>CM037870.1:39109483-39590862 GCA_021292105.1 Anadara kagoshimensis | reverse complement strand
GAAAAATGTCACATGCGCAGAAAAACTGCGTATGCGGTTCGATCGCATTCGTCTTCTAAATCAGTAAAACGCTTTTTTAAGTAATGTGAAATATGATAGATAAATGCTACAAGCGTCTCACAAGTTGCTTACGGACGACAGCTGACTGTAATGATTTTCAATCCGGTGTACTTTGGTTGCACAGTATAATTAACATCAACAATCGGTATAATAAAATAAATATTACATTTCTGATAGGGTGACAGCCCATATTGTCACCCCTCGAAATCCATTGTCAACCTCGGCTTCGCCTCGTTTGACAATGAAATTTCTCGGGGTGACAATATGGACTGTCACCCTATCAGAAATGTAATATTTATATAATGTAACCCACACACAAACTTTGATGTAATCTACACACAACTTTCTATATAACCTACCCACAGCTCTCTATGTAAACCACACACAACTCTGTATGTAACCCTCTCACAACTCTATGTAACCCCCTCACAACTCTATGTAACCCCCTCACAACTCTCAAATGTAACCTACTCACAACTCTCAATGTAACCTACTCGCAATTCTCTATGTAACCTACTCACAACTCCCTCTGTAACCCACTCAAAACTCTTTATGTAACCTACTCATAACTATCATTATAACCCACATGCAACTTTTGATGTAATCTGCTCACAACTCTTAAATGTAACCGAAAAGTAACCCACTCACAATTCTCAAATGTAATCTACTCACAACTCTCAAATGTAACTCACAAATTTTTATGTAACCCACACACAACTCTCAAATGTAACCTACTCACAACTTTTTATGTAACCCAATCACAACTTTATATGTAACCCCCTCACAACTTTCTATGTCACCCACTCACAACTCTCAATGATACCCACTTGATACTCTTTATGCAACCAACCTACAACTTTTGATGTAACCCACTCATAACTCTCAATGTAACCCACTCACAACTCTCAATGCAGTCCACCAAGTCACCCACTCACAACTCTTGTTGATATACCTAGTTTTATCACTAATCAATCCATCAACCCAGAGAAACATTGAGAATAATAAAATCTAAAATGATATTTTTATATCATCATAATTCCTGTGATTTTGTAGTCTTTAGTAATTTTACAAGTAACATGTTAATAGAATATCTTACAAAATTAAAAGTTATTGTTGTATGACTACTGTTGTTAAGATGTCACATAAATATGAACTGTCATTTATTTATCTATTATTTCAATCTGACTGATAAATCTTGATGGAGTGTCTAACCGCTTTACCCCAGTAATTATATCAATCATAGTTCACTGACATACTGTAAGGTAAAAGTTAATAAACTTTCTAAATTAGTTAAACTACCTGACAGGTGCTTGTACTAAATACAGAAAACGAGAGAGAGAGAGAGAGAGAGAGAGTTGACATACTGTAAGGTAAAAGTTAATAAACTTTCTAAATTAGTTAAACTACCTGACAGGTGCTTGTACTAAATACAGAAAACAAGAGAGAGAGAGAGAGAGAGAGAAAGAGAGAGAGAGAGTTGACATACTGTAAGGTAGAAGTTAATAAGCTTTCTAAATTAGTTAAACTACCTGACAGGTGCTTGTATAAAATACAGAAAATGAGAGAGAGAGAGAGAGAGAGAGAGAGAGAGAGGTGGAAAGAGAGACTAAGAGTTGACATACTATAAGGTAAAAGTTAATAAACTTTCTAAAACTACCTGACAGGTGCTTGTATAAAATACAGAAAACGAGAGAGAGAGAGAGAGAGAGAGAGAGAGAGAGAGAGAGAGAGAGTTGACATACTATAAGGTAAAAGTTAATAAACTTTCTAAATTAGTTTAAACTACCTGACAGGTGCTTGTATAAAATACAGAAAACAAGAGAGAGAGCTGAGAGAGAGGGGGTGGAAAGAGAGATTAAGAGTTGACATACTATAAGGTAAAAGTTAATAAACTTTCTAAAACTACCTGACAGGTGCTTGTATAAAATACAGAAAACGAGAGAAGAGAGAGAGAGAGAGAGAGAGAGAGAGAGTTGACATACTGTAAGGTAAAAGTTAATAAACTTTCTAAATTAGTTTAAACTACCTGACAAGTGCTTGTATAAAATACAAAAAATGATAGAGAGAGAGAGAGAGAGTTGACATACTGTAATAGTCTGGTAGAGGATTTTGAAAAAACCGCTTATTTTTCGATGTAGGGAGGACAACGTGTTCAAAGGTGGCAAGTTATGTCATAACCTTCTTTGAACTTTACTTTGGTAGAATCGGCTTGTTGCCAAGCAAGATTTCACCCAGGAGCCATTGTGGGGGCAGCTAAAGGTCAATGGGTGCAAAGTTCAAGTGAAAATGCCCATATTGACCTATACACAAATTCAAGGTGGCTTACAGAAGTTTTTCTTCATACATTTTGTCTTCTAAATGTGTAAGTGGTATCTTCAAATTAAAAGAAAGTCATATCCAACTAATTCAGTCACTTAATTTCAAAGTTTCCCATAAAAAAATAAGATTAGACGTGTGCACAAATTTGACCTTTACAAATATGATTAATTGTGGCAAATAAATACTAGTATAAACACATTTGTGCATTTGAAATTGTTTAACAACACTTTAGACTTCTGTTAAAAAAATTTTACTGAATCATATTGCCCGTATTTATATAATTATCCACTTTTTTAAAAAAAAAGAAATCAAAGTACTGGTGGTACTGAAAGATTTGATTAGCTATAATGACTGTATCTGTATAACACTATCAAGTGTGTTCTCTTTTTCTTGTGGAAATATTAGTGAACTGTTGAAACACAGTGTCGCTTTCTATACCTGATACATCAGGACCCTTGTTATCTGCAGCCGACGAGTCGGATCTTCAAAATATCCCTGAGGAAAAAGTTTGCATGGAGACATTACTACCAACATAATTAATGGTCAAACTTTAGTTGTAGTACTGGGAACACGGAAAGACATCAATACATTCGGCGAATTAGGAAACGCACAAACTGTTTATCCACGCGAAAGATAAATGTATGAAAATTGATGTCATTATGATAGATATGACAACTAATCCATAAAAGGTGAAACCATCTAGAGATAAAAGAGGATCAGGTCCCCGTTCTGTTAGAAGAATTATTGATAACTAAAATGTCCCTCTGCCATCAAATTGGTAAGATTTTATAAGTCACCAAGAAAACAAATAGGATCTCGTAGTAATCCAAGACACTTCTTAGCTTAGCTGAGGGTATCAGGAGGTCCAACAGACAGCATGTTTAATTCATACAAAGGAAGGAGTGTTACCCTTCTTAAAGCTTTACACAAGGAAGCCGATACTAGAATTGCCCCATGGTGTTGATGCTTACATGCAAGGCTATAAAAGAACAGTTGTTGTCTGCCGTGATACTGATGACCTTATTCTTCTGTTGCTTTTAAATGAGGAAGTGTGATTCCAGACGGGGACATCTAAAGTTCGTCCCTGTTCATAGCATAAAATTATCACCTCTGGAGAGGAATAAGCTCCCAGTATTCCATGCAATTACAGACTGCAAGGCTGTCAATTAACTTTCTGGACATTCTAAATACAGTATTCCGTGTTTCCAGGGAAAACACAGATCTTCTCCCACTCTTGCAAGAGGGATTTTTTTCTGAACTTGTGAGTGCAGATCCCTTCATTGAATGTACCTAGCGAGGATTTCTTATCTACGATGTAAACTGTTCCTCTCAGGGGAAAAGTACAATTGAAAATTTGCTTTCAACATCATATACAACCGACCTAAATATTCAACGTGCACACTATTAAACTGCTGTTTGCCGGGCTGCATTTAGTTATACCTGGTATTTGTTCCAGATCTCCCATCACACGGATGGTGCTAGTCTCACTAACTTGCATACTGTATGCCTTTCACTCCCAGTGGAGGTTAGTCCATCGGCAAAATCCCTCAAACTGGCTCTGTTCTGCACAATTTTACCCCCTCTGTTTTAATTCCAGTAGCTTGTCTCAAGGTGTATTTTATTCTTGTTTGTTCCATTTCAAAGTCTTGTGATGTTGTTGGCAGGTGTCTTGATGGTCTGACCTATCCATTCACAATGTCGCTTTTGTGTTTATGTTTCAAAACGTCCTTGTTTTGTGATCCACCATAAACTTTTCGTTACTAATTTTGTCTTGTCATCTGGCAATAAGACCACGAACAATTCTAGTTTTTATACTTAAACCTGAGGGTTTTTTTTCACAAATTAAACTTATTATTTTTTTTTGCTTAAATCTTACTTTGAACTTTAACTTTCCTAAGACAATTACAGGTCAAAGGATCATGAACAAAACTGAACTTTTTGGACTTAGTATTTTCCTGATGTTCACGATTATTCTCGGACAGATAAGTTAGTGCGAGTCTGAATGTGACTTAAAAACAGTTTTAATGAGAAAATTATAAATTGATTGATTGCATGGGGTTTTACGGGCTTTTACGTATTTCAGTCATATCAAGACGTCACCAGTGGCAGAAATTTTGACCTTTGCAGTGAACTTAGGGAAATGTGCAGGAAAAGTTCCTTAACATGTTACACCCGCCTTGGCACGGGGCATCGGATTTTAATATCTCTCTCAAAGGATTTCGTGACTTTCGTTACTAAATACCAAGTGTTTAGCACAAGAACAGTCACCACCTTATTTCAAGTCTTGGTCAGACCCAACTAGGCCGCGAACCCAGGACTCACCACATATGGGGAGTGAGCGCTATACCAATCGAGCTACAGTAGGGGTATTTAATGAGAAAATTTACCAAAATCATGTCATGCAATGGGACCGTTGAACCGTTGATTGGTTGAACCCTTTGAATGATAATGCCACAGATAGTGATATTGATGAATGAAAAGAAATCGTTAGATGTGACTGATAGATTTCAGAGATTCTCGTGACTATGCCTTGCCGATTACAGTACTTGCAGATTTTAAACTTTTAATAAATTTCAAATTATTAGCTGGGTTTAAATAACAAATATATTTGTTTTAATCACAGTCATGCATTTGCAAAAGTATTATATTTTAGCATTTTGATTCATGCTTTGATGTTGAATGTATACTTTTATTTTATTCTATCTTGAAGCTTGTGTCAGAATTTTGAAAAATAACATTGAAATATTTAAATTTTAGCCTAAACAGTCTCAATTAGCTTCCAAGTCAATGTTAAAATACACGAAATGCTATGATTGCATGAGAACAGATTTATTTGATTTATTTAAATCTCAGAAAGTATATATTTGGACAGCTATAAACTAATAAAGATTAATTTTTGGGGAAAAAACCACTATCTGACCTTTGACCTTTTATCTACTAAACCAAGGGTCGATCAGCTTGGCAACAGGTTGATTCTTGACCCCTAACCTATGATGATATAAGACAGCTATGTTGCCAGCTTTGAACACTCATGTCCCCCTATTGTAAAATTTCATTTTTTTTCCACCAGACTATAAGGTAAAAGTTAATAAACTTTCTAAATTAGTTTAAACTACCTGACAGGTGCTTGTATAAAATACAGAAAATGAGAGAGAGAGAGAGAGAGAGAGAGAGAGAGAGAGAGAGAGAGAGAGAGAGAGATGGAAAGAGAAAGAAAGAGTTGACATACTGTAAGGCTAAAGTTAATAAACTTTCTAAATTAGTTTAAGTGTCTGATGGTGTGCTTGTATGAAATACAGATGGCAAGAGAGTGGGAAATATAATTACAGTCAAGCCTGTCTAAAAAGGCTATCCAAGGGATTCAGTTAAATTGGTTTTATCAGTACTTGCATACAAATTCAAATAATATGAATAAGGATCAATTAAGATACAAATTCATTGGTCTTTATAAGCAGGTTGCATTTATATAGAAGTACTTTAAGACAGGTTTGACTGTAATTCATCATGTTATATATCTATCTAGTTTTAATGAACTATATGATGTGCAGGAGTTTCTGTGATAAACTTAAAACACCAGTAGGTATCAAAACATTGATAAAGCTAGGTAAATTTTCACATAGGAAAATATATTTCAAGATAAGTAATGTGGCACCAGTTTTCTTGAAGCAATAACACCAAAAACTCCAGTCTTTGTTAAGCAGACATTTTGGATTTTATTTGACCTTGTGTGTTAGAAGGATTTCCTTGAAGCAATAACACCATAAAATTCAGTCGATGTAATGCAGACATTTCAAATGGATTTATCTTGACCTGTGTGTTAGTCGTAAAGCAGATTTTTCAGACCTGTGTTAGAAAGTTTCATTTGACTTGATTTCTCCGGTTATGGTGAAATAACACATGAAACAAACCAAATACTTCTCTTGACTGTACAATATGTGTTGTGAAGATTATCAAATGAAGAGAGGAATCAGGGGTCATTGTATCACCATTGTAAATGAATAATACACACCCACCCAAGTTTGTAAAAACATTTGGCAATTAAACCATACACTCATCATTGAACACTTTTATTCAGTAGCTTAGCCACAGTGATACATATTGAATAGTGCTTGCTCTGTATGTGTGAGGTCAGTGTCCAAACTCCTGGAAAAAAAAGCTAGCATCTGTTCTTTGACTGAATGCTTAACATTTAGAACTGAAAGTCACAGTCTTATGCAGGGAGAATTTCTTTAAAGTGCCATGCCTACCATGACACTGGAAATCTGTTTTTAAGGTCTCTTCCGAAGACTCTTTTACTTTCATTTTTAAATGCTGAGTGCTTGGCAAAAGAACAGTCACTACCTATTTTCAAGTCTTGGTAAGACCCCTGCTGGGGTTCAAACCCATGAAGTGACCTTTCTTGACAATGAAATCACTATTAAAAAACACCTGTTTTTAGATATGAGATATATTAATTATATGTTATGTGATCAGTTTCATCTTTAAATGCAAAATTTATTAGGTAATTGATCAATTTCATCAATAACTGCATGGGTTTTTTATTTAATTTATAAACATGTTGGAAAAAACTCTCCTGTATATGATCAATTTGAGCAATAAAAGGAACCGAGAAGATAAGTTCCATTAAGGTGTCAATACATTTCATTTAACAATTTTTTTTCATAAAGTATTTGTAGGTTTTCATTTAAATTGCCAATAAATTTTAAATAAGTAATTGCTATGTGTATATTTATCATTTCATCCTAACCAAATTACTATGAATTAACAATTGTTTAAATCTAATTGATTATCTTTGTTTTCTTGAGTATAAATTACGCTGTCACCTTACACTTTTCTTGATAAAAAATTATATTGTAATATAAAAAACTTCAAAATTGCAATTCACGATTCGTCAGATTTGATTTTAATCTGTTTAATTTATGAGATTTAAAGTTGAGAGTAAGGTCAATATTAAATGTACAAGTCATTTAATTACCATTGCAGGTACCCAACTAATTATCGTTGCTGGTAACCAATCAAGTACATGTACCAATCCAGGTACAGTACCCAGAATTGGTTGTGTCACAGCAGGTGTGGCATGTTAGAGAACCCTCCCTGCACATTGCCCTGAGTGAACTGCATAGGTAAAAATTTCTGCCTCTTCACTTATAGCTGGTGACATCCCAATATAAGTAAAATATTCTGATGGGGACATAAAACTCCATTCAATTAAGCAATAAATCAATCAATCAATCAACCATTCCATTTTGTATTTAATATTATGAGCAGGTTTGACTGTATATTTTCCTGTGTTGTTTATTTTTGTCTGAAAAAAAATTCTATAATTTTGATCTCATCCTTGTGCTCTTCAAATGTAAGACAATCAATCAATCAATCAGTCAATCAATTACTCTATGTATTTAACATTATGAGCAGGTTTGACTGTATATTTTCCTGTGTTGTTTATTTTTATCATATTTTTGAGATCTCCTGCTGTAGTTTTGATCCCATCCCTGTACTCCCAGACTGGATGTGTGGGTGTATTAATCCGTAGTTTATATATAAAAAAGACCCCCCTGTGTTGGCAGCCAGTTGAAGGATAATTAAGTCAATATACTTCAGATACTTATCTTACTTATGTATTTTTATTTATAATTTTATTTTTTATTTATTTATTGATTAATTGATATTTAGGAATGATAAGAGTACTTGAGTGTATTTAATATAAGTCTGTTTCTTTTTTCGCTTTTTATGGGACTGTATACCTGTGTAACACCTGTACTTGTTTATCTCATTTATTGTTTTAAATACTTATGTAAGTATATATTATATTTTATAAATATGACATATGAAAAATAATATTTGTTTGTTCCGAAAGGGGAGACAATTTAAAAAGTATTTTATGATCCCATTATTTTCTATACATTGTAAGATGACGATAATTGAATATTTCATTTTTTTAAAAACGTGAATAATAATTGTTTATTTTAGCATCCCACCAGTACATACCAAATTTGAAAACATTACCATTCAATTAAAACATAGTATCGTATCAGCGATTAAAAAGACTTATGAGATGCTTCAAAAGTTATATCTATGGTAAAATTAGGAATTATAAATAAAACCAGCATTTTCTTTTCCACATTGCAAGCAGTTACAGTCTTTTTACAAGTAGAAAACAGAAGGGAAACTTGGGGAAAATGTATTCAGACCAAACCAAATTCACTTGATAGAACATTGAGGCCAAACCAATTATACAGAAGTATATACACATAATAGATTATGACCTACAGACATATACAAAAAATAAGGTTACTGTGACCTTCAGATGACATATGAATACATACTATGTAAAAATACACATATATCTTATTGAATCACCTTATTAAATGTAAGTATAAATAAATCAAAGGAAATCAACGAAGGTAACAAAGTAATGTCATGTGATTTTATCAAACTAATTAATTTTATCATGTTTTATATTATTTTTTTCTACTGTATCCTATTACAAAAAAAACCAAAAGAATTTTATCATTTTAATTAGGCCTCATTACGACTGTAGCTGTTTTTAAACCAAGGAGAAAATTGACTACATATCAAAAGACGTTATTTAAATTCAAATTTGAATGGATGAGAATTCTTTTGCCAACTTTTATAAAAAAAAAAAATTCTACGTTTTTGACACCTCTGAAAAATTGTCATACTACATGTATATAATTTTTTGTAGATTTTTTTAACTAACTTGTATAAAGAAGAAAAGAGCTGATGTCATACCTCCTTCATCTTAGCTGATTGTATAGAGACCATGGTGGCAGAGTAGTCTAAAATGAGCACTTACGAATCAAAGCGCCTCTCACTGCCTAGGCTCAAACCCCACTGGAAACAGATCCTAGCGTGAGAAATTTAGTCAGTTGGCTTTGCCAAAAGGTTGGTGGTTTTCTTTTGGCACTCTAGTTTTCTCCACCATTTCTGAACTTACTACCTTGATGTAAGTGATAAAATCTTGATGGGGCCAGAAAACTCCATTATGGATTATCAGTCTGTCCCACACAGTGTTGGTTGTGGGTGGAATTTGGTACTTAAAAATCACATATTTGACATATTTTTTAAAGGACATTTACTTAAAGCAGTACAAGTTCCTGTTTTTTGAAATGAGATTAAAGTATGTTTATATAAAAAAATCTCTTAATAGCATCCTTTCTCATATGTCTAAAAGTAACTAACAGGAAGGATATTACCAATAGAGATTAGGAAATTGTTTACACCAAAACAAAATATAATGCCAAACGACCAATTTACCGATTTCACGATAGGAAAAATCACTTCAACATCAAGGACAAAAGTCAGACATTTGATTTCGTGATTTCATTTGTATACATAATAATAGTATACAACTTTATAATTTTAATCCATTTGATTTAATCTGTTATAAGATTTACTTGTATTATAAAAACTTTTAACTAAAATTCGATCATTTTGCACCTAAAGCTGTGGATTATCTCACATCTTATAAACAGATTATGTTAAATCTCCCTCTTTAACTTTTAAATCACATTTATAATAAACTCCTCCCAGTATGCAATAAACATTGTAATTTCTGAATTGGATATGTTTTGGAAACTATGGAATTGTTCCAAGGTCCAGTTTTTTATATACAATCAGTTTTAAAGAATCAGTTTTACTTTTTGTTAAGTAGTACATGTACCAGGATGTTATCAAATATATACAGGCACTTGTTTTTGTTAATGAACTTGAGAGCTCAGTGAGATTTCGATAAAGCTGGATTAATCTTGTTTGAATTTATAACAGACAGGTGTGAAAAACATTGTTAATAATGTTTTAAAATCAAACAGCAAAAATCTATAGACTTACCTTGTATGTATTTGTAGGGTGAAGTCCGTTTGTGCCATTTTAGCATCCTTTTAATTTGCACCATAACCTTTTTGCTTTAGCATATCATTTAAACCGCCAACTTTTCAAAAATCCTTAGTCCTTTTGCGCCAATATGGTTCCCAACTGCCCCACTTTATTAAGAGTGTGTTGGACGATGGAGATATGAACAACAATTTTGCCTCCCCCCTCCTTTATCCGGGTTTGGGACTGGCAGTATCTATATTATAGGTAGAGTTAAAGTCATTTCAATTATTAATCTATGTTCTAAATGAAAAAGAAATATAGATACAATCTCAAATAATTTTAAAAATTAAACATTTCGAGACATACTGTGAAACACTTACATATACCTTTATAGAATGAATTACATGTACGATAGACTGGCACAAAAGACTTCCAGATTCTGGCAGAATTAAAACACCGAAATTTAAATTATCTCTAAAAATTGTAAAAAATTGTTATGCATTTAATACTTATAAAAGATGGTTTTTACAGGAAATCTTACTGGTGCTTAACAACTTATTAAGAATAAGTCAAAATACATGTATTTTGCTCTGGCTATGGTCTTTTTATACACTGTGCTTCATAAATTATCATTATGGTAAAGCTGAGTGATTTCCAGCTAAAACTGTTTTTATCTTGAAAGATATAATTTTCCCAAATTTTCACATTTTTCTATAAAATTTCAGAAAATACCAATAAAATTGATTTTCAAGAAAAACAACTTTATTACATACATTTAGATAATAAAGTTAAGGTATCACTTTCAAATACAGGGAAAAACTTCAATTTTTCAATTGTGTATGAACCAAATTTGATATGATGATTATAATGTAAACCTATGGCAAATATAAATTTTTTTATAATTTTTATTTTCTTTTGTCATAATTACTTAAGCATATATACAAATAATTTAAACAAAACACGACATAAGATAAACAATTCAAATATAAATTTGTAAAGTCATTTATGGATGACAGCGTGTATTTTACTGTATCTAAAATATTTTATGATAACTATCAGAAACATGAAGAGGGCAATGGTAAATTTTTTGCATTTTGTAAAATTTAAATCATTTTTGTAAATATTACGAGACTTATCTAAATCAACAGACTTTCACCTTTATTAATATCTGCCTAGAAGTGTTAATGTTAATCTGGAGTATTAAATTGACATTTCTGCTTAGATTTTGATTTTAACATTTATTTAAATATTGAAATGTGTTATCTACTTATGTACTCCGCTAACACTGGAGAAAATCACACTGCCACCACCAAGTCTGATACCCTGTCAATTAAAGTGTTCCATCTCGGTGCCATATACCCAAACTTTGACAGGAAAATAATAAAATTAGAGCCACAGTTTTAATACTTAGCTACAGTATTTTATTATTTGTTAAGTTTTATTTTCAATTAATTGTAGAATAAAAATAATTTTAATTAAAATGAGATTTAACCTAGATTTATCCAGATCAACAGCTCTATGGCCCAAATTTGTCTGTAAAAGTATTGTTTGTCAACTGTTATATTTAAGTGAATGTTAACTTCAGATTAATGAAGAAAAAGGGGAAAACAGTATTTCTGAAAGATCAAATAATTGTTTCTACCATATAGTCTAACTGATATAGATCTACTACATAGCTTAACTACGGTATATACCCCATAGATAGAAATAGTCAAAATGAATATTTTATGAATACACATAATGCTGCTTAATTAGTACAAGGATCTAAAAAAAACACTTTAGTGTGAAATTTTAATATTCTTTTTTTTTTTAAATTTCACCAGCTAATACAGGCCCTTTTTATAGTTTTGGGATTTTGTTGGGGGTTGCATCTGTAGAACATAAGGGTAACCTGTTTTTAATTACTGTTACCAGTATTACTGGTTTTGTCAGGTGACCTTCATAGACAGGTTTAAGTGTAAATCATATGAGATGTATGAAGGTGTACATGCTCATAAAGACCATCTGTTCATAAAGGCCACCTGTTAATAAAAGACCACCCCTACGACCTATATTAGCAAGTTGCATTCATTGCTTGTAGAGTAGATGTATGGAAGGGTCAACTACTCATAAAGGTCTGATCATAAAAATCATATCTATGAATTAATTAGGTGGTCTTCATAAAGAGGTTCAAGTGTAATGCAAGGGAAGTGTCACCTTTTCATAAAGCACCACATCTAAAGTTTCATTGGGTGGCCTTCATAGACAGGTTGTGGTGTAGATCATAGAGTACCGTATGTTGTGGAAGGGACACCTGTTCATAAAGGACACCCATAAAGGACACCATGTCTTAGATTTCACATGGTGGTCTTCATAGACAGGTTTTATTGTAGATCATGCAGTATGTTATGGAAGAGACACCTGCTTATAGAGGTCACCTGTTCATAAAACACCACATCTAAAGTTTCATTTGGTGGCCTTTATAGATAGGTTTTAGTGTAGATCATACAGTACATGTGGAAGGACCACCTGCTTATAGAGGCCACCTGTTCATAAACACCACATCTAAGATTTCAATAGATGGCCTTTATAGACAGGTTTGGTGTAGATCATACTGTACATTTGAAAAGACCACCTGCTCATGGTTGGTTGTCATAGAAAAAGATTAAGATATTTTATCATGAATGAATACATACATATATTTTAAACATTTCTGTGCTTGTTGGTCTATCAATTCAAATCTGAGATCATAGGAGATATAATTTTCAGTTTTTTATCAACTATTATTAATATGTGACCCACTGTCTACTGTATAGGGTTAAATATTTCTTTTGGTTCAGTCAATATTTTACTTTACAGATTGAAACAAATTTATTAGCTTGTTAGATCCACCTTCTAGCTGGAGTCAAAGCTGACACAAATAATAAGGTGAGAGAGGGAGTTGTAATTTTTAATTAAATTTTAGTTATGTATGTATTGATGCATGAAATGGCACAAAATTGTTGCGATATGAAATATTTAATAATTTTTTTAATATATATCCACATGATATTAAGGTGTCAATAGTTACAGATTTATTAACCCCTGCTGAGAAATTGGCAAACGGACATAGTAATGCATTCTTTCCATCCACCTGTCCATGCACACATTTGGTTAGACAAATTCTCCAATACCATGGTGTAGTTTTTCCTGTTCCAGTTCAATGATTTTACTGGGAGTTATGACCCTTTAAGTTCAATAATTTCATGTTTAAAATATCTCTGAAAACTCATGATCATGAGCATTTTAATCATGCTGAGCTTGCTGTGGCATATAACACTCATAACACCAAGACTTTCACTGTCTATTAAATAGACCCAGTTTTAACCCTTAGAAGTTGGACATTGAGGAGGTCAGTTCTGAAATGATGGAGTAAACCAGAGTGTGGAAAACCATCAACTTTTGTGCAAATGTTCTGATATTAGGATCGGCCCCAGTGAGATTAAACATAAGTAGTGAGAGGCAATGTGATCCATAAGCTGGCTCTTTAGATCACTCAACCACTGAGGTCCCCACATATAGAGCGAGTGTCACTTATTTTGAAATTTTGAAGCCACTGCTGTCTATTCAGTACTCTTTTCATAATCAATTAATAGATTATATGATTTCTGTTTTCCTGCTAAAACAGAATCTCACTTCCATAAGTACTCTATCAACATTCTGTAAAACAGGGGGCATTAGTTCCTGTTGACTTATATCTCTTGTTGTCTATTATCCAGGCAGTTAGCATGTCATGTACACTTAAATAAAACTAATGGTTACTTGGTAACTGTGGTTGTACTTAGTGATCTCCAAGAGTTCAGCTCGTTCATGTTTGTTTTTCATCCTTGGTCATTTGGATACACTCAAGTTAACAAGCCAGTACAGTCTGCTGTCTGATTTTGGACACCCACCCAGGTATTACTTTGACCATTTGATGATAGGTATATATAATAGTACTGAACAGGTAATGTTCAAATTAGTTACAGTTATTTCTCATTACTTTGATCTTTGATCATAAAGGTAAAAATCCAGGTGTGAACACAGGTATGAGAGGCTTTATCAACCAGGGTGATGAAAGTATTTCTAACTAATTAGGAAACTCTAGGAGTGACTGATTTCACAATTTCTTTTCTTTTTGTTCAACAGGAAGGTTGATTGAGCATTCCAGGCCTTATACAAGTCATTTGTTTGATAAAAATGAAGTTTATATTCTCCAACTGAGTTTTAGTCAGAAGTTGTGAACTACCCCTACTCTTAAATAGGATAAAAGGGACATCATTTAATAAACCATAAAATAAACAGGTGTTTTGATCTCAGTTAATTGGTCAAAGAATCTTTATTGACTATAAAACCACATGAGATACTACCGGTATATACCTGGTATACATA
This sequence comes from Anadara kagoshimensis, assembly GCA_021292105.1. NCBI lineage: Eukaryota > Metazoa > Mollusca > Bivalvia > Arcoida > Arcidae > Anadara > Anadara kagoshimensis. The sequence goes on along the minus strand of CM037870.1, from coordinate 39,576,258 downwards.
ATATTTCTTCAATGCTGTGTAGCAGACCCGGCTCAGGTAGATCATCCCTCTACTTTTTGGGAAGGTCCATGGTTCAAGTCCTTGTTTGGAGGTGTAACGTAAATGCTAGTTACAATGAGAAAATTCCCCTCCCCTTATGCCAGGATTTGAACCCAGGTCACCTGTTTGTAAAGCGAGCGCTCTACCATTTCGCCTAAAAGGTACCCCGTCCCGTAGGTGAGACAGTAGTAATGTCTTTTAACCTATACACCATGTAGCTATATCGCTACAGAGGCTTCATTTTCCCTTTCCTCTTACAAATAAGCAGGATAGGTAATTACAAGTACTGACCCCAGTTTCACATTCATTCGTTAGCTTAAATAGTTTGAAAATTTAAAGAATTTTATTTCATGGTAGCCATATCCAGATACTTTGAAAAAGAAATCTAGTCATTTTGGTAAAATTTGCAGAGCTTCACACAATAGTTCTGCATTAAATATTAGCTTTTGGGCTTTTTTATAATAATACAATATTTATAATATAATTCCATCCTTCTTTCAACCACAGAATTTCTATAGCTCATTAGGCTAGTATAAAAAGTCAATTATGAAATTATTCCAGTCATTTTACTAGATGAATTACCATATCTGGTCAATTTTTTTTATTGTGGTTACAACAATATGTTTATTTTTGCGTTTTTTCCCATACACTTTTTGTATTTAATTTATAACCCCTGTATTTGTATCATTAGCCTGTTTAGACAATTCTATGAATAAGATTAATACTTCATTTGAATTCATTTCATCAATTAAAAGTCACACCTGTAGTTTTAACCGTCAATTTAAGTAGCTCTTTTATCATCTTCAATCATTGCTTTCTGTAGGTAAAAATTTGTCTTATAATTAAACAAAAATTAAAATCAAGTTTAAAATCAGATATTTAAAAATTTGCATATTCTAACTATGGTATAAATCTTATGGTGGGACTGAAGCAGACAGATAATTATATTTATTTATAGTACATATAGTTCAGTGTACAATACACATAGTAAAATTATAGAGAATATCTTGGTCAAGATTATCTCACTTGCACTGTGAGTTGTATATTTTTTATGTTTATGCAATGTGCTTATGGTAATGAACATTAGCTACCGTTTTTGTCAAAGCCTAATTGTGACATTGTGTATCAGGTCCTTGAAATGTACTTTAGCCACAAACCTTGATACCATTTTTGTGTCACCTGCACTACCATCACATCTTTTGGTCACTCCAGTCATATTAATCAGATTTAGACAAAACTTGGTCAGTTTGTTAATTGTTAAAATACTTCAGATAAGGTGGACATGTGACAAAATATGACCATAACTAATCAGCACACTGCAATCTGATTGGTTGATGGTTTCTTAGTCTAAATGATGACTTGAATGCAATCTGATTGGTTCATGATTTCCATATGCTGCCAAAACTAATTAACATAATGCAATCTGATAGGTTGATGGTTTCCATATGATGACCAATGAGAATACTGCAATCTTGATGGTTTCCAGACAGCAACTCCTATAATATTGATTAGATTATGGTGAAACAAGCTTGATCAGTGTGTTTGTGAAAATAACTCATTTGATTTGACAAATTGTATCATGTTCTTGAATATTTGTATAGATTATTGACAAGTATATGTTCTTAGTTACAAATTGCTTTGTTCTATTTTAAGGTATCATCTCAAGAAATTCTAAATGCAGAGGGCAACAGTAAAAGAATGATTTTTCAAGTCTTTGTCTGACCCGTTCAGGAATCAAACCCCAACCTCTCAATTGCGGAGTGAGCAATCTGAATGCAGAAGACCATAGTAGGCAGTATGTAATAGGTAGATATTATAATAAAAATCATACAGGTATTTGTCAGGTTACACTGCCCCATGTACACAGTCAAGGATTCATGTACCGGTACCGTGAGTGGGATGCTTATGTGTCCTGAGCCACAGGCAATTTGACAGGGTACATGGGGTTATGTAACCCACCAAAAAAACCTGTATTATATTATATTTGTCATCCTTCAAAGTAGCGCTAGTTTAGCTTTTAACTTCAATTTTGTATTCTGTGTGACTGCAAACCTTGTCACCATATTTGCTTTACAATAACTGAACAACGAAAGTTTTCCGCTATGATGCATGGATTACTTTCCTTCACCACTAAATATGGTATGCATTTATGTACCCTGGCATGTTTAGGAACAATAAGAACATGGAACATGATTCCATGTACCCTGGCAAGTTAACCAATTGTTATGTGAGATATCACTTTGAAGGGTGACGAGCATTGTATTTAGTTTGTTCATTGATAATATTGTTTTCTTTTAATGTTGTCACTGTTCATAAATATGTCAAATCTTCTATTTAATATATTGATGATTTTGGGTCTGTCAAAAGTGATTTTAATCATACCATCTCCCCTTACACATCATATAATGGTATAATCCATGCTCTGATAAACTGATCATTCAAAAGGTCAGAGTCATTGAAAAATAGGGGTCAGGATTTATGAATGAGTGGATATATAAACACAGTAGTGGTCTATTCAATCTTTAACAGCTAACTTAATATGGCTATAATCCTTTACTAATCAGGAATTTATGGAGAAAGTTTATGCACCCCTACTATACTGTAAAATCAGTGTGTGTATACCTGGCATTAGGCCTCATCTGACTTGAGTTATTATAACCAGTCAGGGGTATACAGTTTTTCCCATTGATATGCTAGTGTCATTCATATCTAACTATTAAATATGTTATAGAGTTTGTTAGGTGATATTAGATTGGTGTATATTTCTGATCTATGTATTTATACACAGGTGCTAAACAGGTAGACAACATACCTGTAACGACTCTATATAGTTATGAATGAATGACAAATATATGTCTGCATGGATTTAGTTCTGATTATTCCAAATTCATGGATATAAGATCATTTTATATAAAAATTGTTTTTAATTCTAACTCTCAGGATGAGTAAAATAGAACGACAAAAACGAGAAAAAATATTACAGGTGTCACCAGCGGCGAGAGAACTAAAGGTAAGGGGTTTTTTCACCTGTAATTTACTGTATCAGCAGATCTGTGTGTTAACAACTGGTAACTGTGACATGTTTGATAAAAAGATAAAAAAGAAAGTTGTACTTAATTAATCTACAATGGTTATAATTTCTATTTTAAAAATCCAGGCCAAATATTGCAGCTCTGATTTTATCTTATCAGTTTCTCAAATCCACTGACAACATACAAAACATATTACTTTTTGTTAGGTTGATCCTACAGTTAGATGAATGAATAAGTTAACAGTTATATTTCATGAAAAAATGTGGCCTAAATTTTAGAAACGTCTTAATAAGTTCATTAAGAAAAATAAGTTTTTAATATCTCTGCCCTCTGAATCTACTGAAATAGGAAAATCATTGATGGTTTTCTGGTTGTTATTTGGTTTTGTTAAAAACCTACAGTGTCAAAATGTTCTCATTGTTGTCAGAAATTTTTTTCGTCATAATATCATAGTTTTTTCCCCTTTTGTCCAAAATGTGTTAATAGCCAGTGGAAATATTATGTATAAATTATATTGAGTACCCAGTATAATATGCCTACCTTAGAGTTCAATGAATGTAATGTACTGGTTTGTTAAACCAGTTCTATTTGAACCAAACTTTATATACCTGGTAAATACATTCATATTTATTTCAAATTCAGTTTGATGCACTTACCATGTACTAAATTTGATTTTATAAAAAATGTGACATTCAAAATTAGCATTTTTATACAGGCTAAAAATCTGAGGGGTACCTCTACTGTCAAATTATTGATTTCCTTGGTGTCCCAATTTTCTTTGTTTTCGTGGATGGTCTGCCGCAAAAAAATATATGTTACTGGTATGTTACTGGTATATGTTTATATACTTAGTGCTTACATCTAAGAAAAACAGTAGATCTCTTAAAATCTGAACTTTTTATGATATTTATCTTTTATTTATCATTATTTTTTATATATATGATTGCTGTTTTTTAATCCTTTATTTGAACTTTTTATATTATATTCTTTTATATATTATCATTTTTATAAGATTTAATTCTGTTTCTTTAATCCTTTATTTGAACTTTTAAATAACCTATATATCAATGTTTTTATGTTGTTGGCTTGTTGACACTTTACATTACTTCACATTCTATAGCCATAACTCCCTCACTTCCAACAATTACATTTGTGACCTTTTTGCCCTCATACTTCTGCCAGTATAGAGGGTCAGTCTGAGGCTAGATTTACTGAGATTTGAGGGTTGGGGTTGTAACTTCCTGTCCAGGCCACATGCCATTGTTTTAGGGTTCATTGGGATATATGTATACTGGTAGGCCATACTTTCATTTTAATGCCACCATAGATATTTAAGGGTCGGGGATATAATTATGATATCGTGTCTAGAAAAGGAATAGGGAAAAAGGGGAAGTTTGGGAACAATTCAAAGTTGTGGTGATAATAAGTAAGATGACCAGGGTAATTAAGTGGCACAATAGCAAGGTTATTTACTTGTATTGTATCTTGTAGCACATGCCATGCTAAAGATTTACTGAGACAATTGGAATATCTTCAAATTTATAAGCCAAATAGATTAGATGTACATTTCCAATTAAAGCTTTAAATGCTAATGAGCTAATGGGATCCAATTTGTTTTTGTGCATGAACTATTTTTTTTCTGCTGACTATTGAAAACATAAGAAATTATAATAGTTTTTTTTTCTGAAAAACATTTAAAAAGTGTCACTGTTATACAGTTGATGATATAATTGTTAATATTTCCACACAGCCTTTCATGTTTATAAAATTTTAAAAGATTTTGATAACATTTGATACAAAAGTAATACAAAACACAAACTTCCATTTTACTGGAATTTAAAAGATTTTGATGGAATGGAAATTCATAGAAACTTCAAACAGAAGTATTATTTTATCCTGCCTGTGTTGGTATTGAAGGTGTCTATTTAGGGATTAACAAGTCACTGAAATGTTATAAAATGATGTAATGCTTTATCGTAGTGATACCGATATTTTAATCTGCGATTTCTGATAAAATTCATAATCTGTACGAATAGTCAAAAGTGTACACTGAGTTGGACGGGATTTTAAATGATATGATATCTATATGCATTGTAGTGAAATTTGTAATCTCTTCAGATCGGCAGAAATGTGACCAAGTGTGCACAACGTTAGGCAGATTTTGAGTGATAATGTTATCTGTGTAAATATTGGATTGATATTATATCTAAGTCAAAAGGAAAGTCATAATGTCATACAGAAGTGATCAGATTTTGCTAGTGACAGGATTATCTCTGATCACATGCAGATTAAAAATAACATATAAATGGAGTGTCTGGAGTAATCCAAAGAAATAGGTTAATACTTTTAAAAATAAAACTTTGAGATTTTAGATACTGTTTAGCAGTGTGCTAATTTTAGCTATTTTCGTGTTGATGCATTGGTGCTAATTTAAATCCATAATGCACAAGGTGATCTATCAGATTCACACTAATTCTAGTCCATGTGAATTTAACCAAATTATAATTTGCACTAAAATTTGTACACACTAGAATTGATTTATTTAGTCTCACAGTGCTTTTGTAAAAACTAGGTTAGATATTTTGCAGAAAGGTTGTCAAATTAAGGTGGTGCTTGAAATTTTGCATTACAATTTTTTGTTAGCTATTGTTGTAGTGACATGGGAGAAATATTTCTATAAAAATACAGTCCAATAAAATTGATTGAGTTTGAGGTTGCAGGACAAATTATAGCAATGTAAATAAGGTCATACTGTCATGACCTGACCTTTGAAGCTTTGATGATGGCTTTCCATTGAACAACTGCTGAAAAATGCAAAAAAAAAACAAAAAACCGAAATACCCCATGTCATAAATACTGTTTGAAATTTGAACTACCATTACCGGTATGTTGGTTTTTCTAAAGTAGTAGTTAATTAAAAGTTAAAACATTTAAATTTAAAACAGTGAATATCATTTCTTGTGATAATGTCTTGTATTAATTAAGATTTATGAGTTGTATCAAACCCTTTGATGATCTGCTGGAGATTGTCTTCTTCTATCTCATCTTTTATCAGGAGATTACCACAATTACATCAAGATTAGATAATTATCAAATTACCCTTCACTTCAATGTATTTTCTCATTTTAATTAAAAAATTAAAATTGTCTGAAATTTAGTATTTATTGCGATATTTAAATTGCATTACATACAGTACAGGCCTGTCTAAAGTTTAACACTAAGCTAACAAATTAGAGCTGCATTGGCAGATCATCTCAGCTAATAACATATCCTATATCTCAATCAGCAGCTGCTAACAATCAAACAACAGCTTCTTGACAACTAGCTACCAATTTCTTGGTCACTTGGCAGTCTAGCTTCAACTTTTTTTGTTAACCCTTTGTTAAACTTCCGACACATCTGTACTGTAATTTACCTTGGTAATTGAAATAAAATTAAAAAATTAAGTAATTGGAAGTCATTGAATTACGATGATTGAATTACTAGCAAATTAAGTGTCTGTCAGTCGGCAGGTATTTTAGTGTGAGGAGTGATAGAGACAAAGTAAGGTCTAACACATCGTAGACAGTCCAGTCACAGAGCTGTTGTCTTCTGACAACCAAAGATAGATTTTATTAAGAAAAGTTTTTTAAAACCTTTCAAATTTTTAATATGTTGGAGGGGTAATTATATGACTTACGGCTCAGTATCAGTAGTAAATCATTTAACATTGAATACACCAATCTGTGTCAGAATTATATATACTCATAATACAGTAAACCGCACAAGATGGTGTAATTAGTTATGGGGAAACTCGATATCAAAATTACCCGAAATCAGATCTGTCTACCCAAATATTGCACACTGTAAAAAGTCATTGATTGACTTAAATATTTATTGTAAAAGTTATGACCCCTGTTTAAATTGTGCATATATTTTATGCAACAAAAGATTGGCCTTAATGAAATTTTTAATATATATGCACATTTTTGTCACGGAAATTGGATGGGGTGTGTACTGATTTTCAATCAAGACTTTAATCTATGCAATAATCCTTGAAAATTAGTTCATTCAAGCGGTAAAACTGAAATTCCACAAATTTGTCAGAGTCAGCAAAAAAGTAAAATTATGGAATGTTATTTATATTTTACCAAACACTTATTGATTGTTGTCAGATTTCTTAATACCAGCTAGTACAGTATACATTAAACAGGGTTTTGACAGGTTACACGGCCCCATGTACCCTGTCAAAGATTTATTTACCCTGAACTGCAGGTCGTGTAACCTGCCAAAACCCTGTATAACATTTTTGTCACCCTTCGAAACAGTACTAGTTTGATCATTTTAACTTTCATTTCATATTTTGTGTAATCATTATCTATGTAGTCGCCATGTTTGTTTACCGTAACTAGATGTCCGCAATATATGAGTTACTTCCCTTTTACTGCTAAACCTAGCGTGTATTTATGTACGCCGTCAGATTTCCAAACATAGTTCTATGTACCCCAGCAAGTTAACCAATTGCTATGTGAGAAATTTCTTTTAAGGGTGACAATACTTGGTGTATGATGATGACTGCTTATACAGTCCTAGAGCAGTATTTATGAGTCATTTATAGTCCTAAAACAGTACTTCAGCTGATGACATGACATGTCAGTCCACACTGAACAGATTGATAATTAGTGGTTTGGATATATGTTTCATTTTCTTCCTTGTTTCTTATTTCATTAGTTTTATTGTGGTGTGTTTTTGGTTGCTTTGGCTTTTGGCTTTTTGGAGAATATGCATTCAATTGTTACGCATTTATATACATCTTTAACACTCCGGTCCAAACAAATTTCAAACATAGGGTTACTGCTATGGTCTTGGTTACCATTTACAATATCAGCCTATAATGTTTCGACAAAGGCCCAGCATGCTTAAATTACACACAAAAAGAATGAAAACTTGGCCGGAGTTGTGCCATTTAATGACGTCACTGACACTAGTACATTATTAGTTGCTGTGATGCTGCTTTGGTACCGTGATGGCGGCCATTGTTAGAACATGAAAGGCATGGTCGGCGATATGTCAGTTACCACAAAAATGTGATTAGTGATGAGGTTATGTTTTCCATCCAAACATTTAGGTACCTAATGGTTGTCATGTCCTGATCAAGGTTAAACAACCTTTGAAGGGTAAATAAGGAAGATTAATCACACATGTATTGCCTTACTTCTTTTGAGTGTTGTATTTGAATTCCAAATAGACCATTATATAATTAAGGGTAAGGACATTTCATTTTTTGTTAAAAAAACTCTTTAAGATTACGGTGACACATATATATGTCTTGTTGTTTTGTACCTACTGCTGATATACAGTGTAGATATATAGTGTAGATGTAACAGCTCATGTTACAGGAATATCATGTTCTCTCTGGATAATGTTAACAAGTTCAGAACAAACCATATATAAATTTAAAACTTGTTCTTAAATCATCCAACTGTTTTGTTGATATTTGTTTACATTACGCCATCTCTCTCTCTGTCTATCTCTCTCTCTCTCTCTCTCTCTCTCTCTCATTTTCTCCTTCCCCTTCTCTCACACATACACATACACACACAACATCACACACAGTCACTGTAGTTGCTCACTTGTTGTGTACTCTCAATCACTTCATAATAAACCATCTGTCAGTTCCATTTTACAATTATAATTGATATCAATAAATGTACTTCCAACAATAGATTTGCATCACCAGACAAGCATCCCTTGACAATGTACATTAACAAAACTAGTCCTTTATGTCACAGTGACATCATACATGGTAAACCATCTTTACTTGTTCACTTGTTTATTTATTGAATGTTAGTGAAAACAGAATTGTATGTGGAAAAATAGGTGCGTAAGCGATGAACCTTGAGCTGTTATCGTTCAGATTTTGGATGGATAGGTGGATTCATGTCATTTTGTCATAATTGAACCACATACATTAAACTGGAGATATGAAATTTAACTCTACTGTAAGTGTATGTAATTTTACATGCCAGTTTTTAAGTACCCGGCTATTTATGTTATTAAAAGGCAAGTTTTAAAACCACACAAAAGACAAACTCACTTTTAAGAGGGTTCACACAATTTTTAAAATGTCAAGATTTGAAGTTAATGACATGATAATAACCCATTAAATCAGAAAAACATTTTAAACTTACATACAAAACTTATATATTCTGTGCTTGCTTTCTTGAATGACATATACATTTAATGTGCCGTAATTAGGGGTTATAATTTGAAATCAAAACTGATTTATGTTGAATTGTAACACCAGCCATGTGTATGTTTTAACTTTCTGTATATATAAAAACACTCAGTAATTCCAGTTTTTCTTTGAATTAAATGTAATGAATTTGGAATTATGGAGTTAATTTGATTTTTAACACAGATTTAACTGGCTCTGATTTTTAAAGAAATAATAAATTTTAAAAGAAATTGTTGACACATTTATTGAAATATATATATAATATATATGTGGTTAAATTATATATTTATAGTCACCCAAGGTGACCTGTTAAATTGGCCCTTACAAACAAGTGTCCTCCATATACAGGTGCTAATTACATACTTTGAAATCAGTAATTTTCCTGGTGTCCCAATTTTTATACCCCTGCAAACTAGTTTTAGGGGGTATATAGGAATCTAGCATGTTTGACTGTTATATAGAGCTGGTCTTTCTGGCATGTTTGATTGTACTTAGAGATGAAAGTTTAAGAAGTTAGGATTAAATGGGACAAGGGATTCATTTTGCAGTGTGGCCTCTACCTTGTGGAACAAATACATAAGTTTTTCTACATCGTTTATGCATGATATTGATGTGATACGTTGCTAAATTTTGGAATTAAGAGTCAGGCTTTTAAGTTAGAGCAGGATAATGGAGTTTTACACCCCTGTCAATATTCTTTCTTTATATCAAAGTGGTTAGTTCTGGCATGTTGGAGGTAACTGGAGTTCCCCGGCAAACAAGCTGACAAACTTTCTCACACTAGGTGAGTTAGATTCTTACCTAGACAGTGAGAGGTACTGTGATCTGTACGTGGGAGCTTTAAACCATTGAGGTCCCTGTTAAAGTTAGAATTGAGACGATTCATACAAGAAATCAATTACAAATATAACCATAAAATTATAACACCCCAAATATTATAAAATTTTATTTCATTTTGAAATCAGAAATAAAAAAAACCAGAGTAAGCAGTTTTACGTAATCATTTTTGACAAATATCCAAAATTGCTGCAGTCCACTAAAGAATATATAAGTATATGTTATATCATTTTGGTAGAATGCCATATATATACCATTAATTAAAAATTGATAATATTATGTACATGTGACTTATTTAAACTTGTCACTCATGTAAACATATGTAGTAGACAGTCAACAGATTGATGCATACCCAGATAGTCATCAAAGTTTGATCTAGGATATTGGATATTTTATACACTTGTTAATTAACATAATTCAAATTAAATGCTTGAATTTGTTTGAAAAATTACATATGTCTTGGTTAATCAATTTAAAAATTCAAAAAGTATTAAAAAAAATTGTGTCAAAATAAGGGTTAAGTATTTATATAGATCTATAAAGACCATAGTTTGTTATTTAGTCTTTACGTGTACTGTATTGCCAAAGTACTAGTCCAGTATTGAAGTGGAGTGGAGTAATGGAGTTTTACATTGTCATTTTTTCATTTATACATATATCAAGGCAGTTAGTTCATGGTTGGTGAGGAAGTGGTGTTCCCAGAGAAAACCACTAACAAGCAAACTGACAATAAGGGGTGCTGTGATATGTAAGCAAGTGCTTTAGACAACTTAACCTGGAGTTTTGGAGTCAAGTTTTAGAGTCTGTAGAAGTTTTATATATAGCTAAAATATTGATATTGTTATTATTATTTGATGACTTATGATGAAAAGAAGTCTGTGACATCTTTGTTTATCCCCATCATTTTTTTAAATAATGCATCATACTATAACAAGTTCTAGAAGAGTGTTGGAAATATAGTCCAGTCTGTGGGTCAGACCCATGATATAACATGAACTTTGAAGTACTGGGGTCACCTGCTGAAACAAGTCAGGTCTTCTTCCCTCTGCCAATATACGGTAATGCTTTTTGCAAGTTAAGACTGGCTCACACAATTTCTTAAATATAATTTTTAAATCAAATATTAAAATGAATTTTAGTTCAAGATGAAAACTGATAGTCTCATACAAATGTGTCCAGACTGGCTATTTGTGTCTATTTGCTCAAGTTTTGAGCTTCACTTTTTTGTGGAAACACTATAAACCTATGTATGAACCTTAGGGTCTGTCTAAATTAAGCCAATAGTGTATCATATATCTTGATATAATTGATAAGATGGAAGCAAATAAGTCCACTATTTGACAATAATGTTTAAATGACCTTTTTAACACTGTGTATACATTCTGTGTTTTATCAAAGTTTTTATTTTATATTTATGTCTTTAATTAACCATTAAATTTTATATAGACTAGTTTATGGACCAAATTTAACTTAATATTTACAGAGACAGGCGGAGTGTATTATATTGACTGGATTGTATTGGAATGTCAGATAGTATTCTTTTGAACTGGATGCTTGGATTGAATCTTTGATTGAAGCATTCCGATGCAAAATCTAATCCTCTACATTTATAATTGGTGGCTGAATGGTCATACTGATTGATTGATTGATTGATTGATCTGGTTTCATGTCCCAGTCAAGAATATTTCACTTATATCAAGATGTTGACAGCTTTAGGTGAAGTAACAGAAATGTTTACCTTTGCAGAGCACCTATGTCAATTTGCAGGTAGGGTTCTTTAACATACTGTACAATGCCTGCCATGACACAGGGTATCGATTTTAAGATTTCCCATTGAAGGACCCCATGACTTTCATTTGTAAATGCCTTAGTGCTTGGCGAAAGAACTGTCACTACCTATTTTTAAAATTCCTGGTCATACCCGGATCTGAGTTCAAACCCATGACCTCCGACATACAGAGAAAAGAGCAGTCATTATGGAACAGACTAACAGTCCACATTGTCTAACCAATTCTATTCAGATAGATCCTATTACAAAAAAGTGACAATCACTTGCTAAACGTTGTTGGTTTGTTCGCCCTTGATATCTCATACAGTTTCTCCTTCTACTACATGACCAACTACTGACTCTGTTAAGAAATATAGCCTTGGTTAAAGCATATAACACCATTCCAACAAACCACCAACAAACCATATTTTACACTTTGCCCACGAGGACCCTATCTATTTTGCTATTCTCGCATAGATGTCAAACTGGACCATAGATTTACATTCTTTATATGTCCTCCCTATCTTATCTTCAACTTTGATTTTATATATATATAGGAACTCAAATAAACTTTTAGATTTTTAAGTGCTTATAAAGTATTATTAAAATATTAAGTTACTCATTTAAGTTGGTCACAGTGACAGGTTAAAGATTAACATTTTAAATTTCAAATTTTTAAATGGTTGACATCGTTTTAAATTTTAATCAGGTATTTGTGGATTAACTGACCAGTCAGATAAGGTAGAAAAATAGTCCTAATTTATTACATTTTGATATAATTAGACTTGTAAATGGTCATTATATACATCATGTAATACATAAGTGACCATTAAAAGTTCATTTGCAGTTAGGTGAGCTTTTTGGGGTCCCGAGCATACATTATAAGACACTTGTAACTGTGATGGTCCTGGTTTATTAGAAGTACCGGTATACAGTCAAACCAAAATAAGTCACCCAAGGGAACTTGTAAATGTGGCCTTTATGGACAGGTGGTCCTTACATGTATACAGGTTCAAACAAAACTGAAAAAAGGTGATTGGGATAAAGTTTTATTGCCTTTGAAAGCAGGTGGCTCTTATAGAGGGAGTATTAGGGAGTATTTAAGACAGTCTTGACTGTACATCAAGATCTATTGCAATGAATGAGCACTTAGAATTTCTGCAGGAACATATCTCAGCTAAGTGGACTGCATTGGGACCAATGTGTAGTGTGATTTTCTATTTAAATGATGTACCACAAATGAAAGAATGAACCCTTAGCCACACAACCAAATAAATAAGCAGTATCAGGGTGAGCATTATTTATAGGATCACAGCAGCTCTCAACACCTAGGTTCAAATCACACACCAGGGACAGATCCCAGTGTGAGAAATTTATCAGCTTTCGAAAGGTCAGTGGTTTTTTGATTGGCCACCCTGATATATGTGAAAGAATCTTGACTGGGTTGTATTAACATGTATGTGCATTATAAGACAGAACACAAGACTTTGTGTGACTTTAGACAGATGGGTCACACAGGAATTCTCACACTGACTTTGTATTTTATGAATACATAAAATCCATGATGTCTCTGTGTATCTTTTTGACCCATTATACTGTCTGTCTTGTGCTATAAAGATTTGGTTTAATACTCGTTTTTATGGCTTTTTCTTCCTTGGTTTTTGACATGTTGACTTTTATTCATCTTCTTTTGTTTATTTATTTTGGGTATTGTCACATAGTAAATGATCATTGTTTAATTATTATTCCAGAACAAATGATCTGGTGATTGCATGATTTAAGAAAAATAGTTTTGTCTAATAACAACGAAACTAAACCCTGCCAAATCTACCATTTAAGGCAAGAGTCTCTCCCCACATCTAGTTTGCTAGTGTAACAGTTTGGGTAGCTTAGTGGTACAGCACTCTCTCTCCTACAGTGCAAGAGGTCCCCGGTTCAATCCTGGTCTGACCCTGACCTTTTTATCCTTCCTGTTACAGTTTGGTGGCCTGGTGTGGCCCTTAGAAGTGGTGGACTGGAAATTGCAGGCTAGTAAAGTCAATCCAAGAGTATTTGGGTGAGATTTCCCACTTGGGACCATGTGACACTAAAAAATAACAGGAGAGAAATGTAGCAGTCTGGGTAGCTCACTGGTAGAGCACTAGCCTATAGTGTGGGAGGTCCTGGATTCAATCCTCAGTCTGACTCTATATTTTTTCTCCTTTTTGTTACACTATTAAAAGTTATTTAAAAAATCACACAATTTCAAGCAAAATATTTACTCTTCAAATTCAATTTCTCCCATAATAAACTGGTAACAGATAATTTTGTTATGGTATGCAGTTGTTGACGACAGTCTCAGGGTGTGGGTTTATTCAGACACAAGTCTTGTTCTTTGATATATGAACTTCCTTCAGACAAATTATAAGCTTTGATTTTCTATTCACAAAATGTACAAACCTTGTCATTTGTTGTACAGGACATGTTACAAATGTCCAGTTAACATGTTCTATTATCAGTTTTTTATAACTGGCCACCATGTTCATAAATGTGTGATACAGTTTACACAAATGTAGAATTTGTAAGCTACAGTACAGGCCTGTCGAAAGGTTAACATACATAATTGTGTCAAAAGTGGCAGCTTGTCTTGGTGATATAAAGATCTATATTTCGGCAGCTGATATCTATCTCACAGCATTTTTTCAGGTACTAGCTATCACAATTTTGGCCACTCGGCAACCAAGCTTTGACACTCCTTTTTGTTAGCTCAGTGTTTAACTTCCGACAGGCCTGTATTGTATATGTGTTACACTTGTAACCATGTGGGTGTTTTCTGTGTAAGTAATCAAGTAACGAGATATACAGATATACTGGCTGCATTACTTCCCTTTTATGTGGCTTTTAATACAAGATCTTTCCTGACTTAATACATTTATTTTAGGACTATTAATTAACACCAGACAGATCACATTTACTATACTTATTTCCTCAATTCTAGTTAATTAATGGTAAAATCATTTCCTTTACTAGACAAATTCATGTTAAAATGCTTCTAACTTATTTTGATCTGAAATACTGTTAGTTAGTTGTTATCAAAGCATTATAGTATACACTTTTCAGAGTCTATTAAAAACACATGTAAACTACCAGTATACCCGGCAATTCAGAATACATGTACATGACATTAGTGACCATCTGAATAGTTCAGTTCACTATAATCTTTTGAACTACTGGTAGGTGGACCTTAAAAACTGTGGGGTCTTTGATTCCTGAGTGGTCTAAAGTGCACTATTCAGATCAGAGTGCCCCTTACTTCCCAGGTTTAAATCCCACTCTGGACAAAATGTTTGTTGGTTTGCATGCTATAGGTTGGTGGTTTTCTCCAGGCACTCTGGTTTCCTCCACCTTCTCATAACTGACCACCTCAAAATAGGTGAAAGAATCATGACTGGATTGCAAAACACCCTTACTTCATTCATTAAAAACTACAATTAGCTTTGTGCAATGTTTCTGAAAATGTTTGACCACCAAGTCATTTGTATCACCTCAAGTCATCTGTATTGGCTCAAGTCGTTTGTATTACCTAAAGTCATTTTATTGCCTAAAGACATTTATTTCACCTCAAGTCATTTGTATTGGCTCAAGTTCTAATGTTAATTTTGACTACATTAGTGTTTTTCCAGTGACAGCCACAATAATGAACTTTAGTGAAGTCATGAGTATTGACTCAAATCATATATATTGAATCATAGAAATAAAAAATATTGAAGTTTAATGAAGACAGTGAAAACCACTAATCTTCTTAATCTACATATCAGTTACCGGTACACTAAGATATCTTTCAGACATATTACATTAAGTGAACTTGTTCAGACTGGAGAACTGTTAATGTTTTACAAAGTGATTTAGTTAACAGCAGAATGGAATCAAATAAGACATAATTAAGATAAACAATATAAGTAAATATTTGGAAATTTTTAATGCATATATACAGATCAAAAATGTAAGAGTCAAAGGATCTTAGAGTGTAAATAGATAGTAGTAACCGGGTTTTTTTTTTATTTTAGAGTGTAAATAGATAGTAGAAACAGTTTTTTTTAGTTTTCAATTCAATATAAATGTGTTTTTAGTTGTTCTTATATGTTACTTTGTACTTTATTAATAGTACCTTAGTTGATAGTACCAGTGTCTTATTATGTAGACTTTTGTTAAAAAGCCTCTTAATTCCACTTGATTTTTCTTAACATTTAAAGAAACTTGTTTTTATAAAGTTTTTTTTCTTAACAGTTTTGACTGAAAATATTTATTCTGTCATATAGAGTTAAATTGAGATCAAACAAAAATGTATTAAAATCCATTAACAGAATAGAAACATTGAATGACCATTCAAATAAATGTAGAACTATTTCTAAAGTATTTTATAATTTCCTAACTCATATTATTGTTACTTTATTTATACTTTTTTATTTGTCGTTTTACATACATTTGTAAGGTTATAATTGGGTCAGATTAAGAACATTGACCCTCAATGATTGGTGCTAACCATTGTATAGCACCTCTGTAAATGGTATCTCCAAACACTGTGAATTAAATTGTAAATTTCTGACCATTTGTTCACTTCAGAGTGTTTTTTATTAAGATGGACATTAAAAAAAGACCAATAAATAAACTGATGTCTTGTAAATAGAGACTAGGTAGTACATCACCTGTGACTTGCTGCTTTAACAGGAGTTTGTCTTCTCCTTCAATATCACTCATTTTGTTTGTCTGTAGGATGCCATTTGTAGCCAGGGGGGGCCTTGTTTGAAGAGTGGTTGTTAGCACTGACTTCAGGAACAAAGCACCTCTCACTGCTTAAGTTAAAATTCCAGTGTGAGAAACTTTGTCAGTTGATTTACTGAAAGTGTAGTGGTTTTCTGAGCACTCTGGTTTCCTCCACTATTTTAGAAATGACCACCTCGATACACTAGTAAGTAAGAGAATCTTAACTGGGGTTAAAACACCATTACTCCACTCCAGCAATATCCTTTGGTCAATAAAAAATGTAGGATGTTATTATTGACCAGGGTGGATTGAGCTTACCAACTCTGGGCTATACTTTAATGATATCTAAATGTGACTTTAACAGTATAACAGGGTAATAGTTCAACACTTTTTAATTTAAATTTGGATAAAACAAAAACAAGAGATATTTTGTATAAGACAGGGATTTGTGTCACAGGGTGGAGGGGGTATGATTAGAGATCCCCCTGGGATTACTAGAATTTGTACTTATAAGTCGAGAACAAGATCCTTCTTTAAATTGAGATAGCTGTATCATGATATTCCACCTATGTGTTTAATAAAGAGATTTATGTATGTAAATAAATATTACCATAAGTTTGACCACTATCATTACCAGTAAAGTGGACAGGGATTTCTGATAATATCTTGAGATTTGACCTCTAGGGTTTCTAGAGAAGAAGATATGACACTTAAGGGTTCTCAGACATACTAAATTTTTACTTGGATGATTGATGAATTAAAGAGTTAAGGGGTTTTAAGATTTCTACAAGTAAGATATGTTACATAAAGTCAACATTGACAAAGTTATATAAAATTATGTATAGAATCTAGAGATTAGCTATCAGATTGGGTCATAAAGGACTTCCTTGTGAAGATAGGCAGTGCATTTATTGAACTGCCTGTAGTTTTTCTAAAGATTGCTGAGTCAGCATTTTTTTCCTTCAAATAAAACCTTAGTCAATCATTTTGAGTATATTGTTGTTAGCAGCTAGACTGTTAGGAAAAAATATGATTTTATATGGTATCCACAGAATGGTGATGTACATAGTGTTAAAGTTTTGGTTAAAACTTTTGTGTTTTGTGAAGGTGAGCTATACTTTCTTCGCATTCTTATGAAAGGCCTTATTGTTGTCTAACCATGCAAACTCCTATCACCTCATATGGTCTGAGACAACTAATCATGCATTCCACTAGCAGTTATAAGTGAAAGTCCTAGATATTATTTCCGATTTTATGTTTTGTCGCCATCCTAAACTTAAGGATCCCTAAATAGTCCTCTAAACTCTAAATTGCAAAATTTGAAAGGAATTAATATGAGTAATACTATTATTGTTTCTTTTCTAACGGTAAATTTTACAAATGACACAAGTATACTTTTCTTTCAAAATTCCTCCTCAACCTTTCATATTTATATTTAGCCATTGTACGTATGGTTTAAGGGTCCCAAAACTGGTACCATTCATCCCTTGTATGGTCCAAAACAATCCAGCTTTCCCTGTGTACTGCTGTAGCTGATACTGACACAATTATAGAATTTTTCAGTCTTAATTACTATATTTGTCATCAGCTAATGAACTTCTTCTGATTCTTTGCTCACTGTACTTTATTCTATGTTACAAAATGTCTGAAAATGTAAATAAAGAATATTACCAAAATGTAATAAGTTTTTTGTCAATAGAAAAAATAGAAAAAACAAACATTCATATACCATCTGGTAACCTTGGTCTATTGACATTTCTTTCCAATTGTTAAGTTGTCATGAATTTGCAGAAATGTTTTTCTCTTACTTATTGGCTCTCCCAATGTATGAAATAGTCTTAAGGTAATAATTAACTTTTTAAAAAATTCAACATTTTAACTGCTAAGCGTAAAATAGGGGTTACTATGTATATATATAGGTAATAGGTATACATGTATATGTATATGGGGTGACTGTCTACAAATTTATCCAAATGAAAGAACATAAGAGATAAAATTGGAAGATATTTTCTGTATTCATATAATTATGTAGAATTAAGAACACCAATATGTAGATATGATTATAGTATATGACATGATAAACGGTTAATATAGCATGCCTGGTTTGTTTGTATATACAGAACTCAGAAAAGAGACATCAATATTTGTCTGTTGAGATAACCACACTTTATTTTTTTTCCAGTTGAAGAATTTTGTTTTGATAAGAATTGACATAAATATTCAATATAGGGACTACTTTATTTATCCTATAGTCTGTGAGATGTTCCCTGAAGATAAAAATGAAAAGTTTTTATGATGAAAAAAGGTATGAAAAATACCTACGGGCATTAATAAAACTCAGCGGTATGGAGAGAGAACAAATGAGTGAAAAAATTAAGTTGACAAGTTTAGTGTGGGTTCATTGGTTTAGAATCTGCCACATCAGCAAATATCAAATTTTAAAATTATCTCCTGGAATTATAACTCGCTAAGTAAAATCTACTGTAATTGTGTTATAAATATCATTCTTATACAAATTTTTTGTAAACAGAATTTCCTATTGCACCCTGACTGCAGTATTCTATATACAGTAAAACCTGATTAATCTGAACATGAACCAGTCTAGATATTTTGCTTTGACCATACAGGTATTTCATTTAGGAAAGAGTTCCATTTGTACTCTCCACTAAAAATTTAATATTGACTAAAAATGACAGATTCAAGCCATCTTGACCATTTCTGTGAAAAACGATTTGTCAAAAATTTTACATAGAATATATATAATGGTTGGTTGGTATACAAAAAGGAACTCTTACCTTCATTTACACAAATTAACAGTGTTAATAGTGTACAGTGCACATCTTAGAATGGTCGTGTTAAAACATGGCAAAAAGTTTCATAACAATGTGTCATGTACCACATAGGTATGTAGGTCAAAGTTCAAGGTCACAAGATCAAGTTTTGGGGGGTATTTGGCTTTCAAAAGACAATACTAGTTTTTATACCCCCTGCAAACTAGTTTGAAGGGGTATATAGGAATCACCAGTCTGTGTAAAATCGTGTATGGGCCATATCTGACAGCTGCTTTGGACAACTGTCATAAAACTTCACATGAATAATCTTCATGGTCCAAAGGTGTGTCATGACCTTGAACCAAGGTTGTACCTTAAAGATCAAGGTCGTTGGAAAACATTAAATGTTGGGGCGGGGGATATTTGGCTCTCAAAAGACAGTTCTAGTTTTTATCCTGGTGTACATGTGAATCTTATATCCCATGCTTCATCTGACTTATCCACACAGATTCAAAGAATCACATTAAATTTAAATGAAACCGCAGTAGGTGAAATAATTTGTACAAAATTATGCTGTTAAAATATAGAATATAAAGATAAAACTATGATATATCTAAATTCTCACGCCTTTTAAATTTTGAAATTTAAATTTAACATATAAATATGAGCAATATGATCATTCTAATAAGATTTTCCTTTTTGTATAGGATAATATTTAGAAATTTGATGCTGATGGTGTTGATTAAATATGTTTAAGTGATGTGTATACTGTAATTTTTTATAGCATAACATTTTTATGACCTTGGTGTAATCTGTGTTAACTCTCGCTATATAACATCTTATATAACATGTTTTTGTATTATCATTATAAGTAATGATGAGAAGATCTATACAGATGTGATCATGTTATGTTTGGCAGCGTTATCTCTTACATATGGCTGGTGTAGCAGCGTAATTTTTGAGTTTTTTTTTTTACTGCAGATACATAATTTCACATGTTTTCTGATATATAGACAATTTAGAAGATATATGAAACACTTGCCAAAGTATTAAAATGTATTAAAATGATAAATAATAAGTAAAAAGCAGATAAAATAAAACATGTAGGCGGAAATCAAATTTATGAGAAATAAAAACTATGTCAAATATAGGATTTTAATATTTTTTTATTCTATTTTTGCATGTTGTTTTTTTCTAACCTAAAACATATCTTTCTAGATAATTTTTTATCATTTCAATTTTATTTTGGTTATGCTCTATTTCATTCCAAGATGTGTACAAGCAGTAAATAAAAAAGTCATTATCTTAAAAAAATTGTTTTTCTTTTATTCTAATCTTTCTACGTATTACATTAGTTAATTACTGTGTAGAAAGGACTGGCTCAAAGAAGTCTTTGTTTTCATTTTCTAGATCATTATGATCTTTGATTTCATTTTTAGGCCATCTTTGTGTTTCTTGTTTTATGTCTGGTAAACATCTTTCATAGTACTCTACTTTTACCATACATTACCCTACCTTTACCACATAGTACCCTTTCCTTTGTACCCTTTCCCTACTATATAGTACCTTGTCCTTAGTCCCTACTTTTACCATAGAGTACTCTACCCTACCACATAGTGCCCTACCTTTACCATATAGTATTGTCTTTAATACCCTACTTTTACATATAGTACCCTGTCTTTAGTACCCTACCCGTACCAAATAGTACCCTATTCTTATCGGTGGCCGTGGATTGACAGAAATTATTCCTATTTTCTTTAAATATACTGAAATATGAAGATTTGAAAAAAGGAAATATGGAAAAGGAACCCAAAACAAATGTAAAAATTGAACCAATCCAGCAGGAGTTCCAAGATTCATTTGTTATCAGTTATCCCAGAAATATTACCATAGATTTGGCTAATTTTGTTCATAAAACAGGTGTATATGTACAGGTATGATGATAAAGTTATACTAAGTCACATAATCTTTACCCTCGATCCCTATATGTGACACATTGATCTGCTGATGTCTCCAATACTGATATCTATCAGTAATGTATATATGACCACAATATTATATAGGTCATCATGTCTAGCCTAGACATATAAAAAACTGCTGAAATTAGCAATTTATGTATGAATTAATGTCTTAATGTATTGCCTGGTTTGTTTCCATGTCTGCATGTTCTTTGGAGTTGAGGACATTTTGTTATTGCTGTATGGTTGTATGAATGATGTTTTACACCCCAATCAAGTTTTTTCATTCATATTTGGGCCGTCAGTTGTAGGATAGTATAGGAAATCTGAGTACCTGAAAAAATTTCCATTGCCCCTCAGCAAACAAAAGTTTCTTGCACTAGGTTCTGCACAGTATCCAGTGGAGTGGTATAATGGAGATAACACCCCAATCAAGTTTTTTTTACTCGTAACAAGGCGGTCAGTTTGGGAGCACCCAGAGAAGCAAACTGACCAACTTTCTTGCACTTGAATAATTTGTTCTTAGTGGATTTAAACCTAGGTTGCAAGAGGCACTTTGCACAGAATGGAATGTGAATCTTGAATGTGTGTGTGGGGGGAGGGGTGGAGGGAGAAAGATATAGAATTTTTTCTTAATTTTAAGTTTCTGTGGGGTCATAGTTGCAGTGTCTTGGGGGTCCTTCCTGCTTAACAGTTTGTTTGATAGACAGATATAGCTGTTGTATGTTGGAGGTTATTTGACTGACAGTATCCCAGGGACTATACCCTGTATGTATGAATTCTCACCTGTGACTGAAATAAAAAAGAACAACATTGCACACATATTTAAAGTTGTAATCAGATAAATGATGTTGACAATAAAGATATTTTCTATACTGTGACATGCTGTGTAAGTCAACAATAAGGAGGTGATGATGTAGATAACAGTATATCAAAGACCTACCTGCAGTTGTTTACCTTTCAATCAAATTGTTAACATTTCTATCACCTGTGGTCAGGTAGATTGTAACTTATGTTTTAAGCTACATCTCCTACATGTAATTTACTTGTCAATTATCTTATAAAAATCTCTATCACCTGTGGTCAGGTAAATATTGTAACTGATGTTTTACACTACATCAACTACCTGTAATTTACCTGTCAATCATCTCATTAATCTCTATCACCTGTGGTCAGGTAAATATTGTAACTGATGTTTTACACTACATCAGCTACCTGTAATTTACCTGTCAATCATCTCATTAATCTCTATCACCTGTGGTCAGGTAAAAATATTGTAACTGATGTTTTACACTACATCAACTACCTGTAATTTACCTGTCAATCATCTCATTAATATCTATCACCTGTGGTCAGGTAAATTGTAACTGATGTTTTACACTAATTGTGTTTTATAGTTTGCCTTATACCAGCGCACACTGAGGGCAACTTTAAGGTGCTAGCTCACTAAGTCAGTATGCCACAGCCAAGCATACCACTCCCTCAGTCACATAATACTGACACTGGGTGAACCAGTAAAGGCCAACTGCAAGGAAAATTCACTTTCCCACATGTGGTCTGAATGGGACTCGAACTCATAACCGTGAGAGACCCTGAATTTGTAGACTGATGTCTTATCTGTTAGGCCACCGCAGCCTCTCACTAAAGTAATTTAGATTGGTAATACCTGATGTGTATTACACAATGCACGTAATTTAAAGGCAATAAAATTGTGCTTTTTATCATATATTCTGAAATTATATCCTTAGATATATAATTATCAGCTACTTAAGGTAGGAGACAAAATTTATAATCCTAAATAAGTATTATATCACTTTAATACTTAGCATTATAAAAATGATATATCTTTAACTGGCTAAAACATAACCCAGAAATTAATGACATTGGCTGAAACTTAAGCCCAGTTATTAACAACATTGGCTGAAACTTAAGCCCAGAAGTTAACAACTTCCCTTCAATCACAGCTGTTTACAGGCAGTCTTGTCAGAAGTCGGCAATTTTAAATATGTATATTAATGTGCTAATCAGCGATGGTGGGAGTAGAATGCTGTCATCAAAAAGCGATTTTAAGTAATTTATGTTGGTGATGTATTTTTTATTTTTTAAAAAAAATATTTGCTAACCTAAAAGATCAAGAAACTTCAGTAATACCTACATGCATTCCTTTATTTGCATAATTTAAAGTTAAGTAAAAGTTTATTTGCTATGGTTGTTATCATTAAGTTACCTATCCTTTACACCTACTAATCAATGATGCAGGTAAAATCACAGGTGTGTATTAGGTATAATTTATCAGTTTCTTGTCATTGATTAATAAAGTTTATAGATCCATTTAATTACTAATACATCATCGACGCTGACATATCTTCGTTAGTTTTACAACATGAATTCTCTTACACAGCTTCAGGTAAGACAAAGTATAATTTTTTTATGTTTTCCACTTCAGTAGCTGAGATAGAACACCTATTTCTCAAGTACCTGTACTTACTTATGTGTTTGGTACCAGGGAGGTACATAGGCCACTGACAACACTCCTCCATCTAGTTCTATTCTGTACTAGTCTGACCAGCCCATTTGTATCCCTCTCTGTCCATTTCTGTTTGCAAGTTATTCAAATACCTGTGCTCTCCATATACTAGTATTCTTTTGATGGCAATCAGAGATTAGATTAATGAAATTTTAGTAATTTTGATAAGTAAAATTCATATGGCTACTTTCTCTTTTTGATTGGAGGGGCCTCCCTGGCCAAGTGGTCTAATGTGTGTGCTTACAGATCACAGCGCCTCTCATTGACTAGGTTCAAATCCTACTCGGGCACATTCTAATGTGGGAAAGTTTCTCAGTTTGCTTGCTGAAAGTTTTGGGAGGTGGGGGGTTGATGTGGGAACTCAAGTTTCCTCCATCATTCCAAAATTAACCAACTTAATAGAAGTGAAAAATATGACTGGGCCATAAAACATGGTACCATTACCCTACTTCAATCTTTTTGTGAGAATCAACTCATTATTATATAAAAGGATCGAATTACTAGAAATTATTTGAATGTTTTGCTCTTCCTGAACATCCAGTCTCGCTCATAGTACTTGGCTTATTAATATGACACACGAATTTCAACATACATGCTAACAATCAACACCTCTGCACATATATTTTGATTTTAGATGGCTCAATCTTTAGTAGTGTAGACCACACAATTAGAGTTTTGTTGTTGTAAGGAACATACAAAGTGGCACACACAACGCAAAAACTGTTGGCAGAAATTAAAGTCATTAACTTCTTTTTAACTAAGTGAAATTTAATTTGTTGTTGGATTGATTAGTTTTCAATTTCTAGTCAACAACGTTTTCAATTTCTAGTCAACAACTTCTCTGATTAAGGAGACTTATACATGCACATTTTAACGATAAATTCCAGAGATCGTTTGTACCACTACTCCATCATCAAGTTTTAACAATGACTTATATTACCAAATTATTGAAGGAAAATATTTAGCTAAGTCATGAAGAAAGGTTGACACTTATACTGTTAACATTGAACATTTCACCCTCTTTTGTTTAAAATTAATTTTCCATCCATTTTTGGGAAATTGCAGATAGTCATGTTGGTAATTCTATAGGTTTCGCGTTTGTCCACCTCATTAAGCTTGTAAGATTGTCAAATAAAGATAGCATATAAAGACGTCATTTATTAACAACTTAAAAATAATAAATGGAGCCTTATCATCCAACCACCTTTTTTTTAAAATGCCATCCTAAAATCGAAATTCAATGAAATTACTCAGTTTTAACTACCGTAATTTCACATTTATTTATGGTAACAAATTAAGATATACAAAAACATTTTTTCTTTATTAAATTTTTGATAACTGTGTGATTAGTTAATTTTTTTATTTATTTTTCAATTGCTAGTCTCGCCTTTCTGATAATTACAATTCAATTTTTTGATGACAGTGTTTTCTTAACTCTATGTTCCTATATTACAAGAGTGAACCAGTTCATCCTTCCTTTCCACCCCCCAAAGCCCTCAACCAATTAAAGTTTTTATTAGAAATTTGATATGTAATTACATTTGTTTTTCATCCAATCAAAATACTGATTAGAAATGAGATACGTTATCTGTCACTATTGAACATTTTAATTGGTCCTTTTGTTTTCCTCAGAAACTTAAAATTTATATTAGTGAAGTGTTGTATTTTATTTGATTTTTACATTTGTAATTTAACGCCAAAGGAAATTATATCAAACAGATAATTTCGCTATATCTATATCTATAAAGATAAATACAAGTTTAGGGCACCTTGTCTGTGTCATCATGAGTCATGATAAGATTGCAGTTTTTTATATAAATCTGGAATAAGTTCTGGAAGTCTCGTCTGAAATTTTTGATATTTTTTTGGACATTACATATGTATATGATGATTTATTTCATAATTTGACATCATCTTGCTTGCCAAAAGATATAGGCTCACTGTTTTCAAAGATAAATGGTTAAGTAAAATTCACCTGTCTTCCATTTGCACTGGCTGGATGATCAGGTTAGATTTTTGATTATCAAAAACAATTCTGGGCATCTGAAAACATCTACTGAATTTCGCAGTTTTCTTTATTAATAGACATTCATTACCTTTAACCTCCCTGTATTGGAAGTGAGAGATGGGTGAGGAATGTTTCAAACCAAATTACCACATACAGAGTTGTTTATGTGGGAAATTGTCAAATAGCCAGTTTGTGGATATCAGTGAAATAGAAACTGACCAAACTGCCAGATTTGATGTATTCTAAACTTTGAAACCTGTCATATCAGTAACTGGGCAAGACACTTTAATATGTTTGTATGTGTTAAGTGTGGGAGATGATGACTTGGAAAAAATTACCATCAAATTGTCAAATTCTGGTCTGTCAGTCAAAATACTTATGGTGTCATTATTGAGGAAGGCTAATCGCCTTGGTCATAATTGGTTTGTGACTTGACTGTCACATTGTCAAATTGTAGCTTGTCAAACAAGCTATTTAGGTTATGAATATTGATGGAGACAAGATGAAGCCTGTTTGACAGGGCAGGGAAATGATGATTTTTGCCATATTATATATTGGAACTTGTCAATCAAGATAATTAATTATTAATTTTAATATTGTCAAAGTATGAAAACTTTGACATCTTACATCTTTTCCCCCACTCCATTCCACCTCTTTGAAGCCACTCTCTAAAGGGACACTTTAAATGCACTTCATTTAGTTTATATACATAGATATGGCTCATTTATTTACTGGTATACATCAAAATTTTGATATACCGGTAATTTATGTCTCATTAAGGGCTAATTTAGAAGGCTTCATTTTCACCACTTAAAGTACGTATAGCCATCATTAGATCAGATATGTGTGCTAAGTTTAGAAAGGATGGCAAGACTCAAAGGAGCTACTGTATTTAAATATTATAATGATTAAGGTTGATTTTAATGGTGTTTATTTCATAAATAATCTTTAATCAAATCTTTGTTTCACTGCATGATCTTCATGCACTTAGTGTCACTTTCTTAAAACCATAGACTTCTAGCCACAAATGGTTGTCTGCCTCTACGGAATGTGTATAGGATCTGATTAAGAGGTTTGAATACACTTAATAGATCATTAATCCTCAATTTATAGTACCTAAAATTATATATAGCCCTATAATTTTATCACAACAAAGTTATCTCCCCTTGCCATCAGCCCTTTAATCACTGGTTTTCAGGTATGCCGTTTTTAGCCTTTTGAACGTAACATAAGATGAACCTTAACCTGTTTCTACCTCCCAGATTTAGTTGGTATGTTCCAAGACTTTGGTAAAAGACAGTGTGCAATTTTAATTAATAGAGACTATAAAAACGACTGATTAAAAACTGCATTTAACATTGCAATATTGGCATGTAATCGGTTAAGATCAAAGGTTTGTGATATAATCAGATCTGTAAAATTTATGGGTCGTATCACTGCATACACAGGTAGATACACAGGTAAATACACAGGTTACAGGTTGATAACCTGTTCATTTAACCTGTAATTAATTTTTATCTCGCCTGTAATCTTACATTTTATAATATCGCATGCTGTTTTGATCACATGTATTAATACAATGCATTACGTTTTGTTTCATGTCTTCATGTGGTTTTTATGAATACTTTTAAGTGAAGTGTAATTGTTGCAGTTTATACAAGGTTAAAGGAAATATTGACCTTTAAGTAAAACAGAGAAGTAAAAGACAAACAATCATCATAAATCCATTGATGATATTACATTTGATTAATATAATATATTGTAATACTAATGGTAACACAAATGTTTTGATTTTGGGTTAGGTCTGACCTTAAAAACGTTCTTGTACCAAATAATGGGTGCCAATTGCTCCTTGAGTAATGATTATTAGATTGAAATCCTCTAGTCCTCTGCTACAACCTTCAAAACCAGTATCACCACCATCCCCTACCCATCCTTAATCTATGGTACCAGTATGGCAAGCCTGACTCAACAGGTGGCAGATTAGCTCAATCCATAGTGCATCCCACTAGTACTGGGAAGGTCCCAAGTTCAAGTCTGGGTTTGGCTGTTGCATTTTTTTCCTTTCCTGTACTTTCACCAATACTTATTTCCAATGATGTTTAAAGGTCACGATTCAATATCCCATTTGTTTTAATGTGGTGAATATGGAATAAAATTACAATATTATTCCAAGTTTATTTTGTGATATAATGTTTCAGAAAATGACCAAAGTGCTAGCATAATAGATTTAAAGTCAAAACTTCAAAGAAATTTAAATTCTTTTAAACATGTGGAGACAGACAGACAGACAGTATGTCGAAAAGATTCCAAAATCAAATGATTGTAGAAAAAAAAAATCTGATCGAATATCAAAGATCCAATTAAAATTAAAGATATGATCAAATGTTTGAATTGTGCAATAAAAATTAATTATCCGTAGTAGGGCTTAATTGATTTATAACTGGTTTTGACATAATAAATATTAATTAAAAATAGAAATTTCTAAAAATAAATAGAATATTGTGCAGATTAAATATAATTACAGTGCCTTTTTATCTTTTTTTCCAAGATTAACATTTTTAATCTATTTGAGGTGTAAATAGCTAAAAAATTAATTTATGATTTCAAAAAAAAAAAAGAAAGATGACGTCTTCAAGAAGTCGATATCATGTTATTCTTTAGCTTTGTTTTAGGTTAAGGAGTTCGGTAATTGTAACAGGTTTATTGATATGACGTCATATATACCAAATATTGATATATTTATATCTAAGTCATTGTGATATATATCATACATGTCATTATAGGTATCATGTTTGATTTAAAGTAAACTGTTTTATAGACAAACAACATTGACCTTTCATTAGGAACATTCACATACAATGACCCACCCAATAAATGGGTAGTGTTAGGATTCACAGTTAATATATAAACTATGCCTGTTTTCCACGATTCCGATAAATTAAACCCCTGTGTTACCTAATATGAATGTAGTGGTCCATAATAAATGTTTAAATTAAAGGTCAAGCAGACAGGTCAATGTTGTTTGCCTATAATGTGTATCCATGTGGTCATTTAGCATACCTATATTGTTTATGTCACATATAATATTAATACTATAACTTATTTCAATGAGTTACTTTAAAACACTACAATAATAATGATATTAAGTTAAGCATGTGCTTACACACAGCCAGTTGACATTCTGTTCTCAGTTGCTTGATTAACATTTACACCTTAATCAGTTTATTACAATGATGCATGTCACAGATGTGCTTTGATTGAGATTCGCTCTGTAATAAGTGCATTCACAATGGTTCATATCCTAATTTTCAGTGGCAATGAAACATTTTAAAGTTTAAGACTCTCATTCCATCGCAAGGTTAGCCCAGCATTTTGACAAGTGCACATGTAATCATTTAACAGCTAAATGTGTACCAGTCTAGGTAGTTCAGTTGGTAGAGATCGAAGTCCCTTGTAGCGCAGTAGGTCCTAGGTTTGATCAGCTGTCCAACCCTGCATTTCTTTCTCCTTCCTATTACAAATGTTTTAATTTTATCAAAGACATACTATACAGCCCATTACTAACTCAAACCCATGAGCATTGAATTGTGAGTCTGTTGCCTTTTTAACCACTTGGCAACATGTGAGTTACACAATTCAGTTACCTCTCAAAAAGGATAATACATGTAGTTTTCATGAGATCAGCAAAATAGAAAGAAAGGAGAGGAAGGAGAATCAATTTATATTATTCATAAATAACTCAAGCTGATGGACCTTGAATCATATAACTTTGCCACCTTTTTGAACCACTTGATCACATTGTACACTACTAAGCTCAATTACACCTCCTGGAGAGAAAAAAATTCCTGCCTGGCATCAGCAAACAATGGAAAAGAGAGGAAAGAGAACCAATTATATTTTCTACAAATACAGTCCAACCTGCCTTAAAGGCCACCTCTATATAAAGGTCACCTCCTTATAAAGGCCAGTAGAATTGTATCCCATTTGTTCTTTATCCATATTAATTGAACCTGTATATAAAGGCCACCTGCCCATAAAGGCCACTTTTACTGGTTCCCTTGGGTGGCCTTTATAGACAGGTTTGACTGTAACTCAACCCCATGGACCTTGAATCATTACTCTGCAGCCCGTTTGAACCACTTGGCAGCATGTCAATTACACCTCCTGGGGAGAAAAATAATTTTCATGAGATCAGCAACACAAAGGAAAAAGAGGAAAGAGAATCAATTTATGTTATCTACACCTAACTGTTCCTAATATCTGTACTAGTAATTTGTTCTGCTCACCTGGTGCCCTCATTGTGGTATAAATTACAATGAACATGCTATACATATTTATGTTTCTTATCTCTGTTAGATAATACCTACATATAAACAACAATGAGTTACATATATACAGTAAATAAGTAAGGTGTTGTGTTACCATGTAAACAGTTATCTGTTTGACCAATCAGACACCAGACTAAGCTTTACTTATATCTCCCAATATACCTCTGTTTGTTATGGATTCTCTAAGATGTTGACAAAATATTTATTTTTGGATAAAATGGAGACATGTTGATGAATTCTGTTTGAAATCAGTGTAATCGGAATGATAAGATTCACTGAGGTAGGTCTCTGATTTTGAAATAGAGTTATCCCCCTTATATTACTTTTTTATCTATTCTTTGCTTGCCTCCAGGTTTTGTAAGTGTTGCAGTCAGTTTTTCAGTTTTTTTATGAATATTGAATTTATTGGTTATTTTTTATGTAACTATATACACTGTTTGTCAAGGAGCATTTTAAACTATGACAAAATCTCATCTATAAATCTAGTAAAAGAATGCATGGTAGATATATGGATGCAAGTGTATTGGAATGCACATGGATGAAAATGTATTGGAATGCACATGCATGTATAAAGAGTACACATGCACACATAGACTATGATTTCATTGAGATTGCATTCCTGATAACCAATATTGCCATTGGCTATTAAATTCTGAAAAATTCCTTCAAAAGTAACCTCCTTTAGCAAATTTGTGAAAATACTATTTTCACATTTGCTACTGATAATTTAAAATTTGTGAAAACCTAGTGCACACACACACACACACACACACACACACACACATTATTTAATGACTAATGACAAACCTATTTTAGTTTTTATACATGATGATAATGCATTTCTAACTAGTAAAAACACTTTTAGTCCGTGTAATTTAAGAGAAAAAGCTTATAAAACAACTACATTCTCATAGATTAAATGAAAAGTCAAAATTACACTTGACATACCTACAGTTTTATTTACTCAAATTATTTTTTATTCAATTTTAAGGAGATGTTCAATATTTGCTCACAAAAAAGTACAAAAACATTGGGGGTGGATTTATGTCTAAAACATTTTAAATGTGCTTCTAAAAGTGTTTTTATCTTCAAGTGTCAAATGTCATTAAGGTAGCACTCAGATTTAGGAGTTAGTGATTTAAGTTACAACACCCAGTGGCTGCCTGCCGTTCTGGCCTTTAGTCCCCATTTTAACCGCAAGTGTTTTTATGTTAATACTAGAAGCTTTGTTTATATTTCCGAAGTGTTTTATTTTTAATTCAGATTAAACAAGGTTTTAAAAGTGAAAATGTCACATACTTTTTGACACATTTTTTTAAAAACAGAAGATAAATATTTATAGGGAAATCACAGATTAAAAATTATGGTGTAATAGCACCTAATCCTTGTTGATTGTATAGCCATTTTCGTTAGGGATGTATTTGAGTAAAAGATACAGCATGGGATTGTTATATTAAAATATTATGAAATAATAATAATAACAATAAAATTTTCCAAACAGGACTAAAAGGAAAGTAACAAAAATAACCCAATATCTGACATCCATTTCTCACTCTGGGATATCCTCAACCAGGGTTGTAGGTATCTGACTAAAACAAGCTTTATCATAAGACTAGATGTTTATTCATTTGAGAGAGAGGGAGAGATTTGAGAGAGAGAGAGAGAGAGAGAGAGAGAGAGAGAGAGAGAGATGGAATGAAACCAAAAAAAAACATATGTCAATCAAAAAAGGAAAATATATTGTAAGTACAAATATATACTGGTAGGTATCATGTAACAAAGTTATTAAACTTTTACACACCTTTGTAATATATATCATGGAAATGAACAATTAATTAGTAATCTATATCCGTTAATTTTTAAAAAGATATATGAATTTGATTTTATCAAAGGGTGTGGGTTAATCTTAAATATTATTTAATATACAATATATTAAACTTTTTGTATGATTTATTTATCCAAGTGTTGAAATCAGAAATGTCAATCTTAACATAGATTCTAGACTCCAGAGGACTTTTTCTTACTTAACATAGCAATCTGATTTGAAATTAATATACATGTTACAATGGAATATCAGTTTTTTTACTTTTGACATTTTTACCTTTAAATATTATTTAATGAAACGAAATACTTTTAAATTTCTGAATTCCCACCCTTTAAGTTTAAAATTAAAAAATAGGTTTTTATCAGATGAAATGCTAAGTTCTCTAATTTCACAATAAAAAGCTTTATTATAAAAATTTAAACAAATTCTAAACATAAAATTGTATATTTTTTCCGATAATTAATCAATGATCAATTTGTATTTATGTTTTATTGACAAAGACATCAATAATAATCAAATTTCACTGGTATTTGCAGTAAACAGATCAGTTTTCTAGCCAGCTGGTTCATTAAGTATATATGCACTACAGTAGCTGTGTATATAATTTTCTTTTTCATGATGATGAATGAATGTTACATTTTATCCCTTTATATTAGAAGGGCCTCAGTGGCCAAGTGGTCTAAAGTGCAAGGTAACAGATCACAGAGCCTCTGGTCATCTAGGGAGCAGATTCTAGCGTGAGAACATTTGTCATTTCACATGCCAAAAGTTGGTGCTTTTCTTGGGACACTCCAGTTTCCTCAACCATCCAATAACTAACAGTCTCGATATAATTGAAAGAATCTGGCTTAGGGCATAACACCAGTACTCCAATCCAATCCTTGAAATATTAGTAAGACTTTTTAAAGGATGCAACAATTACGCAATTATCTTTATTTGGACAAGACCTTCTATAACGCCAACATTTTGGTGGTGTCTCACAAAATGTGGTACAAATTCTGAGTGCAATTACTTGATGCTCAAGCTGTTTCACTGATAGCTGGTGATGTCTGAATATAAGTGAAATAATTTTGGACATAAAACCAAATTTACACACTTTTATCGTCATTTTTACTACTATTCATTTTTTCCTGAGTTATGTTTGATGTTCTAATCAATATTACTTCAGTTATATCAAGACATCGCCAGCTGTAAATGAAATTGCAGAAATTTGCACCTCTACAGCCCACTTTTGGCAATTTGCAATTAGAGATGAGTGGTTTTTTGGGTTTTTTTTTTTTTTGTATCACACCTATCGTGACTAGGGGACTCTTTTAGGGTTTCTGCATATAGGGTCCACCTGTAGTAGGGGCTAGAAAAAGATATAATACTAGTAGTGGAGTTATGAATTTGTTAAATTTAAGAAACAGAAAGTCAGAATTATAATAATTAACCTGTACTATAATATGACTGGTACCTGTAATTGTGTATTGTTTTACCAGATGAGATAACAATGTCAGGTAAATTAAATCAAACATTTTTATTTCAAAATAAATGAATATTGTAGAGTTTTATGATAGATGTTCATCTTTGATGATAGTAAGAAGTAATTTGTAGTACACAACATATTCCATCATTCTATTGTAGAGGTATGTCAGGAATGTATTTAAATAATTAATATAGGATCAAAAGAGCCATTTTACAACAACAGATAAACGTAAAAATCTGTGTTCGTAGCGGTGTACAGCTTCTCACAGTAGAGTAAAACAGATGTTATAAAAACTCACCAGATACACTAATCCTTATAATCTGCCACATTCTGTATTAGTAATCCCATATCCCACAATATATAGAGGTACAGTTGGGACGCCTCAGTCAAATATTGCATCTCCTAGACCTTTGTTCACCTCATATCCCTAATATAGAGGTTCTTAATTGTGAGTTTTATTTTACTAAGGAATTGAAGAAAGAATTAAAGTGTATATATATATGGGTATCGATGGTATAACAAGCTGGCATCTAACCCCCTTTATACCTAAACATACCACTACTAAAGTGCTCCCTTTATATGTGGGAGGTCATGGGTTCGAATCCCCACCAGGTCTGTCCAAGACCTAAAAATATGTAGTGACTGTTCTTTCACCAAGCACTTGGCAGTTTAGAAATGAAAGTCATGGGTCCTTGAGAAGAGACCTTAAAATTTGATGTCCCATGTCACAGCTTGCAAGGATTGTTAAAGAACCCTCCCTGCACTTTGGTCTGAGTACACTGCAAAGGTTAAAATATCTGCCACTTCATCTACAGCTGGTGATGTCAATATAAGTGGTATAATTACATTATACCTTTGCATTATTACATAGGTCAAGTTTATTGTGAAAAGAGATTTGTCTCTCAGAGTAAAACATATGGAAACCTTTTATGTATTAGAGACTTTGTGTACCATTCACATAAGTCATGAACTGAGCACTATCTGGTATTTTTTGCCCCTACATTATGGCCCCATGTATAAAAAACTGAAGTAAAAAGTAAGTAATTAATGTACCTGACTAGCTAAGTAGTAGGTAATAATTGTACTGTCTCCATTAGTAGGTACCTACTGTGTGTATATTAGTAGCATGTGGGGGGACAGGTTCATCTTCAACCCTCCCCATAATACATTCAGACAATTCAAATATATATTCTGTTTTAAATTACTGTTTTAAAGTAAAAATAACAAAAAATAATCATTTTTTCTGTTTAATAGTTATTTTGTTTTGGATTACATTGTTGTATATAATTGAAGTAATCCTCATAATCTGCCATCTTATCACTGGGTGGTCTTGCTTAGGATTAGAGGATTACCTCTCATACTATGAGTGCTTTACCAGACTCTTACATTATTCACTTCCAGTTTTTAGATTCAAACAATGAATTAATTCCACCAATGGTTCAACCCCAATACCTATTGGTCAATTATTTTTGAGGGATGGCAAATTCACTAACTTATGTCCCAGAAAAGTTGAAAAATTCAGAATAACATTGGAATTAGAGCCCAAGACACCTCATATTTTAGCCCTGCAGTGTTCTATTAAATTACCGTAAATACCCATATTTACTGGTACCCAGATGAGCACTTTCAGCTAATACCATATTTTGTGAAAAATGTATTAAACTGTAAATGCAATTTGTAATATCATATGGCTGTTTTAATGAAAAACATCTATCCACCATGAAGTATAATTGTAATGAATAGTGTACTTGGCTTCAAAGTACATGGCATGTAATTAAGTTTATTGAAACAGACTATAACATACAAATCTTGTCATCACCACAGGAACTATACCATTTAGAACATTAAGACTTTACCAGATTCTCTGATCATGATAGCTGGCTAGAAAATTGTCAAAATAAAATGTGAAACTATAATCGGGATACCCATTGAGAGAGGAAGCTGTCTGTTAATTGATAAAATATCTAAACAGGGCCATGCCAAACTTTTTTTATCTCGAACATTTTGCCCTGTAACTTTCACAACTTCACACGTCAGTTACTATGAATGGTTGAGTTTTTTTTCAAACTTCAGTATTTTTTTGAAATCAGGTTAGATTAATCTTGTAGTCTTACATCAGCATACAGTTGATGATTCATGGTAATTTTGCATGTGTTTGGTGCTGAATTGAAATTCTTACCATGGATTCAAATATGTTCCAATTTTCAACATTATAACATGCGTAAAAGTAAGGGTTGACTTTTCAATTGTGGAATCAACAAAAGTTCACAGAAATGTCGTTTGATTCCTCTGGCGAGTTTCCACTGACTTATGAAGGTGTTGAAATCTACTTTTCTTCCACGGATTCCAGTCCCGAGTTTGAGGTAGGTAAATGCGTTTTTTGATGATTTTATCACAAAAAACTTCTTGATAGTTAACTTGTACATTTCAACAGTTTGTGATATTTTTTGTTGATGTAAATATTTGTAACAATGGAGAAGAATTTGAAGTTTTTTTCCTTCTGTTATCTCGCTATTGAAAATTTCTCTCAGTCTTCAGTTGAGCAGTATTATACTGGTACATTGTAACTGGAAATTTGAGAAATTGACAATTAAGTTAGTTAGAAATGCAAATATTAAAGTATTCCTGTACACAAATTTTTGTTTGAAAACAGGATCTCTAAGATTTGATAGTTCAATTGTAGTAGTACTTGCTCCATCAGTTGGAAAGTCTTTTGTTGGAACCATAATGAAGTATAACCTGTGGATATATAATGACTGTACGTCCAAACACTAGTCTATAGCATTTAAGCTACGGTATGTTCAGAATTATTAGTAAGTCATAGATATAATTTTGAACTGCATTCCAAATTAAATTGTCTGCCTCGAGAGTGGGAGATGGTGAGTTTGAACCCAAGCTGGTTAAAACAAACTGCTTCCTTGCCTGGTACTCTGTATTAAGAGGACACTGAGTATCAGAAATAATGTGATTAGGCGAGTGATATGACTGATTCTTAAAGTCTCCCTGAGTACATGCTAGTACAAGGCAGACCATAAAACACACATCTCACAAGAACATGTTCTTAGATTAATCTTTAGAGATTAATAAACTGGCTTTCATCATGATTAGCTAAAAATAGCTGATACAATGTTAAACAACATTTCAACCAACCAACCAAGCAAAATAGATCAATTCTTATAGCTAAAAAATTGCAAATAGGATGTACGCTTCCAACTGATCACTTTAATCACTGAGTGAACCTCTGTAAGCTATTACATGTACTCCTTTTTATGTATAGAACACATCAGCCTCTAGCAAACATGGGAGATTTGATAATCCATGCATTTTTATAAAGCAGTTATTCATATGAACAGAAAAATTCATTAATTTTCTGGATCAATTGTTCAATACTCATTTGTTGCATTTTCATTGCATGGATGGATCTCTTACTTTGTACACTTAACCAGTTAGATTATAACCATGTATTTACTATTTATGTTTGGGTCTGTCTATATATCAAAGAAAATATATCAAATAAAATAAGGTATACTTGATCTCTGTGTTGTCATAACCCCCTTTTTAAAACCTGCTGACCTAATGAAATCTTTTGTGGTTTAAATTTTAAATTAAAAACCACAAAAAAATTTGACAACATGTAATTGTAATGTTTGTAAAAAGATCAGTTGAAGACAGGTGTATTCCTATTATATATCTATTGTGTTTTATCTTTTAAAGAAAAAGCTTTTTTAAAAATAAAAATGTGAATGTTTTAACACAATTTTGTTTTTTTATAGAATTTTATTGTTTTTATTTTTGTTTTTTTGTTCTATATACATAACTAAAATGTAATTTTATATAAGTAATGTCATTTTTCTCTTTTGTTGTTCCTTTAAGACCATCTTTATCTTTCATCTTGAGTATATGTTTTATTTTGATTTAAAAGTGCACTGGTTTTTAAAACATATAATTTAAAACAGGGGTAACTGGTTTAGTAATTGCCTTAATCATGTATACATAGTCATTATTTACCAGTAGTTAGCTAGCTAGGCTGTTTTATGACTAATAACATAAATGGACACTCAGGACCAGGTTACTGGTACAGAGGAGGAGGTTTGTACAACTATTTAAAATACATGTACACACACATATATACACACACACACATGCAGATTAATGCACCTGTAGGCACCAACACCAAAACACATGTACACACACATCCACACACACATGTGCAGATTAATGCAAATATAGGTACCAACACACACACACACACACACACACACACCACACACATTTGTGGGGCTTATAGTAACTAAAGTATTGCATATGCTCATGTTCAGATTGGAGTATTGAGTGTATGAACAAAAGCATAGAAATGATAGGCATGGCTTACTTTTATTCATATGCTAGTCTATATAACAGATAACAACAACCTATACAACATACAACAGTCACTACAATATACAACCTATACAACATGCAACAGTCCCAACAGTCTATACAAGGTTGTCACCATTCAAAGAAAATTCTCGCACAGGGATTGGTTAACTTGCCGGGGTACATAGAACTATGTTCGGAAATCTGCCGGGGTACATGAACACACGCCATTGTTTAGCGATAAAAGGGAAGTAATTCCTACATCACTGACGTCTAGTTACAGTAAACAAACATGGCGACAACATGCGCAAGTCACATAAAATACGAAATGGAAGTTAAGAAGATCCAACTGGTAATGCTTTAAAGGGTGACAAAAACGATATACGCATGCGGCTCAGGGTACATAAATCTTTGATGGAGGCATGTAACCTGCCAAAGCCCTGTATAACTTATAATATACAACAATCAGTCTAGCTTCAACTGTCTATTTGAAACTATTACCATGAAAAAAAATCATTATTATGAAAAACTTTTTATTGTTCTTCAACCAATGCTATTCAAAGATAAATTAAATAAACATTAAAAAAAGTTCCATAAGTATGTCAAGGACCAGTAGCATTTTCCTGCAAAACAAAAACAAAAACAAAACCACTGTATAAGTTTAACTTTTCAAACAATATAGATCAAATGATAAAAATGCCAAAACATTTCTAGTAGCATGTTATGAAAGTCACAGATCTACCGGAATGGTGTTGTCTTTATACCAATAGTTTGTTTACTTTCAGTTTAGTGTGTATGTTTGTTATTGATGTAGATAGAGTTTACCTTTATTTTGGCAATCAATCAGCTTCCTAATTAACCCAATATAATTCACAATTAATTTTAATCTAATCTCCTCTGACATATGTTTATATTTACCACTAAGTCAATTTGATCCAAGGAGAACTTTCTACCTTTTTATATCTATTCATCTTGATTACATCAGATGAATTTATTCAATGTCAATTAGAGCCAAAAAAAAACCCTTAAAAATGCATGCATCAAATAAAATATCTTGATAAATTAAAAACGTTCAACCAAATTACATTACATGCATTTTTTTCAAATTTACTTATGAAATAAATAAATGACCAGCAAATTACTAGTGCTCA
Organism: Anadara kagoshimensis; assembly: GCA_021292105.1. Lineage (NCBI taxonomy): Eukaryota > Metazoa > Mollusca > Bivalvia > Arcoida > Arcidae > Anadara > Anadara kagoshimensis. Next base: position 39,537,227 of record CM037870.1, on the reverse strand, counting down.
AATATAATTTCTGGCAATCAGAAGTGAAAAAAAATTAGGCCAAATCAAATTGTACCAAATGAATGTCTAGATATCAGTAGCAGAAAGAAACGTGAATATGGCCAATGGAAATTATTAAATGGTGATATAAATACGGATTGAAGTATGAGTAATATATAAGCTATGTAGTTTGTACATGATCTGACATGGTCTTATCTAAAAAAATAGCGGAGATATCTGAAGATGTTAGGGTTATAGGTTATCTGGGATGAGCAATCACTCAACTAAATGCTTTACTTATAATTGCCTAAACTGCAGCCAAGAAAACTTAATCTGCACCCCCCTCCTTTATAATTCTTACTTTGCCTTTTAATCACAATTGGACATTAGTTATATGACTGGTACATCTTCTAGTTTGGCCCTGAGCTTATCAGTTTGGCTGTGATGATAAATAACGGTTTTGTGTCAAGTATCTAGGTTTATGTATCACATATTTTTCTTCTCTTCATATCTTTATATAAAATATGTTACAGAAATTCCTGGTATGCATGTAGCTGACACACATGCTTTTGAGTTATATTTCTTTATAAAAATATCTATCAGAATTTTATCAGCAAATTTGATACTTGACTAGAAGTCATTAAATTTTGGCTATGACTTAAAACTCAAAGTTAATTAGGTTTATTTTCTTTTGTGTTGAATCAAAAACAAAAATACCAAACCAGATTCAAATCACAATAATCCAAAAATCAAAGTAAAGGCAAAACTGACAAGTTTAGTGAAACATGAACTTCCATCAGGGAAATGAGACTGGGTGCTTTGGAAGGGTAATCACCCCTATCTATATAGCTACACCCACTACTTGTAAAATACTTCATAATTTTTGACATTTTGTTGGTAGATTGTAATAATTCAATATTGTTTAGAGATCTTTATTTATAAAGAATTCCTGTCTGTTAAAACCATATTGTTGGTCCTTTTAATGGTCTTTTTAAGCAGGTTTTTTCTCTGTAGAAAACAAAGAACCTTAGAGGAAATAATAAAGTAAAACAAAAGTGGTCAAAAGGGAGGTAAAAAATATGCAATTCTAAGAATTTATTATATAAGAAAAAGGAACTAAGGACATCTGAAAAAAAATTGTAATAGGAATAGGAATTGCATGCAATGCAAAGACTTTTTAGCTCACCTGAGCCAAAGGCTCAGATGAGCTATTGCAATCTATCACCGTCCGTCGTGCGTCGTCCGTCGTGTGTAAACTTTACATTTTAATCTTCTCCTCCAAAACTACTGGGCCATATTTGATGAAACTTGGTGAATATCATGCCTGGGTAACAGCCTTTCAAAATTGTGTTCGGGGTTTGGCCACGCCCAACAAGATGGCCGCTGTTACTAAAAATTGCAAAAAGACAAAAAAATCTTCTTCTCTGAAACCAAAAGGTGCAGGCAAAATTTGAGTAGATATTTAGATTCAGCATACCTGGGAACATTTAAATTGTGTTTTTCATGAAAATTAGACGAAAAATAGGTTACGCGTTTTTTGCGTAAAATTACGTAATTATTAAAATGAGACATTTATTGTTATAACTTTATAACAGCTGAAGATAATTGTATGGGGTTTTCACTGTTGATCTTGTCTTACAATTTTCTTCCAATTGATGTCAAGGTCGAAGGTCAAGGTCATGTCCCAGTTTTTGACCTTTGATAAAAATGCTATTTTTTTTAACATTTCTTGTGATAATGGCGTAGGATTTTCAGTTATTTGTAGTATTGACATGACGATCATTTTGATACATAGATCAGGGTCATGGTTCAAAGGTCAAGGTCACAGATGTCCAAGAATACCAAAATAGTTAATTATCTGCAAAACTATGAATTTTTTGTATAGGCATGTATATCAGAATATTGTAGGTAATGGCACAATGGTCATTTTGATATATGAATAAAGGTCATGGTTCAAAGGTCAAGGTCACAGATGTAAACAAGTACTGAAATGGTTAATTATCTCAAAAACTATAAGCTTTTTGTATAGGCATGTATATTGGAATATTGTAGGTATTGGCCTAACGATCATTTTGATATATGAATGAAGGTCATAGGTTCAAAGGTCAAGGTCATAGATGCGAACGAATATTTAAATGGTTAATTATCTCAAAAACTATAAACATTTGTAAAGGCATTATATGGAATATTGTGGGTATTGGCCTAATGGTCATTTTGATATATGAATGAAGTTCATAGGTTCAAAGATCAAGGTCATAGAATTGAACGAATATTTAAATGGTTAATTATCTCAAAACTATAAACTTTTTGTATAGGCATGTATATTGGAATATTGTAGGTATTGGCCTAACGATCATTTTGATATATGAATGAAGGTCATAGGTTCAAAGGTCAAGGTCATAGCTGCAAACGAATATTGAAATGGTTAATATCTCAAACTCAAAAACTATAAACTTTTTTTATAGGCATGTATATTAGAATATTGTAGGCATTTGCACAACGATCATTTTGATATATGAATGAAGTTCATAGGTTCAAAGGTCAAGGTCATAGATGCAAACTAATACTTAAATGGTTAATTATCTCAAAAACTATAAATTTTTTGTATAGGCATGTATATTAGAATATTGTAGGTATTGGCCTATCGATCATTTTGATATATGAATGAAGGTCATAGGTTCAAAGGTCAAGGTCATAGATGCAAATGAATACTTAAATGGTTAATTATCTCAAAAACTATAAACTTTTTGTATAGGCATGTATATTGGAATAAGGTACGTATTGGCCTAACGATCATTTTAATATATGAATGAAGTTCATAGGTTCAAAGGTCAAGGTCATAGCTGCAAACGAATACTTAAATGGTTAATTTTCTCAAAAACTATAAACTTTTTGTATAGGCATGTATATTGGAATATTGTTAGCATTTGCACAACAATCATTTTGATATATGAATGTAGGTCATAGGTTTTAAAGGTCAAGGTCATAGATGCAAACGAATACTTGAATGGTTAATTATCTCTAAAACTATAAACTTTTTGTATAGGCATGTATATGGGAATATTGTAGGTATTGGCCTAATGCACATTTTAATATACAGATTGTTTAGCTATTTATAAAATAATATATGTAGCTAGACTTTAAATATTTATATAGCATACTTATATAATAATTATTAATTATTTGCAAAAATACTTGCATATTATTGGCCCTTACTGCTGAAAATTTTGATATTCTCTTGTATTAATGTCATTGACCATTGAACCTCTGCATAAGATATGTACTCTTCCTCAGGTGAGCGTTAAGGCCCATGGGCCTCTTGTTTAGATGTTGGAGGTTATCATTTGGATGTGAGATAAGGAGTTAGGTGAAGACAAATTCTACATACAACAGGTGACTTACCTACCTGATGTTGTGACCTCTGGACCTGAATTCCATACTGAGATAATCATCTGTTTCATGGCAGATGTCATGTTATATCTAACTCTATAATCAGAAGGTGGTAGTATATCTATGTACATACATACCAACCTGACATTCACAGTCCAACGTAAGACCTTCTGATTCAAAGTACTCATTTATTCTACATTAGCAATTACTAATCAACCAATTCAGAGATTTATGTTTACAATACCTGTATACATGTTCATGTGTGTGGTAATCTATTACATAGTACGGTATGTAAGATACTAGTATGTAAGATCGCAATCCTTGGTCAGAATTATATATGCTTTCAGACTCTATGGTGCTTACCCTGGCTTCAGTGTCTATATGTGAGACTGCAATCTTTGGTCAGATCTCTATGCTCCCAGATGCTTAGCCTGGCTGCAGAGTAGGAAGTGCAACATGGAAAAAAAAAGTTTTATTACAGTTAACCCAAGTATTTTGGTACTATAATTGTCTAGAGTTTGCTTTAACACCTGTAAGTTGTGTTGTCAGTGGCTGTTTGTATTTTTTCTGATTCTGATCTTGGGCATAGATTCTATGAGAACATGATTTATCTTATAAAGATCATCTTATGTTTCTTACAACAATGATGTCGGTGTGTGGGTAAGCAAATGATATCAGTAGATTTTTGTCAAAATTAATCAGGAAAAAGATCAAAATCATAAACAGGTAAACATGAAATGTACACAAAACATGTGTTTTACAAATGCACATTTCACTAATGAAACAAACAAAAAACAAAGGAGCTAAAAAAATTTTTTTCATGGCTTCACTAGTTGATGGGTTTATTTACAGCTGTATATGAAGTTTATCTAAATATCATTTTGCCAAATAATTTAGTATTTAATGTTCCAAACTGACATGTTCATTGTTAAAGATGATAGCTATAAATATTCTTGTGTTTTATTTTGGGCCATATTGGTCAAGTATAAATATTCTGGTGTTTTCTTTTGGGCCATGTTGGTCAGGTATAAATATTCTTCTGTTTTCTTATGGGTCATATTGGTCATTTTAGAACCTAGAAGCATAAATAAAAAACAACATGTAATTCATATACCAGACTTTCCCTCAAAACTGATTATTATCCAGTGTAAAGCTTATTTTCAAGGCAAGAATATTTCAGTAATGGAAAATATTTTTTCAGAAAATATTTTGTTATAAAGAAGATAAAAAGAGTATTTGAAAAGACATCAGATTGGACTATGTATTAAATATATTAAATGAAAATATTCCCTTTTATATTTGTTGTTTGGTATGAGGCAAGTTTATTTTCTTATTATTATTGATAGAATAAAAATTGCTTGAAGACACATGGTAACATGTGAAAAGTATGCACACTACATTGGCTGACAATGTCACAAATTAGAATTGCTTACCAGGCACATTTTGACAATAACTGGCATTTAGTTGACAGCCAATAAGAGCCCCCAACAAGGGAAAATTGTCTCACATTGTCTTAAATTGCTCAACACTGAGACACTTCAAATTCAGGTTTGAGAGTTCATGCCTGAACCACTTGGCCACCTTAATTAATTTCATTTAATGGACAAGTAAAGACATATAACATAGAGAAACCCTTTCACTTTTGTTGTTGACTATATGCACATCCACATCAAGGATGAGACTCTTTAAGTTTGAAGACTAATGCCTGAACCATTTGGCCACCTTTATTAGTTTCAGTTAATGGGCCAGTAAAAGCTTATTACACAGAGAAAACCCTTTCTCTTGTTGTTGACCATAGACACACTGTATACAAGAATGTGACAGACTTAAATATCTGAACCATTTAGCCATTGTAACCTCTTTTATATAATGAACATTGCTACAGATTCCAGGAATAAAGCATTAAATCTTAAATGTTCTTAAATGTTCTTAGTTTGTGATAAAGCACAAAAATTATATTTAATGTAAAGAGGGGATCTATTAAGAAGCTTTGATGTGTATTGAAACAGTTTGTAAGCTACATTATAAAATGTGCTGGATAAGACTGAACAAGTTAAGTCAAGGAGTGCATATATAAGATGGGGATGATTTATGGCTGAGGTCTTTGTGTGATCTAATTTCAAAGTGCTAAAAATTTGAAGAATAAATATAGATATTTTATCATTCAACCTTAACTATAAGTGGAGATATCAAGTCATGCAGTGACCAGTTAAAACATATGTTAATATCTGATAAAATTGACATCTACATATGTTGACTCTCAACTAACCACTTCAGGTCTTAAGTTTCTCCTAGCCACCTCAAGTATCAGCAGATTTCTACAGATTGTGTGTGGTGACTTGGACGATTTTTGTATTATTTTACTTAATTTTCTTTGTTTTAGAGGTATATGTTTGTTTCATTAAATTTCATACCAATACACAACACCTGTGTTTACTTTGTAAATAGATACAATATAGTTCAGTTGTTACTGTAATATGGTTTAAAATGCATATGAGAGAGAGATTAACATCTGCATCTTTCTTCCACAACAACAGAATAGATTAAGACAGATTCTAGTGTGACAAAACATTGTAATCTTGTTATCCCCACGCCTTTTGAAGACAGTGGGGGATATTTAGTTCTAGTTTCCATCCTTCTTTCTGTTCTTCCATCCGTCCTTCCATCCGAAATTCTTGTCTATGCTAATTTTCCAAAACTATGAAGCACAATTTCACAAAACTTGGTGCAAAGTATCAACATAGACAGGAGATGCTCATATCATTAATCCGAATTGGTTTGCTTATTTTTCTTAGAGTTATGGGCCTTTGAACATAAGTGCAAATCACAAGAAAAGAACCTGCTGGCGGGGGATCCTAATTCACCCTATCTTCTCGTTTACTATAGGTTGGTGCTTTTCTCCAGGTAGTCTGTTTACAACTAGCCATTACAAAATTCACACCTGGAATGTTTGAATGTAATGGTTTGTTATAAACTGTGTGTTATGCTTGTTGAATTTATCTAGTGGCATCATCCGTACCTATCTGGTAGCAAATGCCACCCTCTGGTTATCAACTCAACAATATTGTAATTTTCTACAAATTAAAGCATAATCCCCATGACATAGATAACTCTCTCCTTTTAATGTTTTCATCTCCAGCATTGAAAAAGTCCCTTAACTGTTAGGTACATGTGCACCAAAATATAAAATATATAGATATACAGTATATCACTACAACAATTACAGTGATACACCGGTGATCAAACATAAAATCAAACAAGATTTACATCATACATTTAGATACACCAGCTGTTTATCACCATTACCCAATACTGACATTATCAGTACTGATAACTTTAACTTTGAATTTTTCACTTTTTACTCACAGAAGCAGGTGTTTTCTCACCATTGTTTCAATCATTAATTTGGCATTTTACATTACAAATAGATTTTTTCTGCTTTATCACAATTTCATTACAGGTGTATTTTTTTTCTTTTTCTACCATTTTTTTCTCTTTTCTTTTAAAAATGATAAGCAGATGTAACCATGATCTTCTGACTCAAAAGAATTTTAAATTTGTTTTTCATTTCTTTATCAAATTCTAGAATCTTGAATGTTTCATATACAATGACATGAGCATTCAACATATTGGTAAATAATGTAGTTAAATTAAAACTTTGATTTAGCCAGTTATTGTCAGAGTTTAACATCAACATGTGGCCTGTTGGTCAATGTGCAGAATATTGTTTTAATGGAACACACTGAATTGTGTATTATAAATCAAAATTATTGTATTGTCAAGAAACAATGAAATGGTTTATTCAGGTTAGTTAATTTGTTGGATGGCTGGTTGATTGATTGGATGGTTAGTCATTTGGTTGGAGGTTGGTCAAATAGTTGAATAGTTGGTCAATTGGTTGAATGGCTGGTTGGATGATTGCTTTGTCAATTGGTTGGCTGGGAGAAGGTGGTTGATGTGATTTTACTTATCTGAAGGACAGTATATTTTGGATGCAGGTCATAGTTTTGATCTGTTTTTGTGATATATTTTATTGATTGTCTGCATTAAGTTACTTACAATAAAACTATCACTGAAGACAAACTTTGTAAGTTTACAGTAACATGTAGACCGGCTGGTATATCTATTTATTTGAAAATCTTCCCTGATCTTTCTAAATGAATGGTTAAAACTACACAAGTTTTATACAGATAATTTCTTATAAATCTTTTTATAATGATACAAAAAACAGTTTACATCTTACATGTAGCTTCATATTCTGAGCTAGCTACATGTATAAATAGAGAGGCGATTACCCACTGAAATAACGACCTGTACCTGCTGAAATAAATACTTGTACCTGCAGTAATAAATACTAATACCTGCAGTAATAAAGAGGTTACCTGCTGATGTAACGAGGTTTTTGTACAGGTGTATGTATTGCTGGATGCTGTGTTTTGTTTATTTATAAGAAGTATACTTGTAATCTTGTCAGGTATAAATATGTTTTAGTGTATAACAAGGTTTTAGCTTAAGTTGCCTATACAATATACTGAAGAGCTTATCCTTTGTCTCATACCCCTTAGTAACTTTTTGCCTGAAGCTTCACTTTAGAATTTTCACCCAGTATTGAGGTTTTTTGATAAAAATTGTTCAGACCAATCTTTAATTTAAGGTATTATAGGGTTTTTGATTGACAAAAAATACAAATAGGCTATGGTGGTCTTGTCACAGCATATGTGTTTGGTAAAGTGTAACAAACAATTGTAAACCTGTATCTTCTGTCATGTGAAAGTGATTATGATATCTTTATTGTGAGACCATTTTAACTGACAATCCAGTAGTTTGGAGCTGTCATGTAAAGATGTTGTCACAGAGTTAGGTTATCTGTGCAGTTGGTAATTATAACAGTCTACCGGTATTCAGAGCAGGTAGACTGGTGTCTTTGAGATCGCATATCACATACAAAATTGCCAATGAGATGTAACAGTATATATATATATATATATGTATAATTATAGTGTGTGTGTGTGTGTGTGTGTGTGTGTGTGTGTGTGTGTGTGTGTGTAACAGAAAGAAAAATGCAAAGGTCAGACCAGGGTTTGAACCCAGGACCTCCTGGACTACAGGCGAGCGAACTACCAACTGAGTTACCCAGACTACATTTGCAGGTTCTACAAGCCTGTTTAACCACCACCTGCTAAATTTAACTTGGATGGACTATAAGTTACACTTTGCCAACATGTGATTACCGACTGACACCCTGAGACCACTGTACAGTCATTTTGTGTTGTAGTTTATTTATATTTAATGACCATTTTGTATATATGTATAATAAAAGCTTGTTCTGATACAGAGCAGACATGTACTAAGTATTTATATTTGATGGTTGGCACTAGTATATCTTGACAGTTTAGAATGCTACTGTAGACAGTACTCAGACCAACTACTATTATTCTTTTGTCTTTAATGGACTATAGAAACAATAAGCCTGAGATATTTGTCAGTTTTATAAAGATAAAAATCAGGTGTAGTTTTTGCAAATTTTGTCCTTGTCTGAAGTTTCTTGTTATATAACACGCAGTAAACCTGTGTAAACGTTTTTAAACGTTTTTATCTAGATTTTAAAATTAAAATTTTAACTTTGGATTTTAAAATAAAATTTTAACTTTGTATTTTGAAATAGAATCTTAACTTTAGATTTTAAAACATAATTTTGACTTTGGATTTTAAATGAAATTTACATATTTTTAAAAAAACAAAACTGCAAAAAAAATTATGTTGTATCAAGCCAATGAAATGCTGTTAGAACAATGAGTTTGGATCTGACCTTTATTACCAGGTTGCCTTTATAACAGAGGTGACTTTTAAACTTTTTTAAAAAGACATGTACTTCATATTTGAAGGCATGCATACCTTCATTCTTGTGAGACTCTTTTTGGAGAAATGAAAAATAATGTGTCATCACCATTTTAACAAATATATGATGTAATGACCATTTCGTACTGCTATGGGCATATCATTTAAAAATTAGGAAATTAGTAATTGTATCACTGTTTTCATGGTAACAATTTTATCATGATTTTTCATGTCCAATTTTAAAGGTGATTGAAATTCACTAATTGTTAGATGTCACTTAAAATAAGCCAGTAATGGATATAAATGTTACAGTGTGTATGACCTAACGTAACAAGCTGTCGTATAGCAATTGTATCCAATTTATAATGGAGCTGATTTAATTTTCTTTATTGGATTATCTCCCCTTACGTTAGTAAAATAAATTAAAAATTTAACAAAACCTGTGTTCTAAATCTAAACAAGGACTTGTGAGATTAATTAGTCTCTGTACTCGTAGTTCTATCCATATATTTCATTTCCTTTTTGGATTACGCAACATGTCATGCGGAATTATAAATGCGTGTTTTTCCTGGTAGTGTATATGGTAAGACTTACATAAGAAACACAGACAGTTACAAAATACTTAACAATAATACTTTTTATCGTAACACCTTAACATCATAATAATCAGTATAATAAATATATTTCAGGATGTCCTCGAGAAAAAGATTGAAGATCTCAGCCGACAGTTGGCAGAAGAGAAACAGTGCTCGAGAAAGGAGAAGTTACAGGTGGCAAGACTACAGCGAGAAATAGCACGTAACAAAGGAACACGGGACTCCACCTCTGGGGTAAGTACAAAACAGGAAAACAGGAAATCAAAATAATTTAGCTGAGTGTAAAAACTTCCTTACCTTTATTTTTCTCATGTTTTTGACAACTTAACTATTTTTGTCAAATTTTACACCATATTTTCACACAATAATTTACTGGATATTTTATGCAAGAGATGGCTTCAATGAGAAATAAATCTGTGTTATACATATACCACAAAGTTATATTTCACTGTATATATACATGTATATCTTTATATACAAATTGGATATACAGTGGAGCCCGTATAAACAGAACACCCTCCAAATTAAAGTTTTTTTTGGTTTCCATAGGTTGATTTTATATTATGTAATGCTTAAATGAAGTATTTTAGTTTGGTTTAGTCAGAATTCTGTGTTCAGAAGTTGCACTGTATACATGATTTTCCCATCCTTTTGATAACTAGCACATACAAATATCACAAGTCATAAGAAGCTATGAGGAACCATATCCATATTACTGTTGCAGTAATTAGAACACTGTACCAGTAGCTTTGCAGGGTTTTATCATGCCGAGTTGAAATGGCACAGTTAATGTCTAAAACTTCATGAACATGTGTTAAAATTAAACCTTGGGATAAAAAAGAAAAATTGCCTTGTCCCAAATAGCTGAAAACATGTTGATGTGATGTAAAACAACATTATCAAACCAAACAACCATCAAATGTTAATTTATGGTCAGCTCCTGGTTGATGCATGCCTCTTCTTATTCCCTGCATTATAATAAGATAACAGAGTTGAAGTGATAACAACTTAATACATCAATCAACCATAACTAGGCAGATTATAGGTCACAGTGACCTAACTTGTGGGAATCTGAAAAAATTCTTCTAATGGCATCTTCATCTCTTTGGATGGCAGCAGGGGATTTCTTATAAATAAATCATCAGTATATACCTGTTTATATCAAATAGTTATAATGGTGGTGTAAAGATGTACAAGTTTTGTAAAGGGGAGTAACTCATATTTTCCCCAAATTTTGTGATAATTAAAATTGTCAGACATGTTCTCTGTTCAGAATATTGTTTGATATTAAATACTTCGGTCATGGAACTGATGGCAACCAAATGTCATTTGGACATTTATTAGATAAAAATATTCTTGCATACATGTTTTTCTTTGTATGTTTTCATCAGTGTTGTGACCACTAGAGAATTAGTTACAAGCAATGTTTCCCTTCACAGGTCATTAAGAAAATTGGACAAACCCTGTAACCCCAAATGACTTGGTACATTCCAAAAAATTTCCAGTAATGATACATTCCATTGTTAAATTAGGGATAAAAATGTTGATGAAAAGATTCTGAAGCATAAGCATAATTATTTCTAAATTGAGTTATTTTTTGCCCAGTGATCACACTAGAGCTTGGTGTCAGGGGGGATTGTTTTAATTTTTTTCAATATGATTTGTCTATTTATGGTTCTTTTCTGCTTTGACAGTCAAAAGTAAAATAATTTAACCATATTTGCATATGTACACTATATTTAATTAGTACACACTCCCATAAGAAATCTTACAATTTTATATTAATGAAGGTTATATTTGCTGTTCTTAATCAAATGTGGTCTTTGTACATTGGAGGAAAAAAATAACATTATACAAGGAGGAAAATACAATATTTCCAAGTTTTTGGTCATTTAATAGGCATTGTTTAGTCAAAAATATAACTCTATGAATATATACATGATAAAATTACAAGTCCTGTAATTAATGCAATGAGATATGATTTATTTTATTAATTTCAGGGAAGGGAGTTATTTAGATGCAAATTAATGTTAATTAAGTTTTAAAAAAAACTCATTATGAAATTTTACAGAAAACAATAATAGAAATAATTGTAAAGTTTTACCAAATTTGAAAGTGTGGTCTGATGTACACAAAAAATGATATAAAAAAGAAAGATTGAAAGAAAAAAAGTAATTAATAAAAAATAAACCATAATATAACCAGGAAGTGAATCAAATTGCTATTTATAATGATTTAATTAGTCCTCAGTAAACACAATATCATTTTTTATGAACAATTATTAATTTTTGTGGTGTGTTTTATAAAACAGCTAAATTATCATTTCATTGACAAAGTGCAATAAAATCCTCACTCAATAGAGATGATAGTTCTGTACAATTAAATAAAAATCAGTCCGAGTGTTAGTAATTTGATTTTCATTATTCAGTCCTTCCAACAGTGCTTCCCCATAAAAACAAAATAGAGGACAATAATCAAATATAAATTAGCAATATGTTATTATAATTAAGTTTATTTTCAGATTGGTGCTTCAGTTCTCCTTTCTATTCTGGTTTTTCCCAAGAGACATAAAATTTCTGTTTAATATTGAAATATTAACCAATTTTGTTACAGTATTGTTTGATAAGAGTCATAACTTTTATTAAGGCCATTGTTAAAAAATGTTCAGGATCTTGTCATTTGTATGTTCTATAATGGATTCTATAGGCATGTAAATTCTAATTCAGAGTGTACTGCTACAGTAACTCAGTGCACAGATTATATGTACTACAGTAAATCGTGAGGTGGAGGTCGTGGGTTCAAACCTTGTCCAGACTTCAAACATTGAGATACCACTTCTTCACTTGGCATTCAGCATTAAGAGAATATTGACTGCTTCCCCCAGTATCAGTTTAATGTGTCTGAGAGAGTGGTATGCTTGTGGCATACTGACAGTGAGCTAGCACCTTAGAGATGCCTCAAGTGTGTGCTAGTATAAGGCAAACAATAAAACTCAGTTGCATATCTTATGCATAAATAAACCTGTTTTCAGATTTGTCAATATCCTTATAGATTAATAAACTTGTTCTTGTCGCAAATATGTAGCTAAAAATTGCTGATGCGACGTTAAACAACATTACTACAACAACGGTAATTCAGTTCCAAAGATAATACTACTGTAGTAATATAATTACGATAGTTAATTGATTTCTCAATGAAATGGTTACACCTGCTATTAGTTAATTTTATTATGTATATATTAAGTGGAATTTGAGTATTTTAAACTTTTAATTGTGTTATAGTTACAGATTTAGCAGGATTTCACATTTTCAATTTATATGCACTAGTTCAGTTAGTACATGCAGTTGTAAATTCACAGTGTACAGCATCCATGCCAATAATTAACAATTCTATTATCTAATGGATCATTCTAAGCTTGTTTTACTGTTATACCACAAATACATGCATATGTTTATTTTTACATTGTATTATTAAATAATGATACAGTTTTTTTAAGCATTAAAATATAGATTTCCTCTCTATGTAGGGGCTTTAGTGGCCAAGTGGTCTAAAGTGTGTGTCTGCTTCTCATCACATAGAGGTTCAAACTCCTAAGAACAGATTCTAGTGTGAGAAAGTTTGTCAGTTTACTTGCAGAAGGTAAATGGTTTTCTTCAGGAACTCCGGTCTTCTCTACCATCCATGAACTGACAGCATCCATATAAGTGATACAATCTTGACTGGGGCAAAAAACTACTCCACTCGATTTTATCTGATCATGCAAATAGGCATAACTAGATCAGTTGACATATTAAAACTGGTCATTGTGATTATGCATTGAAATTTCTAAACATTTGTTACATGTTCAGTATTTCTATGTCCAAAAACAAGATTTTCATGGAACTTTTTCCTCCTGACAATTTTATCTGAAAGAACCCAAGAAAAGTTTACAGTTATAACCTGGCCTAACCCGTGTATAATGACTTTACACATACAGCATAAGGTTAGAAATCCAAATGTGTATAATGACTTTACACATACAGCATAAGGTTAGAAATCCAAACACATTGTGGTCAATAAATCACAGCCAACACTGACCATTTCCTGATAGCCAGTAAATGTAATTTCCTACTAGACAAAGAAAACGATGTTAAAATGAAATTAATTTTTCTGACCGTTAGTCCACTACTGGTTTAGTACAGGAAGCAGTTATTATGAATTCATCAGTCATTATATGTCCAGCTGGGATATAATTATGTTAACTTACATGATCATGTGTCAAAATCTCCATATCTTTTATTCTTTGTCTTTTCTATTAGACACCTTCTAACATCTGTCTTGGAAATTCCACGGAAATAGGGAAATTGAGACCTTCAGCAACTTAGCTGTTAGGGCACATTTCCGAAGAAATTGAATTACCATTTTTCAGTTTGTACCATTACTTGGATGTCGGTTTCTTTTTAAAGGGACAGAGAAAAAGAAAATTTCAAAAATTCTGTTTTTATCAGTTTATATAAACAGTAATGTAGGCTGACTGCATGCATATACATTAAGGATTTATAGCACAAATTTTTAACTAAATATTGTTCGTGATATGTCTGGAGTTTTCAGAAAATATTGAAATTCAGATTTGCTTTTGACTTATGTTTTTGATGGATTGCATTAATTCAGTGTTGGTTTCTTTTTAAAGTGACAGAAAAATGGGAAAATTCAAAAATTTTATTTTTTATTTATAGAAGCATGCATAAAAGGATTTATAGTACAAATTTTGAACTTAATACCGGTATTTGTCTGTGACATGTCTGGAATTTTGAGGAAATATTGAAATTCAGATTTGTTTTTGGCTTATGTTTTTGATGGATTGCATGATTTTGTGATTTTTGTTTGCAAAAATTTGAAGTGCACTATTTTGTCATTGTGAAAAATTCTAGCCACGATAAAATAACTTGTATACAGTCGATCATCCATATATAGTTGTACTGGATTAATTATCACATGACATCATGGTTTATACTGGTAAGTGACTAGATTTGGACTACTATTGTTTGGATTCACCAGCGTACCATGTGCTGTGTACCCATAACATTAGTGGGAAACTATTATATTCAATGGATATGAAATCGCAAAATTTGACATTTTCACATTAAAAAAAAAATAAGTTAGTCAGGAAATTTGTGACACAATATTTTTTCTGAGAAAGTTCTGTATAATTGGTATGGGAAATTGATCACATTGTACTAGCTGGGAAATCCCATCGAGACTTCACATGTAAATTTTTAGATTGTCACAGTAATTTGTGATGTAAAATTTCTGGAGTAAAATAATGAGTTTAAGTTGCAAAAGAAGGAAAAAACTGGTTGGAATTAATTAAGAAACAGGTTCAATCTAAATTGGTCTTGATATTGATATGGGAGAAAACCAGAGGACTTTTTTGTTCAATTAGCTGCATGTCCTGGCTCATTTTTCATTTGCTGATACCGTAGTTTTCTAAAACATGTTCTGATGGATCACAGTGCCGTTCAGCGTCTAGGTGTGATTCCCACAAGGGACAGATCCTAATGTAAGAAAGTTTGTCAGTTAATTTGCCAAAAGTTTGTGGTTTTCTCTGGGTACTCTGGTTTCCCCCATCATCCATGAACTGAAAGTCTCAATATAAAGTGAAAGAATCTTGACTAGAGCCTAAAATTAAAGGGTAGGAATGGCTATCCTAAATATAACAGATAAAAGAAAATATCTAGATTCAAACTCTGGATATTTATTAAAATGACAGATAGCACATTGTAAATAAAAAAAATTTATAAAAGTACATTAAGTTGTAGTATGTGAATTTTTACTTCATTTAATATTAATCGTGACTATGATAAATGTATATCATATATGCCATTTAAAAATAAGAAAAGAAGAGAAAAAACATTAAGAATTTGATAGCATGAAAAATTGTTATGATAAAACAACATATTTTTTCAGTAGTAAACACTTTTTCTTTAAGGAAGTAAAGGGCTGCTTATTGACGTTCAATCAATTATTTAATTTTTTTTAGAGTTTCCTTCATTTATTTTTTCAAAAAAAAAAAACATGACATTTCATATTTATGTTTATAAAAAAATGAAATATAAAATTCATAAAAACTAAATGAATTCATATTATTTAGTGAAGATAAATGCATGGTATTTAAGAAAGATTTAAATCTCTCAAACCTTTCATTAATCTTTTGATATTCAGATGGGTACAAATTGTGCTCTATGGTTTTCAGCTTTTCTTTGTTGAGGTCAAGTTTCTTTACAAAATTTGTACAGTCGCACCTGTCTATAAACTCTATCCATGGGAACTCATAAAAGTGGCCTTTATGGACAGGTAAACCTTATATACAGGTTCAAATAGAATGAATAAAGAACAATTGGGATACATTTTTATTGGCCTTTAAAACCAGTTGACCCTTATATAGAGGTGGCTTTTATGACAGGTTTGACTGTATTTCAAAATTATGTGATAATATTAATATAATATAGATGATTTTTTATTATTTTTCATTAACATTTGTAGCTTTCTGGGTTATCAGGTAAGAATTTTGCACCATATTGTTTAATGTGGATGGGACATTTCTGGGGTGGGGGGGGGGGGGGGGGAATAAATATATTACTCCTAAGAGGAATATGTGTGTACCCTTACAATTTTGTTACAATTTTGGAAGAAATGTATATATTTTGCTGGTGAACTCGCAGCACAAAGAACACACCAGCATTTGTGTTTTCTTTAAAAGTTTTTAATTCAATGTTAATCCATTGGATGATTTTCATAATTGGAACATTAATGTTTATTAAAACTATTATATGTAGCTATGAGCTATTTCCATAAATAAGTGATCTGTTTCCCAATTTGCGATGGGCAGTTCTTGTCCATTCCTGTTTTATTGTCCAGACAAGGTCATTAGCCATACCTTTTGCCCTGTGTTCTGAACAATAGCATGTGTAACAGCCAGTAATGAAATGCCCAGGAGTCGCATGCACGCGCATCATTACACAAGAAGATTAAAATGCCTTGTAGTCGTGACATTACACATGCAGATTAAAACGCATATTAATCCTCGATTTTCTGGAGGGATTATTTTATTATTTGATGTAAAATTATTACCTGTTTATCAATGATTTATCATGATTTATGATTGATCATTATATTTGTGTGTTAGAATATTACTACAAGATAATTGTCTCTGGTAGCCAGTTACACATCGTAAACATTGATTTTGGTCCAGTTTGTTAATAAACAAAACACTACCACTTATTTCATCAATAAAAGTATGCCCCAAAGTAATTGCTAACTTCAGTGGTTTTTTATATTTTTATAACCATAAGAACAGACAACTGGAGAGTTCACATATTTGGTCAGTTCTGGTTATATGCAACTTCTGTATAACGAGAAATATTTGCAAGTAGAAACTTTTGCATTTTAACTTCAGAAACGTGTACGTACTTTTGCAGTTGACGAGCTTGTAGTTAAGCCCATATGTATTTTTAACATGTAGAAAAGTTAGCAGTATACTTATTTTCATGGTTGAGACTTGACCATGAAATATTGTGAATATTAATACATGTACATTGAAATTATTTCTCGTTTTATAGTATTACATATACCAAGATGTCATGGCACTAAAAAACACCATATATGCCCATGTCATAAGTGCATTGGAAAGTATTTTTACCTACAGCTGGTGTCATCTCAATATAAGTGAAATAGCCTTGACATGTACTTGAAATCTTCATTCCACTTCCATTCTACATGTAGTGGCCATAGTCCAAGGAGCAAATGGTCACTCATTGTTAGGATGTACTTTGTAACATCATACTTTCTAAGGGTCAAATATTTGTTGCTGTGCCAGGTACATCTCTAGTGGTTTATCGTTTTATGCTCACATTTTTTTGGATGAAAGTTACACATTTTTGCTGGGTTATCAGGAATATTGTTTCACCTCAGGTGGTATATCCACTGGTAAATAAATAAAGAATACTTTCTCCTGAGAACATAACACATCCCAACCCTCTATATAACTGACTGGCTGAATAAACAAGTGGTTTACTGCTAGATTATCTGATATTGATATATCAAAACAATTGTATAGAGAAAAAAACTAGATACAGAAATAATCTGGAATGCAGAAAATTTGTGCTATAAACTTGGATTTTTTCATCAGAACGGATTTGTGATATTCTTCCTGTTTCTGGCAACCTTTAACTTTGCCAGCTTTGGCATTGAAAGTGCTTAAGCTTTTATTTACAGAGTTTATAGTAAAATAAAATTTTATGCTATTCTTATACATGTATATAAAAAAATTACTGCTATATAATGCATCATAACCACTTCAAAATTTAACCTTTTCTGTTGAACTTCTTATCGATAAAGGGAGACAACTCTGTTAAACATCTTTCTTACATTTCTTACCATAAGTCATGTATGCAATGAGACAAATGCTATTACATTCACAAAGAGAAATAACAAAAAGGACTTAAAGAATTGAAATTCCATTATCACTCCTTTGTTCTTATTTGCATTGATTGAAAAACTATAAATATTTTGATAATAATGTAATATTTTGTGAGAGTCCAAACATTCTACATTTCACAGCTTTGTGTTGTTTGAAATAAATTATTTGGTTGCTAGGTTACAAAGAAAATCATACACCATTGCGGGAACATGCCATACAGCCATAGGAAATTTCTCTTTGAAGTTAGTGAAAACTGTGAAAATTTTTATTTGCTTGCTATGGAAAATTTTGTCAAATTTTTACCTGGTTTTGGTAATGTTGAACTAAAGGCTGATAGAAAGCTATAGGATAAATCTGTTAATCTTTGGTAAAGAAAAAATGTTAGAAAGAAAAGTAAAACCAATGAAATAACATTTTGATAGTTTACATGGATAATGTTTGATGCAATATTTTGCTATCAAAATCTTTTTAAAAGAGGAAACATGGATTTTTGTACAAGTTTGCATTTGTTCCCTGTGTTGTAGCAGTTAGGGTTTGCAGCCTACCTGGAGATAATCAAGCAATGAATTTTATTTCTTTGTTCTAAAATCTCTGTAGACATCATGGTAGACGTGTTATGCCATTTCTTGGTTTAAAATTACTAAATTAAAACAGACACAAACTTGAAAATCACTGTGACCACTGCTCAAATAAGTGCACACAGTATGTGCCAGCAAATTACTTCTCACAAATTCTCAGTAATAATAAAAAATTCAAATAATCAGGAATCGTAAATCATTGAAAACTGCAATAACAGTTATGTGAAATGACTTCAAATCAATAAGTCCTAAAGATGTTCAATGATGATTATTACAATTTGTTGACTCTTTTGTTCAGTTTACCTGTGCATAGAGTTTAAAATGTGTACCTGAAGCATGGCAGAATTAATATGCATTCAATTTCTTTTGAAAAAAATCTGAATTTTATAAATTTATATTTAGGATTAATATTTTCTATAAATAACATTTTCCTTTACATTTTTTTTTCAATTTTACATAATTAACCATTATGTTTGCATATAATTTTTTTTTCAATTTTCACTATATTTCTGTCACATATAGGATTATATTGATTTTTCTTAGCATACAAAATGATCTAGAAAACAAAGAACTCATTCTAAAAAAATTATGTGTGGTTTATTTTAAACTTTCAATTGAATCATTGATGCATAATTTAAATAAAATAAAATTAAATAAAAAACAATATACTGCATTAGGAATAATTAATCCATTCTATTTCTTTGTGAAATTGATTGATATGTTTTAGTAAATTGGATCAAACATGTGGATTTATGTTTTATAGAAGGTGTAAATATATAGCCTTGGAGAAAATGAATATTGAATGGGCAATAGTGTCACTGAACCATGATCCTTTTATATAGCTTTATTACCACAATTTAAGGTATCCAGTAAAATCATACATGTGTAAAATCTCCAGCTTTTATTTGAAGCACATGTCTCCCTGTGTAACTGGAAATGTGGAATTTACAAGTACATGTATTCTGTCTTATTGTATATTTAGAGATCGTAATTTACCCTGATGCACATGCAGTAACAAGCGCCCGTGTGTATGATATGTGACATATAGATTATGATATTTTTTCTTTGTTTACCGGTACATGCATTGCATGTGAGAGTATATAGGAAAGCCTGACAATGATGTCACAATGTTATAATATTAATGTAAGTAGGTTATATATAAACATATAAATGTGTGTTTAAGATTTTTTAATTAATCATTAAATTTCTACAGGTGCTTGTCGACTGGTCTAGTGTAACAGTATTATATAACACGTATATGTGTATATATACATAAAGCTAGTGTTTTTATTGTGTGTATGTTAAAAAAGCGTGTAGTTATCGAGGAGATGGTATTAGGAGAGAGCAGCATTAGTTATATATACAATAATCATAATAATTATAAACTTAAATGAAAATGGATTATAGTTAGCTAGCGGTTCACCGTGAATCAATCAACATGCCTGTGTTCGGGAAAAAGGTTTGTGGGAATAAATTTTTTTCTGTTGATATGCAATCATGAAAATGCACATGTAAACTATTAAGGAATATTGTAGTTATTGGTGAATTGATTTTTCAAAATTATTATTGCATATGAATAGAAATAACATTGTACAAGATTATTTATGTATAACTTTGATTTATTATACAAAATATATTTGTATTTTAGTGCATTTGTTACCTTTCTGCACCAATAATTGAGAAGTGTGTGTGTGTGTGTGTGTGTGTGTGGTGTTTAGCATCACATCAGCAGCCTTTCAATCAAGGAGTTTTAATAACCCTAAGGAATTGTGTATGTATTGTGAATTATAAAACTAGAAAAGTACTAATTTAGTAGCATCTCTCTCTCTCTCTCTTAAAAAAAGTATTATAGTGAGGATTTTATCTCTCTCTCTCTCTCTCTCTCTCTCTCTCTCTCTCTCAGACCAACATAATTGTAAAAGTGAAGACAAATAGAGATAAATAATGTAATGAAGACAATATAGGAATAACAGGGAGATTTGTTAGTCATTATTCTGAAATATGAGGACAGTTTTTATGTGATGCCATGTCAAATTTTGTAATAATTATAACATAGCTGCTCTACTTCATTATAAATAATGTTTTTAAAGCATTTAAACTAACCTAAGATTTAATCCTTATATCTATGGTAGAGTCTTCACATTGTAAGTGAAAGGGTTATTAATGTATTGGATCTTTCTCTCTCTCTCTCTCTCTGAATGAAAGGGTTATTAATGTATTGGATCTTTCTCTCTCTCTCTCTCTGAATGAAATGGTTATTAATGTGGTGGATCTCTCTCTCTCTGTCTCTCTCTCTTCTCTCTGGTGTGTGTGTGTGTGACCACTTGGGGATAATGACCCTATGAGGGGTTTGACTGGGGGCCCGGTGCTTCTTT
Source organism: Anadara kagoshimensis (assembly GCA_021292105.1). Taxonomy (NCBI): domain Eukaryota; kingdom Metazoa; phylum Mollusca; class Bivalvia; order Arcoida; family Arcidae; genus Anadara; species Anadara kagoshimensis. The sequence goes on along the minus strand of CM037870.1, from coordinate 39,516,013 downwards.
TTGGAGACTCAAAGGTCTAAGTGATCACAACAGAAACATTAACGTGAATTATTCTTCTATCAATGTGTTTGTTTTATAATGCACCTCATGTCCAAGTTAGATTGATAAAAATGTAGATCAAAAGTGAATTTAAAATAAATAAATGTTAAAAAATATAAGTAATTGTAGAAATACGGTGTACTGGTAATTATATATAATTAACATTGAACCTATAGGTGTGCAAGTTGTTGACAAAGAGAATGAATATAGATAGGTTAGTCAAGTTTTATGAAATTTGAAAAAAATACATAAATTTGAATTTTACATGTTATGGTTTGTAAAGTAATTAATTCACCTGTCTGCTATAGCCTTATCATAATCATTGTGACTTTTTAACTGATTTTACAGATGAGAGACATTTAAGTTTTTATACAAGTGTGCAGGTGGTAGAGTGTTTGCAATCTATGCGAAAATTATGGGATGAAACCTCTACCAGCCCTGACCAAGACTTGAAATAAGGTAGTGAATGTGCTTTCAATGCAAGCACTTCAAATTTAGAAATAAAAGTGATGGGTCCTTCTGAGGAGATTTTAAAAACTGATGCCCCATTGTCACAGCAGACATGGCATGCTAAAGAACCCTCCTTGTGCATTGCACATTGCACACTGTAAAGGTAAAATTTTTCTGCCACTTCACCTATAGCTGGTGATGTCTCATTTTAAGTATAATATTCTAGAAAAAAAAGATTGAAATCTTTACTTTTAACGGAAAAAGATGATTTTTAATAATGACTGAAATGGAAATACAGTAAAACCTCGTTATAATGCCCCTCGATAACTTTGCCACCTCGCTTATTGCCACACTATTTTGATGTCCCAAAATCCATTTTGTTTATGTTTTTCTTTATCAGCCTCCCCCAATTTATCGCCAAACCCCTTTATAACCCCAAAATTTGACTAAACAAATGGTGGCGATGAATTGAGGTTTTGCTGTAAAGACTTGATGACATGTACAAGTCATATATTCTACCGGTATACTCAACAGTCTTGTGTATATATAACTATAGGTCTTTAATCTAATTGTATCACTTACCGATGTTTGTATTATCATTTTTCTATAGTTTTTTGCACTTATTGAGAAAATTGATGTCGGATAATAAATTCAAGATTTAATTCAGGCATTTGACTGCTCTTATTTCATTAATGTTTTCGATTAGTGCCAATCTTGGGATAAAACCAAACAAATTAGCCATTCTTACATTTTTATTTCTTAATAATGAATGTGTAGATTTAATTTGTGAGGAAAACCTGAATACAAAGTTCTATGATCATCTGTCTCATTATAAACATAAACTTCCTTTAATCCATGTGCATGTGTATATGCATGTGCATTGTGATAGTAAAGGTCGTGGATTACATGCCATTAAAACAGATGATGTTTATCTTTGTTTATTAGATATTGTATGTCTTAATTACAACCATAAAAACTGTTACAGATGTTCAGAATTTTTTCTTAGGTTGGAATGAGTTTACTACAGATGTTCTAACATGAGAATGGTTTTGCATGTTTTTGTTGAGAATGGTTTTGGATTTTTTTTATATTTGTTTGGTTCCTTAAGGGTTATATAAACATCTGGCTATGATTAGATGACAAATTCAAACTGCCATGGCTAACACAGACCAAAATAAAGCTTGATGTTTAGTTATTATATATATCCTACTGGATAATTGTTATCTATGTTGATTGTTACATCATGCTCATCAGAATGTTTTACTCATGGTGCATCAGTAGCATAGTGTAAAACGTGTGATGGAACATGATGGAATTCGTCTCTGGGGACCAGTATGGCTACAATGATTTAGTTACAGCACATTTAGCAGCTTGGCTTTGAATTGCACTCTGGGTTGATCCTTGATCATAGTTTGAGAAAGTTCGTCAGTTTGCTTGCCAAAGGTAGATGCTACCTGGGAACTCCAAACTTTCCTCCATTATGTAAAGTTTTTGTTTGGGACGTAAAACCCAATCAATCAATCAATCAATCCTTTATTCCAATTTACTCGCAGACTCAATTTAAATGAAAGACTTTTGAGATAGGCATAAAACTTCATTACTCTGCTGCACTGACCCACTTGCCTCCTTAACATTTTGGCTGCTTTATATATCAATATATTACTCTTTTGTTTCCATAGTCATGCCACACATGCCACTCTGGAATGTGCATGTTGTTAATTCCTTGAACAATTAGGATTCATTTTAATGTCTGCCTAAATAAAATAAATTTGAAATTAATGAAAACCTGTACTCTATGTTGATCAACAACTTGCGTCTGGGCATGTGCTGCTGAAGCATGTGTTTATGATGAAATCCAGATATTGCAGTTTATAAAAATTCAGTGTTTATAAATTCAACAGCATGAAAACAAAAGGTTGCGTGTATCTGTTATTTTGTGATTGGGTTAATGTTCTGTGTAAAGTGTTAACATTGTGTTTTACCATGTGTTCTGACAAGGCTTGTTGGTTTTGGTCTGCTACATTGATTTAGCTTGCATTAGTTGTAGTGGGCATTGATTTCCAGACTGACTAAATGGCATTTTAGTACTTCTTGTAACATTTTGCTATCATTTCACAGAGGGTAATTACTAACGGTAAATATTATCTTGCATTCAAATAAATGCAGGAGTTCTTTTTCTAACCCATTCCTTCAATCTATATGTAAAATCATTGGATACCAATTTTTGGCAGAAATGTTCAAAATGGCTTCATTGAGTTATTTTTGGGCTTTTTGGCTAAATTTGGGGTCAATTTAAAGGTAACTACAGCTCTTTGGTCTAGAAGCTGAATCAAGCAAAATATATTGTTCTTATAAGCAGGAAATGCCCCTTTCACATTTTGTAACAAAAGATTGTTCTACACTGTGTACACCATTACAAAGGTCTCCAGTATTTTTTGAAGATATATGTGCAGCAATTTGCAATGCACAAAACCCTTTTGAAGGTAAAGAGACATGTTTCTTCATCAAGCCCTACATTATAGACAAGGTTATTAAGAATCAGACAGAAAAAGAAACAATGCCTGCCAGGTCTTGAAACTGATTAGTTAAAATTTAAATTAAATTTAAAATAATGCCTGATGGATCAAAATAGTAAACATGTGTTAGCTAAGATTTCACTTCATGCATAGATGGATGCATTCCTTTTAAATACAGTTAAATGTATGCCAAAATACTTCCATCTGCCATATACAGACTAATTGTGTAGACATGACTTTTTATGTATTGGATGCATTTCAATTTGCAGATTTGCTGCACAATGCATACATGCGCGTACATTATTATGTTACAATGAAGTTGCTGTTACTTTTATGTCTGATCTACTCAGCTCGTAATTTGACTTATACAGGGTGAAGTCTTAACTGCATGATGCATGTATATATATTGCAATGTTTCAATGAAGTTGTTGACTTCTACTTCTTGTCTTACGACTTGTACAGGGTGGGGTGTTGTAATTTTTGCCACATCATAGTAAGAATACCAATACCTTGGACATACAGATGGTAGACCAAGGTTTATGCTAACTATTAAAGTACTAAACCACACAAAATAACCTATCTGGTTTGTACTGATTTCACTGTATCCATTGAATTGACAAATTGCCGGACACACCCACAATGTTCCGACAAAGGCCAGTATGCTTGAATTACACACAAAAAGAATGAAAAGATGGCCTGAATAATGCCATTTAATGAAGTCACTGACACTAGTACGTCATTAGTTGCCGTGATACTGCTTTGGTACCGTGGTGGTGGTCAGTGTCGGAACATCAAAGTATGGCCAGCGATACATCAATTGAATCCTTGTGGATTAGAAATCATTTTTCTACATTGCATAATCCTTTGGACCTTTTCAGATGGCTATTCACATATTGTATCATTGCTGCAGTCTGCAATGAACATGGCCAAGTGGTAAATGTCTGGAGTCTTCAAAATCAAGGTATCTGTGCCCAACCATTGCTTTGGCCCAAGTTGACTGTATATTAGATAGTATATTGTGGCTGCCTGTGTGGTTATCAATAGTTTTGTATCAGTATATTATGATTGACTCTGTGGTTTTTAGTGGAGTGGTTTATGCCAGATGACTGAGTAGTCAATATGTAAAAACTTTAGCAAAATTATTGTGTTTATGACAATCTATAAATCATTGTAGTCAAAAGTTCAGAATTCACAAGCTGCCATTTGGTTACAAAATAGATTATTAATACATGTACCATGATGTACTACAACTTGATATGTAATGCAAAAACTGCACTTGACATGCATGTGGACATGATAAGAGAGAGAGGGGTTCCTTAAAGGGGGAGGGGGGTTAACTGTATAATATTCCAGGTGCACAGATGTTATATGTTGTGTTATTAAAGGAATTACTTATATAAAAGTAATGAGAAATGCATGCCAGATATATGTCAAAAAATGACCTAAAATTTGACAGAAATAACCGTATCGATTTCATGTGTTGATATAACACTAAGTATGTTGATGTTTTATATGAAACTTTTTGTGTAAATATTTACAGACTTTAATTTTTTGTGTGCTTTGGTCTGACATCTAAGTCTGTTTACAGACATAAGAAATATGTCTTCATACTATCAAAGTTTATTTTACTTCACTATGTGTATATATACACAGAAAAATCGAATTTTTTAAGAATAAAGGGAATATTTAGCATTTCTTAGCCTGAATTTTTAAGTCATGTTTTCTGCACTTAAATATTTGATTTACTTCATTTTACAATAGAATACTGTGGTATTTACCAGTACATGTACATGTAAAGAACACTAAACTGCTACCCCTGGTACAGATATGCATCCTATATCAGATTTGTTTTATTGCTCAAGCCAGCTTGATCAGTAGATACTGGGTGGGTTAACTTTGCAATAGAATAGAATGGATTGGATTGGATTTATGATGTTTTACCCCAAGCCATGATTTTTCGCTTATATTTGAGGCAGCCATGCAGTTCTTGGATGGTGGATGAAACTACATTACCTGTAGAATATCAGACCTTTAGCAAGTTTAACAGACTTGGCTCAATAGGTGGCCAGTTAGCTCAAAGCGGTAGAATGTTCACTAGAAATGGAAAGGTCTCCAGTTCAAATCCAATATTGGCAGCTGCATGTTTTCCTTATCCTGTAATGTTACAATAGAAAGGTGTCCTTTCAATGGAAATGGAGAGCAGGATAAACACTGACCTGATAAACTGTTAGACTAAGGACAACAGGGTTTAACTTAATTTACACTTAACTAGATGTTGAAGCAGCTTTTTACACCTGATTAGAAAACAAATAATTACATTAATTAATAATCCAGTGTTAATGAATGACAATGTGTGTAGATGCCTGTGAGCTCTATGTTATACATGTTAACATCTGTTTACATACTGATCTATTGTACTACAATAACAAACAGGCCATAGGTAGGTATAGTCAAACAACATTGACCTGTCTGCTTGACCTTTTATTAGGAATATTCATATCTGATGATCCACCCTGTTAATGGGTAGTGTTAGGATTCACAGTTCATAGATATACAATGCTTGTTTTCCCATGATGTAGGCGAAATAAACACCTGTGTACCCTATACATAAATATACTGTTTCATAATAAATATTTAAATTAGAGGTCAAGCAGACAGGTCAATGTTGTTTGCCTATAGAGTCTGCTACTGATAGTATTTTTCTGATAATCTGACTGATGTGAGGTCATATTTTGGTTGCTTTTCATCTTATTGGTACAATATATTACACTAGAAAGTGATGAAAATGTACAGAAATTTCCATAATAATTTGCCAATTTACCAGATATGCCAGGGTATTATAACTCATATTTATCAGGGATATTATAACTGGTATTTGTCTTCATGGTGGTCTTAAAGAACACAGACTCCCAGTACTTTTGGATTTCTGGTATAATTATAGAATAAGAATAGCTACTATAGCAATCAGCCCAATCTGAGCATAAATCTGAGTTAGAATGGCTTAGAGTTTTAAAAAAGACCTTTGACAGAGTACATTTCATACTTACCACAGTGCATTATTATTAAGAGTTCATATGCATGTGTAGCTGATCTTCCAAAGCATGTTAAGACCATTTTTATTTACCATTTAAAGATTTCAGAAACACTTTTGACAAAGTAAATTAATGGTTGAACCAACATTGTTTTAAGCATTGTTTATTTTTACAAAATATGATTAAAAGCGCAGTTATAGATTTAAAAACTCTAAACATTTAACAGATTATTCATACAAAATCTTGTAAACCGACATTTCTGCAAATTTATTGGTAAATTAATGACGATGATGATGATGACACTGACGATCGACATGACTTGATGATTCACCTTTCTACCTGTCTGATGTTAGTTAATTATACATTATATAAAACAGTATTGTTTTTATTTCTCTCAGATAAAATCAGTATAGAAAACGCATCTCCATCATACAAATTGGCTTTCTGTAGCTTCGGAATGTTCTGAGTCAGCCACTGTCATCTCTATAAAAATTTCCCCACAACTTCGCTTCTACACATGCAGCTCGTGGTTTTATGTCATATCAATTTGGTTTGCGTTTTCCTTTCTGATTATCGCTGATTAAGTAACAGATGTTATCATTTTAATTATTAAAGGTTCTTGTTTATTTTTTTTATTTCAAACTTATTTATTTTTCCAGCTTCGTCATATTTTATAATAATGGTTCAAGCAATATGATGACCATAATAAACAATATCATCATAATCAACTCATATCTTATAAAAAGAGTAGCTCAAAGATAATAAAACTGTACAAGCTTGTTCAAAGTAAGTGCAAATACAGTTTGCTTCACAAATTAGACTGAAAATTCTCAAAATTGTGTTTGTATACAACAGTAAGCTCAAAGATCGCAAAACTGTACAAGCTATTCCAGCTAGAGTAGTGCAAAAATAAATTTCTTCACATAGGCCGAAAATTCCCAAAATATGCATTTTCAGTACTAAGTGTCTTTTTCAGAATTGGTAAAATTAAAAGAAAAATGCTTTAGAATTTCTTGAAAATTTGCTCATCATAATTTAAAGTTGGGGTAATTTTTTTTACTAGATATACATGTATATATGTCAGTAGGGCCTTCTTCTTGTCAGCATCATTTCACCTAAGTCAGTAGTCAGGTATGGTGAGTCATACCTGTCATTGTTCTCCTGTTAATAATTATCTACACACAGCGACGACAAGGAAAGGAAAGCATATTGATCCCCAGGAAATAAAACCGTAATATCATGATTATATTACATAAAGCATATGTGCAACAAACTCATTGTATTTATTGCAAAAAATAAAAATCAAATCTTTATGTTTTATAGAGAACAAAAAAAGAATTATATATAAAACAGATTTGGTTTTTTATTTATTTGTCATTGCCCCTAGCCAGATATGACACATGTATTTTCAACCCTTTTTTATAATAGGAATTGAAAAATAAGCACTTTTGGAATTCATTTTTATCAAATAAATAATTGAACTTTTTTTTTATAAAAAAAACTATTTAATTTAAATCATGTGAAAATTGATTGAAATTCAACCTATAATTTCTGTGATTCATTTGAAACCTTCATTGCTATTATTATTAAAAATATCACATCTACTTATTTGACAATGGATTAAACTGTGTGTGGTACATATAAATTAGATTTACTTCTCTTCCTGTTTTTACAATTCATGAGTGAGTCAGTTAACATTGACTATGTAATAGGGGACCTCAATGGCTGAGTGATATTTAAAGCATGCACTTATGGCTCACATCACCCCTCTCTGCCTAGGTTCAAATCCCATTTGGACAGATCCTTGTGTGGGAAAGTTTTCAATCCACTTGCCAAAGGTCGGTGGTTTTCTTTAGAACTCCAATTTTCTCCACCATTCCAGAACTGACTGCCTCAATATAAGTAAAAAAAATCATTACTAGGGCATTTATAAACACCATTACTGATACTGATCCACTTCAATTCAACAACCTGTTGCAGCATTTACCTGGTAAATGATTAGTGTATATCACTTCAGCTTACCCTATGAGTAGTATTGATTTAGTGGTCAGCAACCATTATCTAGAGTTATTCCCCTTTCACCTTATAATTCAGTAGGCTTCTAACAAGCTTTGTGGTGGATAATTGTGCTGATACCCAAAGCATGGTAAGACTAATTTATTCCTGACTGAAATCTTTAATAACAGATTTAATTACATTCAGTTATCTATTCAAACTATTACTAAACCTGTTTTAATTTTGCAGCACAAGACCGCCGTTTTAAAATAAAATTCTTCATCTGTTATGTTCAGAAAAGGTACCGGTACAGAGAAAGCTCACTTCCTTTACCTGCCCCAATAACCCCACCCCTAATAGCCCTGCCCGAAAATGCTGCACCCTGATAACCCCATTCTTTGGAGTCTGTTGGCGTTTTGATATGTTATGATCTTTTTTTTTTATTTATTAGATATAACCCAATTATCAGTTCAGTTCAGTTTCATCAAATCCCCATACTTTCTACAGTATGTTTCCTTGATCTGTTGGTTAAAACTTGGATTAATGGATTATTTTGTATTACTTTACTTACATGTATATACCATCATATTATACTAACCGGTATATATAACATGTACCGGTACAATTTTATCCTGTGATGTAATGCTGTTCTCTGATTCATAGTAGCTAAATTCAATATAAAATAAAAACATTATCAAGTTGAAAGTTTACCCATGTCTAGCATTATAATGTGTATATTCTAATTTACTATCACAACATGAAGAATTAGACAGATCGTAACATCTAATGTGGTTTTTATAAAGAAAGCCATTTTCACAGATTATATAACATATGATCTCCTGCGATTCTTGTTATGAATTTGTTTATAGTTTTCTCTTGTTGTACAGTTAAAAGCGGTAATTATTGAATTATTAGTAATTATCGTCAATTATAATTCATGATACAGCTTTAAAAGAAATTGTCTTTTAATATTACGTAGTCGTATCTTATATCATCAGTATTCGTAACATCAAAGGTTGTAGCTTTTAGTGTAACGACCATGTTGTAATCTGCTGGAAATTAACTTGAATTACAATCAATGCTTCATGGAATTTTTTACACCTGTCGACAATCAGATATGGCGCCCAGCTTTTTAGTATTTTTTAATAAAAAATAAAAATTATGAATCATGTAATTACCCAGTATACTCTAATAATTAAATGAGAGTGTGTACGACATGATGCATGATGGTAAATTCTGCTTTGTCTTGGTTACACTGGCTGTTTGTTTTGTTGGGGGAATATCTATAATTCATAGTTGTTTGGATAATGAATATGATGAATTTATGAATATATATTAAATAATATGAATTAATAATATAATTTTGTGTTCATGTGTAAATATTGCTAAAAGTAAAAGAACTAGATAAAATATTGATAATTTTCATCAATTGATCCCAATCCATCCATGAATTGATTTCATCTTTCCACCCATCCATCCACCCATCCATTCATCTTGATCCATCCATTGAATAATTATTTTTTTCAACAAAAACAAAAAAAATACCGCTAAGATTATTTACAGTGACAAAGGAGTAGGTATGCTAAAGTGCCTCTGATGATAATATCATTATAATTGCTTTATTAAAAAAAGGTCACTTTAATTTCAGTTTGCATAATTTATGAGGTCAAGATTATGTCATATAAAAACAATAGTCACTGCTGTTTGCTGAAATATATACCTTTATTAATAGGTTTTGTCCATGGTTACACCGTGGAACCTGTGACTCTGCTTGGATATTGCTATAAAAGTAAAAGTTTTCTCATATCTAATTGTTCCACATCCTGATATATTGGAATCAGGGGCCACACTATGTTTCTGTTGTAATAGGAAAGGGAGAAATGTAGTGGCCACATCATAGCTTGAACCCAGGACATTCCCAGTACAAATATACTTGTATAATGTTCTATCTGAGCTACCTGGCTGCCTTACAAGCTGTGTCTGCCATTGTTGTAACAGGAAAGGGAAAAATGCAGCAGCCAAATCAGGACTCAAACTGGGGACTTTCCCAATACTACCTGGCCACCTAACAAGCTGGTTCTGCCATTGCTGCAACAGTCAACTGAAATGGCAGTGGCCAAACTAGGTCTTGAACCCAGGACCTTTCCAATATTAGCAGAATGTTCTACCAATTGAGCTACCTTACCACCTATCAAGCCACAGTCAACAAGAAAAAAGGCATAAAAAATTTACATTGTTCATGTACATATATTTTTTATATATTAAGCATAAATTGATTCTGATTTACTGATAAATCATTAATTACCTTGCAGATCGTCAATTTAAGACTCCTGAGAGTTTTATTTCATGACAAAACCATATATCAACATAAGTAAAGAAGATCATTACTGTACGGCTTAATGAGATCTAGTGTAAATAGCTGTTTAACATGCTTATAAACAATAAAATACCATTATGTGACAAGGTTAATGTGAGATACACATAATAATACCAAGGTACTTGTTTTTACTATACAGTAATTAAATTAAAAATTAAACATCATTAAGTTGTGATGGACAGTATCACTGCTCTTAAAAAATTTATAGCACATGATAATTTTATGTTTGGTTGCTGAAGTTGTTGGTTGCGCTATTAAACGCGGCCATTAACATGTGGAACTGTCACATGATCTACATGTTAATAACTGTTGTTTTTTCTTACCTTTATTATTAATTAATTACATGATGGTAATAAAAACTTGACGTGGCATTGTAACAAAGTTGTAACATTTGTATGTGTAACGGTCTGGGTGGCTCAGTGGTAGAGCAATTGCCTATAGTGCAGGAAGTTCCGGGTTCGATCCCCAGGCCGACCCTGATTTTTTCTCTATGTAAGACTTAGCAATTGATTGATTACTTGCAAACGCAACCACAGATAACAAATACCAATCGGTACCTTTAAAGTACCTTTAGTATTTGCATGTCTGGCAATGTCTAGTGGCTGCCTCTCCCATTCATTGCTGTCAGCAAAAAATTTAAATTTTAAATTTCTGGACACGTGGCCGACCATTAATTCATTGGGTGTCTTTGAAATGTGGTTACCGGTATATGATAATTTTTTTGTTGTTGAGTGTTCTAATTCACATAAAAAATATAGGAAAATGTAAAAAAAAAAATAATAATATTAGTAATAAATAAATAGATAAAAAAGTAATGCAATGTTTTTATGTACACATATATATATAAATATACCAGAATTAGAAAAATGCAGGTTTCCTAAAATTTATTTTGGATGATAAATTAATTATGCATGAACATAAGTACATGCATTAATGTGAATTACCGGTATGCATCAGAGAAATACCAGTAGCCTAAAATCTATTTTGGTCGACAATCTACATATTAATAGTATTGAGACATCTAATTTGGGTGGTAAATTGAATTATACAGGTCTATTTAAATGTGCTTACAAGATGTTATGTTGTCCCCTGAGGACAATGTCCTTGTTAACTACTATCAGACTGATTGAGAAAATGACCAGATAAGATGTAAACTGACCACTTATACCAAACTGTCATTGTTATTGAGAAATAGCCACTGGCTACTATAAAGAAGATATTGGTCACTACTTCATTCAGAATATGATAGGAGGTGTGTTGTGTATAGCTGATGTTTATTGTATGTTTGTAAATCCTGCATAGCTAAGTGAATATAAATAGTCTATGATTGGACATTCCTTACACATCTGAGAACCATGCCGACTGGACAATGGCTAGTTAGAAAGAGATGGAAGATGGTTAAAAAGGTAGGTAGAACTAGGATTATTGGTCAGTTGAAAAGAATTACCCCGGATTTACCTAAAGTGTTACTTAATATACAAACAGTTTAATTGCCAATGAATAGAAATTGACAACATAATTGCTTCTTCCATAGGCAGTGTTGTTATAAGTTAATCCCCTTATTTATGAATTTAATAGACAGATGAATTGTTTGTCAGAGAGTCAATTGATCAGTTGAATTATCAGTTAAATTATAAACTTGTTTGCTAAATTATTTTTGAAACTACATCTCGGATTGTGATTTGGATTTTCCACTGATGCTGCATACTGGTCTGCAAATACACATGCACTGAATTAATAAGAGGAGGGAGAATGGGTTTGTGTGTTTTTTATTATTGGGAATGATTAGTAGAATCATTTGAATATTCAGGTCCTGCAATCATCACCACTCCTGGGGCCTATTAAAAAAATGGTTAAAAATTTTGATGTTCATATATTTGGAACATGGAAATGTTATCATAAAGCAACAGAAAGTACTTTAACCACACTATAAGCTGTTGGACACCATTTTTTACTTTATTTAAAGTGGTGGATCTGGTTGTTTTCAGATACATTTAATTTCAGATAAAACTTAATTTTGAGTTTTAATCTGGGTTCAGTTGTTTGAAGCCTGATTAATTTTAGTCACATTATTTAGTGGTTCAATTTATGAATACATATACATGTATAGCAAATCACTAACGACAAATCAATGTCATTATTTATTTGATGATAATACCACCTGAATAAATATATGTGATGAAATTATTTGTGCATTAAAGTGTAATCCAAACAGTGAAAAATCTCTATCGTGTTTATAAAAAAAGCTCTCCATAAAATGAATTTTGCTGATTTTTCAAAAATAAAAGAACTACCTGTAATAACTAATAATAATAAGTAACTAATAAGTACATTTTGTACTGTACACCTAAATAGAATTCTTAAATTTTTCCCCCATCAATCTTGACCGACAATTTTAGTTTGCTTTATGTTCTCTTTACTTACTACATTTTGTACATCACAATGTTTATTTATCGCATTATAAGTGTGATACTCAAAAATTGGAAGTTGGCTTACATGAATAATTTGTAAATTTTAATAATAAAAATATAATAGAACAATAAAAAAAAAACAATGAACACCAGGGTGCACAAGTCGAGTTTGCAAGTTCATATTCTACGTGATGTGCGATTCACATACCAAATATCAATTTAATATCTGTGAGCGTTTTGAAAAAAAAAAACCTCTGGAAAACTGCTATTTTTAAGCAGCCGGCGTTATGAAAAACTTTTGTAAAACTAAACTAGTACTGAAGGTGTAATATATGCAAGTTAGTATTTTTTTGTGAAATAAAACATCTTATTAATTCAGTGCATGTGTATTTGCAGACCAGTATGCAGCATCAGTGGAAAATCCAAATCACAAATCTGAGATGTAGTTTCAAAAATAATTTAGCAAACAAGTTTATAATTTAACTGATAATTCAACTGATCAATTGACTCTCTGACAAACAATTCATCTGTCCATTGAATTCATAAATAAGAGGATTAACTTATAACAATACTACCTAAGGAAAAAGCAATTATGTTGTCAATTTCTATTCATTGGCAATTCAATTGCTTGTATATTAAGTAACCCTTTGGGTAAATCTGGGGTAACAGAAAAATGAGTGTTATTACTGAATCAATATATCTGTTAGAATTTTGTATGATTTAATTTATATGATCTGAATTTCTCATTAATTAAGGTAATTATACCTGTTATTTATGGGGATGCACGAGATATGGGGGAGGGTAAGCTGACATAAACAAAATAAAAACATGCCGAGATACACAACGAAGGGTGTGGGTGGGTCAGGGTAAAAACATACCCAAATTGAACATTTATTTATTGTTCCAATGTGGTGAACGAGGAAAAATACTTGAACAGAACAGAGATTTAGTCATGTCCAAGTTTCTGATTTTTTGTCATATTTGCAGAGAGTTGCTAGAATAAGCCTTAACACACACACACACACACACACACACACACACACACACACACATACACACACACAGTCACACACACACACACACACACCTATAAATCACTAATTGTCAAGCAATAAAAGCTTTTTCTCATTAAGTCATTAAGAATTAATGTATGTAACACATATTTATAAATCAGCGGACAAGGTATTGTCATCTACCAGGGCCAGACCTACACATCCTGAATTCCTGATATGTATGTAGATATTTATGTAGTTCCATTCCTTCTAGTCCTAGCTAGGGTAGGGCAACTGGCACTTTGGCGGATTCTGAAACCCAAAATGCTTTGAATATTTCCCTAAATTGAAAATTTGTACCTTTCAGTTTTTAATATCAAATATACATAACAAGTACCCGGTACTCCATTTTTCTGCATTATGCATTTTTTTTTCAAAAAAAAAGGAAAGAAATGGTGAAATCCAAAACAAGAAAGAATGAAAAACACCAGTGGCATCACAATGATCCACTTAGACTGCCCAAAATCCAGTGGCATCACAATGATCCACTTAGACTGCCCATAATCCAGTGGCATCACAATGATTCACATAGTAACATCAATCAAAAACCAGTGGCATCACAATGAATGACAAAAACGTCAACAGAAATTGAAATTGACATGTGTTGGCTCACACAGGATATAAATTTGGCACCCATATATCCAGTTAACCCTTAACTAACCTTAAATGGGGGGGGGATGGTTACCAGTTATTTCAGAGGGATATTTCATTTTCTTCTTTCTTCCAAGCATACAGTCTTTCGAAGAGACATGGCTGTATGTGGTCATCAAAACTGTCAGTATTTTTAGCTCACACTTGAATAAAAAACTAATTGACTGTATTTTTCCGTTTTCAGTATATATTAATCAGACCCCCTTTTCATCTTGTGACGGACCCTGATGATTGTGTGTTTGATATCTACATGTTGATGTAATCCATCACTGCTTATTTTTCTTTCAATCTTGTTTGTAATTTTAACTAATAAATCATCCAATGTTGGCTGATTTTCTGACTGCAGCAATAAAGTACCTACAGCTCGCTAACGATAAAACGATAAACCCGGCCAGAAAATCTAGATTATTTTATATATCAGTATGTATCGAAGCTATAATTAAACTATTATTTATTAGTATCAAGAAAAAATAACACTTTTATCCTTATAGAGAAACTATCATCAATGATCCATACAGTGAATTAACAAACGCTTTTTTGAAATCGATGGTCATATTGCATGTCTCTAGGTACGCTGGTAATAGAATCCTGAACAAATTAATAAAATATACATTGGCTTAACTATATGTATATATAAACAACATCAATAACTATTACAGGGCCAATAAGGATATTAAAGACCATTTATCATTTAATCTAATACCTTCGTTAACGTCTTGAAGTGCACTTCTAAGGGAGATAACTCACAGAGGTAATAAAGAATTATTGACCATTTACTGTTACCATTCATTAATGTTAAAAGAGGAGATAACTAGGGTTAATTTGTGAAATCAATAAACAATCTTAATTGTAAGTAATTTAATTTCTCAAACATTAAAATTTCATAAATTTTAACTTTTATTGTACATTTTTTTACATACCAGTACATAGATTCTTCTCAAATTCATTATTCATTAGTGCTATATCTCCAACAGTACATTTTTGGTAAGCATCTCTCTCTCTCCCCCCCCCTCTCTCTCTCTCTCTCAACACTACTAACAATATGCTATGAGATAAAAATCTAGTATAGATTTACTTAAATGAATCCACACACTACATCCACTGTTAATGAATTAAAACAACTCTCTCTCTCTCTCTTCTCTCTCTCTCTCTCTCTCTTAGTTCAGCTCAGCTCACCATATGCTATATGATGATAATCTATTATACTTTTACTAAACTGACTCTACATACTACCTTTACTGTTCAATAATTTACTCTACTTCCTTGTTTAATTACATCATGTGTAATAATATCACACTTCCTAAATTCTAATACCATTATATGTTAATGAATTATTTATAATCACATCAAAACTGATATAAAAAGACATGCATTAGACATGAAAACAGATGTTTTCATATACAAATTAATCATTCATTAATATTTTTGATCATTAGTTAATCTATTCCATTACCTGTTAATCCATTCAATATTACCTTGTTACAGATATCTTTGTGTTCAGACCGTGTAAATTACAACTGCTGCAACATTCAGGTAGTTCATTTTAGCAAGAAAATATATACAGAAATTTTGATGCATCAAGTGTTAGCAAGCGAATGTCATAGTAAAAAATGACATCCAATGCATATTAAGCTGTTTCAGTAATTACTTTGAAACCATCAATAATATTCAGTCTTCATATAACTGGCATGCTTCACATTTGGGCTCTTAACTGAAACTTGCTCTTTTAGTGGAAGGTTGTGGGTTGGAACCCCAACTGGGTCTGAACCAAGACTTGAAAGAGGGCAGTGACTGTTCTTTCGCCAAGCACTCAGCAATATGAAATGAAAGTCACAGTTCTTTTGGATGGGAACTTAAAAAAAACGAGGCCCTACGTCATGGTTGGCATGCTGTATAATGCCATCAGCACAATGCACAGCCAAAATTTCTGCACCTTTGCATATAGCTGGAGATGTCTCGATATAAGTGAAATATTATTGACTTGGACGTTAAACACCAATACTCAACTTAACTCTGACGGACATGCACAACATCTACCAATGGATTGTAAACCATTTGAAATTGTTACCCTCAATAAGATGGCATCCATATACTTTATTACTTCATGATTTACTGTTACTACATTTGTTAATCAATTGGTCAATTAATTTATTTAAGCATGGATTTTGAATGATAAAAATGCTCTATAGAATGTAGCCATGCCTGTATAAAGGATAGATATATATCTATATTAATGGAGTAAATACACATAGAAGCGAAGGGATGTTAATTTGAGAATGAGTTCTAGGACAGTAAGAACAGAACTGTCAATACCAGGGTGATCAGTTCAACAACGTAATCAATGAGTAATATAAATATCACTAGCTATATGTTGGCAAACAACATTGACCCGTGAGTTTGACCTTTCATCAGGAATATTCATATACCACGATCCACGCAATACATGGGTAGTGTTAAGATTCACAGTTAATACATTTCCATTGATATAGGTGAAATAAACATCTGCATTTCATATTTAAAATTGCACAGGTCCATAATAAATATTTAAATTAAAGGTCAAGCAGACAGGTCAATGTTGTTTGCCTATACAAGTCCCATATAAGTAGATTTTCTGTATGAATGATCTGGTGTTCTTAAGTGTCATTTAGAAGACATATTTCTGCTTAAATAACCAAACTTGAAAGTAAATCTTATTATCTCTCTCTATATCTACATCATTGACTCTGCTGATTGAAGAAGATGGATAATTTGTATCTGTAACAATTATATACAGTTCACAGAATGAGCGGAGGTTTATTATATTTACCAATATTTATAAGATGTATACCAATTTACAGTACAGACCTGTCAAAAGTTTAACACTGGGCTAATTGAAAAAGAGTCGAAGCTCTGTTACTATCAGTGTCCAAAATATGGACAGCTAGTGACTAAAAACTGTTGAAACCTATATAGCAGCTGCCAAAAAGCTGCCAAGATATAGCTGACGAGGGGCCCAAATGAGTTGAATGAATCCGTTGACTTGGTGTCAAACTTTCGTCAGGCCTGTACTGTATATATAAATATCTTGTACTTTTGGACAGTTTTTATTGATTTGTTGAATTGGTTTGGTTTGTGGAAGCGCGTGGCCTAGTGGTTAAGGCGTTGGACTCATGATTCGAAGGTCGTGGGTTCGATCCCTGGACCGGTGATGTGTTGTGTCCTTGAGCAAGACACTTAATTTCACGTTGTTCCAGTTCACTCAGCTGAAAAATAAATGAGTACCAGCAAAATGCTGGGGGTTAACCCTGCGATGGACCGACATCCCATTCAGGGGAGAGTCTTGTACTCTCAGTCGCTTAACGCCACCGAAACCAGGATAAGCTCCGGCCTGATGGGCCTAATGGCTCGGGACAGACCTTAACTTTTAAATGAATTGGTTTGATAATGTTCTAATTAGGATTATTTCACTTATATCAAGACATATCCAGCTGTATTTACATTTATAATATACAGCAAGGGTTTTAGTTTCCTAAGTTTCAGCAACATTGGAGACATGTTTTTATTAGACTCTGTCCGTAATAGAAATACTTGTGGCTTTCATGTCTTAATATTGATTGTGCGGCCAAAAGAATTGTTGTTCACTTTCAAGTCTTTTAGTGCAGAATTAAATCTGCAGGTATCAACATGTAGAAAAACTCTTCCACTTCACCTTCCTTAGTGCTGTCTATCACTCTGTAAATGGTAACCTTTTAACAGGGGTCTGTTGGTCTAAAACTCTGGCATACAGATCAAATTGCTTTCCATCGAGGAAAATGGGGAAAACTCCTATTGGTCTTAACATCTGGCTTACATGAACTACCTAATTCTTTGAATCCCATTCCATGGCAGATCCTGGTGAGAGAAAGTTTGCCAGTTCATTTGCTACTGAAGGCCAGTTAAGTTTTCACCAGGTGCTTTGATTTCCTTCACCATCTTTGATAAAAATTTATATAATACTAAAACACTTTTTTTTCCAACCCACAGTACCCCATTAGTCTCCACTTCATTGGATCTTTGAGTAAATATTATGTTCTTTAGCCTATATATGCTATTTAGAAGCTTTAAACACTTAGTAAAAGTATCCTTGCAGATGGAAAAAATATGTAACATTATCACTGTATTTATTTTATAGATAATGGACTTAGTTGGGAGACAAGCTTTTACACATTATTGTAGATTATAGGTATAAGAAAAAAAATTATCTTTAAGTTAAAAATATTGGATTTAACAACAAGTTATTTAATGTTGTTATAACGAACATAAAATTGTCTTCTGTGGAGTAATTGGTGCAAATGGATTTTACAACTAGTTATCGGAGAAATGATTTAAAGTCGCATTTACTATAGCGAGTATGTCATTGTATACCGACTGATAAATGAAGGAATTGTGTGTAGAAATGCATTAACGCCGAGATATATTAGCCAAATCCAGATAGATCTGTGATTGGTTGTCATCTATTGATCCTGGGATTACTTTTGCTTCCCGGGATTACATCATGTCAGATTTTGTTGGTTTTGCATTTAAACTGATTTTCCTATCTCATTGATAGATTTTGATTGAAATTTTTGTTGAATACCAATAAGTGAACTGATTTAGACAGATTTCTGTAGCAACATTGATGATGTTAACATCACACTGAGGGGACTACAACATCATCTTATTATAGTCATGCTTTTGTAAAGAACATCTTGAAAACACAACACATACTTGTTTTTTGTGAAAATTTTTGTTTCTTTTTATTTAAATTGCAGAATTTGATGTAATAACTGAATCAATTTTGATTTTGTGATGTAAATATTGCAAAAACATTTAGAAAAGGCATACTGTTAGCATTATTAAAATCTTCAATCCTTAAGATTTTAATTAGTGTAAGTTTCAAAGACCAGTAAACTAATAACATTCAAACATTATTACTGGACTCTAATCTCCTGCATTTTAAACCATTGTGGTAGCTCAATTTGTAGAGTGCTCACTCTGTAAGTGAGAGGTTATGAGTTTGAACCCAAACTGAGTCTGACCCAAGACTTGGAAATGGGTAGTGACTGTTCTTTCGCCAAGCACTCAGCATTACCAAATGAAAGTCACGGTTCTTTCAGATGTGAACTTTAAATAAACGAGGTCCCTTGTCATGGTAGGAGTGGCACAATGAAGAGCCCTGCTGAATAATGTCATCAGCACAACACACAGGGATAATTTCCACATAGTCGCCTATAGCTAGAAAAGTCTCGATATAAGTAAAATATTCTTGACTGGAACGTTAAACACCGTTACGCATCTCAACTCAACTCCTGCATTATAATGCTATAACCCATTGTGTTCATGTAAAAAATATGATTTTTGATGTGCAGAACTGTATGTTATTCAGCAAAGTACTCACATCACACTCATTTTTAGCTCACCTGGCCTAAAGGCCATGTGAGCTTTTGCCATCACTCGGCGTCCGTCGTCCGTCAGTCAGTCAGTCAGTCCGTCCGTCAGTCCGTCTGTCAGTCTGTCAGTCTGTCAGTCTGTCAGTCCGTCTGTAAACTTTTCACATTTTGGCTATCTCCTCTGAAACCCCTGAACCAATTTTAACCAAACTTTACAGGAATGATGTATGGAAGGTCCTTTACTTAGATTGCCGAAATTTTTCTGATCCGCCAAAAAACATGGCTGCCAGCGCAGAAGATAGTTTTACATTGGACCCTATGGGAAAAATGCATTTTTGACTATTTCCTCAGAAATGACTGAAGCAAATTTAACCAAACTTCACAGGAATGATGTATGGAAGGTCCTTTACTTAGATTGCCAAAATTTTTCTGATCTGTCAAAAAACATGGCCGCCAGCACAGAAGATAGTTTAACATTAGACCCTATGGGAAAAGCATATATTTGCTATCTTCTTTGAAACTGCTGAGCCAATTTGAACCAAACTTTACAGGAATAATGTATGCAAGGTCATTTACTAAGATTGCCCAAATTTTTCTGATCCGCCAAAAAAAATGGCCGCCAGGGCCAAACAAAGTTTAACATTGGGCCCTATGGGAAAACGCACATTTTGGCTATCTCCTCTGAAACGACTGAAGCGAATTCAATTACACTTTACAGGAATAATGTATGGAAGGTCTTTTGCAAAGATTGCCGAAATTTTTCTGATCCGCCTAAAAATATGGCTGCCAGCGGGGAACATAGTTTAACATTGGACCCTATGGGAAAAACACATTTTGGCTATCTCCTCTGAAACTATTGAAGCAAACTTAACCAAACTTTAGAGGAATGATGTATGGAAGGTCTTTTGCAAAGATTGCCGAAATTTTTCTGATCCGCCTAAAAATATGGCTGCCAGCGGGGAACATAGTTTAACATTGGACCCTATGGGAAAAACGCATTTTGGCTATCTCCTCAGAAATGACTGAAGCAAATTTAACCAAACTTTACAGAAATGATGTATAGAAGGTCCTTTACTTAGATTGCCAAAATTTTTCTGATCCACCAAAAAACATGGCCGCCAGCGCAGAAGATAGTTTAACATTGGACCCTATGGGAAAAGCATATATATGCTATTTCCTCTGAAGCTTTAAAAGCAAATTGAACCAAACTTTACAGGAATGATGTATAGAAGGTCCTTTACATAGATTGCCAAAATTTTCCCGATTGGCCAAAAAACATGGCTGCCAGCGCAAAAGGTAGTTTAACATTGGACCCTATGGGAAAAACACATTTTTGACTATGTCCTCAGAAATGACTGAAGCAAATTGAACCAAACTTTACAGGAATGATGTATAGAAGGTCCTTTACTTAGATTGCCAAAATTTTTCTGATCCGCCGAAAAACATGGCCGCCAGGGCAGAAGATAGTTTAACATTGGACCCTATGGGAAAAACGAATTTTTGACTATGTCCTCAGAAATGACTGAAGCAAATTGAACCAAACTTTACAGGAATGATGTATAGAAGGTCCTTTACATAGATTGTCAAAATTTTTCTGATCCGCCAAAAAACATGGCTGCCAGCGGAGAACATAGTTTCACATTGGACCCTATGGGAAAAGCATATATATGCTATCTCCTCTGAAGCTAGTGAAGCAAATTGAACCAAACTTTACAGGAATGATGTATAAAAGGTCCTTTACATAGATTGCCAAAAATTTTCTGATCTGCCAAAAAAAACATGGCTGTCAGCGCAAAAGATAGTTGGACTTTATGGGAAAAACACATTTTTGACTATGTCCTCAGAAATGACTGAAGTAAATTTAACCAAACTTTACAGGAATGATGTATAGAAGGTCCTTTACATAATTTGCCAAAATTTTCCTGATCTGCCATAAAACATGGCTGCCAGTGGAGAACATTGTTTCACATTGGACCCTATGGGAAAAGCATATATTTGCTATTATTTCCTTTGAAGCTACTAAAGCAAATTGAATCAAACTTTACAGGAATGATGTATGGATGGTTCTTTGCTTAGATTGTGGAAATTTTTTTTGATCTGCCAAAAAAGAAGGCTGCCAGCACAGAACATAGTTTAACCCTATGGGAATAGCATATATTTGCTATCTCCTCTAAAGCTACTGAAGCAAATTGAACCAAACTTTATGGGAATGATGTATGGAAGGTCCTTTATTAGATTGACAAATTCAAATTGCCCGTTTCATTTACAATTAAGGCAAAACACTTTTAAAATCTCGGAAGCTGAAATTTCATTGGACAATAAATGTTACAACAGTGGCTCATTCACATATGCCCCTAAACTGTGTTTCCTCAGATCTCCCACTCCGCGCCTATATCAAAAATGGGGGAGCAAGTGAGAGATGTGATTTTAATCAGATTGAAAAAAAACTGTGAATGGTACATATAGTTCTACAGTGATTTCCTTAGCCATTCTGTCTGATATAAACAGTGCATTTTTTCATCACTGGAATACAAATTTGCTTTAAAAGCATTTTAGTCAGGTGAGCGATACAGGCTCAGCCACACTGAGCCTCTGGTTATTCAGGTTGTAATTATCAAAATTATGATGCATACCATGTCATGTATCACCATTGTAAATCAGTTAGAACTGGCTAGAGATAGAAAACATATCTGTGGTCTTTAGGATTGTAACCAATATGACAAATCTGTCAATCTGTTGTCAATATTAGATACCAACAAGGGGATCATCATGGTATTTATACCATTGGTATTTATGATAGGGCATGATCTGTACTTGATTGTTGAGGGGGGGAGAGTGTAGCGAGTATACACTCACCAATACCTATGACTAATAGTCACCTTTAAATATCAATGCCAAACCATGGAATAAATAAATGTTATTAAAACCAGCCTGTATTTTGTACTGACCAATACCATCAATATTTTTGCACTGACCAACATGTTCAATGTATTTGCACTGACTTTCAACTTCCACTACATTTTACTGTGAGCTAGTTTCTTTTTTCTTAATATAATCTTTTGAAAATTTGTTAGAAAAAGAGGTCTAGAGGAAACTTATTCTCAATTAACTACAATATTCCAATAGCATTCACACATGTGACTTTGTATGCTGCTGTTTGTCATTGATCTACATAGCAAATAGAATTAACTTCTGTACTGATAAATATTGGCTTTTGATCACATTAATAATAAAAAAAATTACAAGAAAAAAGCTTTGGAACACCATGATACACCATCAATCAGAACCATTCCAAACATTTTAAATTCTGAATTGAAAACTTTCACAAATAAAACCATGTACATTGTA
This sequence comes from Anadara kagoshimensis, assembly GCA_021292105.1. NCBI lineage: Eukaryota > Metazoa > Mollusca > Bivalvia > Arcoida > Arcidae > Anadara > Anadara kagoshimensis. The sequence continues at coordinate 39,492,755 of CM037870.1, read as the reverse complement.
TATTGTTGAATAATTTTCATAAATTCAACTCTCTAAGAATCTGACAAATTCTCTAAGTATGGCATGTGAAATTTAGTGTTTGTCATAGCTTAATCTCTAATGCAACTTTTTGGACTATTGTTAATTTTTTTTTTTTTTTTTTTTTTAAATACCGGAAGCTCACTTGCACACAAAACACTTTTTGAGATTGTAACTCTGCCTCCTTTAGGCTGTGTTTTCAAGTTCATATTGTCTATGTGCAATGCTGATCTAAGAAGTGAATTGCTATCTTTTGTACCCTTACCCATTAAATCTCATGTAAAATTTTTGAAACACTATTTTCAGCAAAATGTTCAAAATGGCTTCAATCTGTCATTTTTAGGGTTTTAATTTTTCATTTGAAATTAATATTTTAGTGGAGGGTACAAATGGTAGTGTTTATGAATATTTATCATGATTATTAGTTAGTTTTACAGGTGAAATACACCTTCCTGTTTTATTGTATCGGATTTGTAATACAGTGAATTCTGGTTATAAACAGGTTGAAGACTTTAAAAAAGTCACAAAAACCCCATTACAAGATATTGCTTATAAAGAGCAGTAAAATTGCTGATGAACAGTCAGGCTTCACTTGTTGATATAGGTCCAGAGTCCACTTAATTTTACCATCAAATATGATTTATGTGATAAATGAACCTGAAATATACATTGAAAATTTATATTATTGTCTACTTGTAGAAAGATACCACCATGAAGGATTTGGAAAGGGAGAGAATGCTACGAGTGAATGCGGAACAAAGATTGCGAGAGATGACATTGGAGAGTGACAGTTGTCGGTCGCGGTTACTGAATCTACAGGAAGAATTCAAGAGGTAAGTGATATGCTGTCATCGGTTCAAAATAGGATTTGATGAATTAAATCCATTTTGATCCATTTTGATTAAAATATTTGAGAAAATCAATAAGAATTTTATACAATCTATATGTGTGTAAGTTGGAATTTTTGTTCATTGTCATGTAAATTTTTGAAAAGAGGGATAATCAGATTTGTGTTGTATGTGTGTTTTTGAATAGAAATCTGAATAATTAATAACATATAACAGGTATGTTAACAATGTTCTGGAATCAACAGATTGGTGATATACATGAGAAATTATATGGTAGTGATTTATCCTTTCTAGCCATCCAAGGCCATATTGAGTGTCTGTGGTATCTAAGCCCAAGTGGCTTACTATTGAGGTTTCTGTTTTAAATGTGATTGTGCTTTAATTATGATAGTGCCGATTTCAAGTCTGTCGCTTACTTAAAGTTTACTATCTGCATCATTAGCATGACCAGTGGTTTAAAAAAAGCCAGCAAGGCGAAGTAAGTTGTCTGCTACTTTGGATCCTGTCAAATTGTCTCAGTCTACTTCATGTTGCTATGTACTGGTAATTGGACTTGGTGGTAGTATTAAGGTCCGCTGTAATGGCCGCAAAGTCTCATTAAATGTTTTAAACAAGGCACCATATATCAATTTTAGGCCTTCTTTCAAGCTATTTGCAACTCTTGTTTAAGCACCAGATAAAATAAGTTTTCAAGACACAATTGGGGTTTAAACCCATAATTAGTGATTTAAAAGCCATTGTCATGCCACTAGCCTATGCCTGAAATTGATTTCATTCCTTGTGCGTAAAAAGTAAAGATTCAGGCCCTGGTTTCACAATCATTTCTTAGCTAAGATTTTCCTTAACTTAGATATTGCAAAATTTTAAATCTTTATAATTTTGTTAATTTGCAAGATATTTAGAAATTTAAGGTGTCATTTTTAATATCACTTCTAGATTAAAACATTTGCACTTAGTTTTGACAAAAATATTTACCAGTAGTTTCAAAAAGAGATTACAAAATTTGCTAAATCTTAGCTAAGAAATTATTGTGAAACCGGGGCCTGATATCAAATAAACTAAGAATTACTTTAGTTGACTGCCCGTTTAAGAAATGAGAAAGATTACCGGGTAGTTTTTGACTAATATAGGGGAATTTAGCACTTATCACTAACTTAATAGATTTCTGCTGTTATCAAGGATATAAATTGACATGTTTTTTTAACAAATAAAAAAACCCAGAAATCCCAAGTTTAAAATAATAAAATCAGTTGTCTTGGTAAGTGAGATATGGATAAACTTGTTAATAGTTCCCTGGTGGTAGAGCTAACGATAGATATTGATTTAATTCATCATATAAAAACAGAATGATAGACATCGTGTAGGGTCCTAAATAATCAGCTATGTCATAAATATTGTTAGGTTTAGTATAAAAGTATCGCCATGGTTAATATATGGAGGATTACTGTGGAGTGTGTCATAGTCAGGCTGGAGCCAAGCTAGTCCAGTGATTTCTTACATTTCATATTAATTTGTTACTTCTACATGAGTATGAATTCTGTAATTGGTTTCGATATCTCCCATAAGTCTCTCTCCTCTTATTTATTTATTTGATAATTCGGGGGATGCTGATGTGTTTATATTTCACACTGATAGATGTACAATTCCTCAAGGTGCTGCTATTTGTATATACCTAACTGTGTGTACTTGTGTTTGCATCGCTCTGTTTTAGACTGATGCTTAGAATTTGTTCCTCCCTTATTGTACTCTTCTTGTGGCCCCTTGAGAATTAAGTAATCATAATGAACATAGCACTCACTTTACATACATTGCCATTGTACCAAGGTAATCACTGTGCATAAATTGTAAAATTACAGATAAGTATGGTACATTCTCTATAAGGCTACCGGTATATGTTTTGTGAACCATGTGTTTTTGTACCCTGAGATGTGTATCTGCAACATCAAATTTCAATAGTAAACATATGGTGTAGAGCAACTTAGGTTAGTTGAAAAAAAATATGCATTTCTGTGTTGATGTCAAAGTGAATAATATTTTGTTGAATCGCCTTGATGTCTTCTTGAGAAATGACATTACTTTGCCATGTAAATTTTGGTTTTATTTAGAACTAAAAGTCCTGTGTTTTCATATTTATGCTCACATGTATGTGTAATACCCTTGTCATCAGTGTCAGCATCAGCATCAATGCTAGCATCAAAGTTGAAAGTCAGAGAACTGGAGAGCTAGACAACCTCCAAGTCCTGACACAGCTCCTTTAATTTTGAGTCACACTCAAAAGTTGTTGAATGTATTGATATAGCTACTGGTACATGGATGTACATGTATTGTATGTACTATGTACAGTTAAGAGAAATGCTACAGTCTCAAATATGAGATACTTTTTAGGCAAAAGGGTAAAGTGCTTGTTTTAACAAATAAGCCACCCAGGTTTAATTCCCAGCATTGGGGTAAAAGAGAACATTTTTCATTGTAACTAGTAAATGTATTCATGTTGCATGGTTATGATAGAATCATGCATCTTGGAACAAACAAAAGTGAAGCTATAATGAGTTTATTATCTAGTAATAACAGACTCGTGGGGAGGGGGTCTTTGCTATTTAAGAGTGTAGTACCGAAGGTTAAGAAGATCAATAAGATGTTTGTAATGAGGATAATGGGTACAGGTATATCTAGATAATAGGTATAATTGATTGTTATTGTTAAAGTGTTAGTTCTTATCATTGTTAATTAGTTACAGGTGTAATACAGGTGTAACATGTTTATAATGATGATGATACTCTGAGCCAAAAACTTAACCAAATAATATGTTATTATGACTAACTGGCACTTGGTAATGAGTTTAAAATTTATGTACAAAGGGACACAACTCTTGTGTAATAATATCTGCTTTAGGTTAACATACTGCAGTTAAACAGTGACACACGTAACCTCAAATAGACCATCATCAACCTCAGTACAATATTGTAGAAATAAATGCTTAACAAGAAAGGAAAGAATGAAAGAAAAACATACAACACACAAAAAAGTGAATAGATTACAAAAAAAAAAAAAAATACAAAACATCACTTATCATAATTATGAGGATTTTAGCTGTTTATTCTTGATTTAAGGTATTACTTATATACCTGGCACCTACCGGTACTTGAACTTTGACCCGGACCGTTACCCACCATTGCTTAATATTTTTTTACAGTACCCACCTGTCCAGTTATATAGATAAAATATAAATCTCTTTAGGAAATAATGTAACAATACTAATGGAATGTATTAAAATACTTGTTTATATAAATCCTTATATTTAAATACCTTTTAAATGTATATATGATAATATCATGTAAAAGGGATAGGTCTAGGGACAATTAGAATTTATTATCATGATTTGAATCTTAAAATTTCTACAACTATCAGTCTTGTAGTTTGGAGGTAACGAGTACAGTTGGAAACGCCAACAATGTGATAGAAATTGTACTTTTTAACTCAAAAGCTCAGCTTCATCATTGAAAATTGTTTAACACATGGTAAGTGGATTTATTGGGAGACTCCTGGATGATCAGACACATACTACTGGCAGTTTGACCTGAACAAATTAAGTTATGATATATTTTCTGTATATTTTTTCAGAATGGAAGAACTGGTTAGAAACATGTTACAATATAAAACAAAGATTGACCAGTTAAAGCATGAGAAGTCCAGTTTATCTATTACATACGAGGTAAGACCAATATAACATTTATTCATTTTATAAAAACTTCTGTAAATCTACTACATGTGTTAGCAAGGAGTCTGGTTTGAAATTTCTTGTACCCTGAAAGTGTTCTTCCATAAATATATCAGAGTACAGACATTGACTTCAGTTACATCAGATGCTTAGTTGTGTCATTTGATATAGTTTCTAATCATAACCATTGTTCTTGAACCAGGAGAGTGTAAATTCAGCTGGTTGCATGACAAGATATACAGAGTCTACTCTATTGTCTCTTTTAAGATTGGTTGATGGCTAGAATATAACATCATCCATCCAGCCATGTTGTTTTCATGATTCAGACACTTATGCCTACAATCTGTAAACAGTAGGATTCTGTAATAGAGTAATGTCTTTGATTTAAATGTACCTTAAAACACTCATTGATACGGAGCTGGTCACTAGGTGTCACTGCTGTATTTTTAAGTGAATTGATATTGAGCTCCATGGTCACTAGGTGTCACTGCTGTATTTTTAAGTGAATTGATATTAAGCTCCATGGTCACTAGGTGTCACTGCTGTATTTTTAAGTGAATTGATATTGAGCTCCATGGTCACTAGGTGTCACTGCTGTATTTTTAAGTGAATTGATATTAAGCTCCATGGTCACTAGGTGTCACTGCTGTATTTTTAAGTGAATTGATATTAAGCTCCATGGTCACTAGGTGTCACTGCTGTATTTTTAAGTGAATTGATATTGAGCTCCATGGTCACTAGGTGTCACTGCTGTATTTTTAAGTGAATTGATATTGAGCTCCATGGTCACTAGGTGTCACTGCTGTATTTTTAAGTGAATTGATATTAAGCTCCATGGTCACTAGGTGTCACTGCTGTATTTTTAAGTGAATTGATATTGAGCTCTATGGTCACTAGGTGTCACTGCTGTATTTTCAAGTGAATTGATATTGAGCTCTATGGTCACTAGGTGTCACTGCTGTATTTTTAAGTGAATTGATATTGAGCTCCATGGTCACTAGGTGTCACTGCTGTATTTTTAAGTGAATTGATATTGAGCTCTATGGTCACTAGGTGTCACTGCTGTATTTTCAAGTGAATTGATATTGAGCTCTATGGTCACTAGGTGTCACTGCTGTATTTTTAAGTGAATTGATATTGAGCTCTATGGTCACTAGGTGTCACTGCTGTATTTTTAAGTGAATTGATATTGAGCTCTATGGTCACTAGGTGTCACTGCTGTATTTTTAAGTGAATTGATATTGAGCTCCATGGTCACTAGGTGTCACTGCTGTATTTTTAAGTGAATTGATATTGAGCTCTATGGTCACTAGGTGTCACTGCTGTATTTTCAAGTGAATTGATATTGAGCTCCATGGTCACTAGGTGTCACTGCTGTATTTTCAAGTGAATTGATATTGAGCTCTATGGTCACTAGGTGTCACTGCTGTATTTTTAAGTGTTTGAGCTTACAAACAAATAATGTTTGAACATTGATTTATTTCAGAATAATGTCCAGAAATATAGAAGTCATATAAGTAACCTAGAAAAAGAAAATATCATGTTGATGAACGAAGTCAAACGATTTGAATCACAGGTATGAAGTTACTGTATTTATTCATTCAATCCAACCTTGATATATTTTAATCTGCATTAAATGCCTTTTTTCAATATGTTTCGAGAAGAATTGTGTGCTTATTAAAGTGTATATTTTTGCTAGTTAATTGTCACATTTAAACCACCTGCTTTATTCAAATTGGATGGTTTCTTTTTGTTTATTCATATGTTTGAATTTTAGATAATTTATTCTTGAATATGTTACTTACTTTTATCTGTATTCCTTCTACGATAATTTACTTGTTCTTTAATAATACTGTCTCAAAATACCTGTACCAGTATATAGAAATCTCAGTAGGTTGCAGAAATTTTTAATGAACGATTAAGCAGAAAAAACTATAATAATATCCCTTTATCTGTGGCAATATGAAATGTTTTCCACCCATTATTCATAAAATATTTTAATACATGTGCTATAAATTTAATTTTGTCTTTAATAGATGTGTGGAAAACTAGATGACAGGGGAGATAAGTCTAAACTACTGCTGGAAAGATTAAAGATTCTAGAAGCTGAAAATTCATCATTGGTGCTTGAAAATGAACAACAACGACAGCAATATGAAAAGTGCCTTGACGAAATTGCTAATCAAGTGGTCCAAGCTTTACTTGCTCAAAAAGTAAATACTTTTCTTTATTACCTGATTCTTTTTTCACAAAGACCAAAAAGGATGTTTTACTTGGTTTTAAAATTGATTTATATGTTTGATAAAGTTTCAGATATCTCATAAATTTAAATGTGTTTAATATTGATAAAATGCTGTGAGTTTTTTCCACTGTCTAAATGTAACACCTTTCTTGCATTCTCTATACCAGGCTCCAGTTTCACAAACATTCCTTAACTTAAATCAGGCAAATTTTGACAGTATTTTATAGTGCTATATATAAATTTCAACAAAATTTTAATACAAATGTAATAACTTAGCATGGTTTTCAAAATGAACCTTAAGTTCACAAATGTCTTGAAAGCCATAAATACTATTCAGATTTCACATTTGCCCAACTTCAGTTAAGCAAAATGTTTAAACTAATTATAAGAAATTATTGTGAAGCTGGGGCTAGTACATATATCATGCACTTACTTAATAGTTATATATATACATTGTACATGGTGTTTATTTGTTTGATTACAGACACTCAGGGAAGAATGTATAAAACTACAAACAAGGGTCCAAGATTTAGAACTACAAAATCATCAACTTAGTCTTGTATTCCATCAAAAAGTTAAATATTCTTCTGACACAGTTCTTCAGGTAAGACAACCATAAAACTACAAAATTATCAACTTAGTCTTGTATTCCATCAAAAAGTTAAATATTCTTCTGATACAGTCCTACAGGTAAGACAATCATAGAACTACAAAATCATCAACTTAGTCTTGTATTCCATCAAAAAGTTAAATATTCTTCTGATACAGTCCTACAGGTAAGGCAACAATAGAACTACAAAATTATCAACTTAGTCTTGTATTCCATCAAAAAGTTAAATATTCTTCTGATACAGTCCTACAGGTAAGACAACCATAGAACTACAAAATCATCAACTTAGTCTTGTATTCCATCAAAAAGTTAAATATTCTTCTGATACAGTCCTACAGGTAAGACAACCATAGAACTACAAAATCATCAACTTAGTCTTGTAATCCATCAAAAAATATTCTTCTGATACAGTCCTACAGGCAAGACAACCATAGAACTACAAAATCATCAACTTAGTCTTGTATTCCATCAAAAAGTTAAATATTCTTCTGATACAGTCCTACAGGTAAGACAACCATAGAACTACAAAATCATCAAATTAGTCTTGTATTCCATCAAAAAGTTAAATATTCTTCTGATACAGTCCTACAGGTAAGACAACCATAGAACTACAAAATCACCAAATTAGTCTTGTATTCCATCAAAAAGTTAAATATTCTTCTGATACAGTCCTACAGGTAAGACAACCATAGAACTACAAAATCATCAACTTAGTCTTGTATTCCATCAAAAAGTTAAATATTCTTCTGATACAGTCCTACAGGTAAGACAACCATAGAACTACAAAATCACCAACTTAGTCTTGTATTCCATCAAAAAGTTAAATATTCTTCTGATACAGTCCTACAGGTAAGACAACCATAGAACTACAAAATCATCAACTTAGTCTTGTTTTCCATCAAAAAGTTAAATATTCTTCTGATACAGTCCTACAGGTAAGTCAACCATAGAACTACAAAATCACCAACTTAGTCTTGTATTCCATCAAAAAGTTAAATATTCTTCTGATACAGTCCTACAGGTAAGGCAACCATAGAACTACAAAATCATCAAATTAGTCTTGTATTCCATCAAAAAGTTAAATATTCTTCTGATACAGTCCTACAGGTAAGACAACCATAGAACTACAAAATCATCAAATTAGTCTTGTATTCCATCAAAAAGTTAAATATTCTTCTGATACAGTCCTACAGGTAAGACAACCATAGAACTACAAAATCACCAAATTAGTCTTGTATTCCATCAAAAAGTTAAATATTCTTCTGATACAGTCCTACAGGTAAGACAACCATAGAACTACAAAATCATCAACTTAGTCTTGTATTCCATCAAAAAGTTAAATATTCTTCTGATACAGTCCTACAGGTAAGACAACCATAGAACTACAAAATCACCAACTTAGTCTTGTATTCCATCAAAAAGTTAAATATTCTTCTGATACAGTCCTACAGGTAAGACAACCATAGAACTACAAAATCATCAACTTAGTCTTGTATTCCATCAAAAAGTTAAATATTCTTCTGATACAGTCCTACAGGTAAGTCAACCATAGAACTACAAAATCACCAACTTAGTCTTGTATTCCATCAAAAAGTTAAATATTCTTCTGATACAGTCCTACAGGTAAGGCAACCATAGAACTACAAAATCATCAACTTAGTCTTGTATTCCATCAAAAAGTTAAATATTCTTCTGACACAGTCCTACAGGTAAGGCAACCGTAGAACTACAAAATCATCAACTTAGTCTTGTAATCCATCAAAAAATATTCTTCTGATACAGTCCTACAGGTAAGACAATCATAGAACTACAAAATCATCAACTTAGTCTTGTATTCCATCAAAAAGTTAAATATTCTTCCGACACAGTTCTTCAGGTAAGATTGAATAACTAGGTTAAGTACTTGATGGATCACAATTGCCAATTCCCCTCACTCAGTGCTCCTTCAGGTTGGTCTCAATTTAATCCCGAGGATAAAATTATACCTGAATATTTTGTTTATCACTCCCATTGATTTGATATGGCAAATGAAACTATGTCAAATATACTTGGCAATGTTAAAAGTAAACAGGAACAACCAAACTTTTTAAAGATGATTTTGTGACAAACAGTATATTTGGAACCATCCAATTTAAAATCTGAAGACCTGACTTGCTTCCAGACATCCAGGGTTGTTATACTTTTGTTAGGTCTTTAACCACCCTACTTACTTTAAATAAATTGATTCACTAACATCAGAAACTTAAAAATACCAGTAAGCATTTTATTGCCAATCAATCATGTTCATGTCACCCTTAAACATTAAAAGTAATTTTGTATTCCAACATTTCAACATTTTAAGTAACAATGTATTTCAACATTACAGGCTCTTCCACCAACAGAAGTTACCTCAAACAACCCTCCAGGAAATACTACTAGCAGTTATCCCCCTTTATACAGCAGTGTTACAAGTCTGCCTACAGAGGCACAACTATCAACATCAGTCTCATTTACTCAGACAATGGTAATATTGCACTTTAATAAAATTTTAAGCTTTTTAGATTTTATATGCTTAGTATTTTCAGATTCTTGTGCATTAAGTTGAATATTTATGTTTAATTTTTTTTATTTTTGGTTTCTCAACAGCAGTCTGATCAGATTTTATCAAAGTTAAATAATTTATTTCTTGCTTGCAACTGATATCTAAAGTTTTAGTGAGGACATATACCAACACCATTATATTTTAATTTAATTCAACACAAACTGAACAACCCATGTCCAAATCACAACCCCAAAGCAAAGTTAAAACTTGGAAAATTGGCAAATTCAGTAAAATGTGAATTCCACCCTGCACTCCAGAAGAAGATGATGGTTTTTATGGAGAGAAGGCTATCCAACTCCAGATTTATTAGTTAAGTTTTTGTCTGATCAGACTGCTTAGCTTATTTTGTTGTATTTTGTTAGTAGATAGTAAGTTTAAACCTTGTTATATTTATTTGTCTCTGCTAGGCTGGCTAGTCCAATCTTAGCTTATTTTCTAGCATTAATATTATAACATGTCTTTTTATGCATATTATAACATAAGCAATACTATTGAAGTTTTGCTTTCAAAAACAGCTTATCTATGAAAAGGGACTCCCCATGTACCATAATGATACCTAATTTAATGTTTGAATGGAAATATTGTGTTTCTTGCTGGATTTAGCATTGTTTGATTTGATGTTTTTGGCGCTTCTTTTCCTTTGTATGAAGTACAGAAGGAAAGGCTTGTATCATATTGTCATGAGCAGCAGGAGCAGTGGCAACAGCAGCATTAGCATGAGCATGTGTGGCATCATCCACCAACATCTGTTTACATTGTTAAAGTATTTAGGGAAAATGTCTCAGTTTTTAATAGACTAGATCGATGTTCACATGAACTGCACCATTCTTCTGAGAGTTTGTTCTTGTTATCATTTTTAAACATGGCTGACATCCATAAATTTGCCATAAAAAATTCAATGATCAATTAAAACCATAATTCCATACAAATGTTAAGAGGTATCATCTGGTTCATGACTTGATCTCTGTTTATATTTTGAAGGTTTATATTTAACTTTCATAATTGTTTTTGCTTGAAATATATAATTGTTGTCTTTTTTGTTTCTTGGCCTAATCCTGAATTTTATACCCAGAATAAAAGTGTGTTACTTATGGTGTCATTTCCCATGATCACTGCGTATGGTCCATAAGGAGAACAAGCATCAAGACATAAGTGGTTGGATTTGTGACACAGTAAAATACTAGTGCAATGTGCAAAAAATGGCACACAAATACAGACATTATTGAGGAAAAAGAAGTTTAAATTGGAAGAAAAAAATTGGAATGGGATTTCCACCCATTTTAATTCCTCTTTTACAAAATACAGGAGTTTATTTAATACCCCGATAAAGTGTCATCTTCCAGAAAATTTCCAGTCTTAGTGTCACTGTCCATTTTATTTTTTTAAGTTTTTGAATTTTCTGTAAGTGCAGAAATTCTGTGCTCTTATTCCCCCACAGAGTAAATAATACATGCATTTTTCATTCTTAGGATGGCAATGAAATCTTATTCGTCCCAAATATCTATTTTTCAGCAATATCTGTCCCCAATGTCTCAATACATTCTTCAGTCAGCCATGGCACAACGATGTATAGATCATAGTACAGAGTCCTTACACAGCATTTGTAGTGACTATGTATGTATTGGTACCTCTAAACATCAGTAACATACAATACAGGCCTGTCAAAAGTTTAACACTGAGCTAACAAAAAGTTGTCAAGGCTCGGCTCTAGAGATATAAATAGCTTGTGGCCATATAGCTGCTAAGAAATATGAAGCAGCTGCCAAAAAGCTGTTGAGATTTTGGTAACAAAGGGCTGAGACGAGATTGTCGATTTGGCACCAATTAGTTAGCTTAAGTGTTAATCTTTTGACCGGTCTGTACTGTAAACATATAATCAGGATGCATATATTAACATACATTATCTCATTATGTATGCAAATGTATTCATAGCAGAGCTGCTATTATATGAAAATTAATCATTAAAAAATCTTAGTATTCAAACTTTTTTAATACAATGTATTCAGAATCAGCATTTGCCAATATGATATAATATTTAGCCAAATGTGGTGGCATGCATGTAAACTAACAAACATATATATGCATTCTTATTATTTATGCAAATATTCATAATTAACTTGTTCAATTTGAACTTGATCAAGTCAGCTCTATTACATGTATTAAGTATTTTATATAACAACATAACTTTGGTGTCTGTGTCAAGAGTGCTGCTGCATTTCAGTTTGTACATAAGCATGGTATATTTGTCCATTTTCATTCATCATTTTAATGTTTTACCTGCAAATGCATGTGGTGTGGTCAGATTCTCATCAATTAACTATTTTACCTTTATAAATTAATTAATTTATAATTAAGTAAAAGTTGTATAATCTGATTATATCAAATTTATATTCAATGAATACATGTAACGATTGTATCCATATTCTTATTACAATTCAGCATTATATATCATATATCATAAGCTACAATATATCATTTCTGAAACACAAGTAATGTATATATAGCTAGAATCAATGTATCAATGTGCATGGGGAATGAAGTGTATATATATATATATTTATATATATGTATTTCATAATATCTATCTACCATATATCATATATGAAAAAATAGATAATAGCTAGAAGTAATGTATGAATGTGCAAAAGAGGAGTGTACATGTGTATGTGATGATGATGTGCGTGTTCATCCAAAATTTTATTACCGGTAATTTCATTTTATACATCTTAAGTTCAAATTAAGATATTAGATCATAATTTATTTTAGTTTTTATAATGTTTACTGTTGATGAAGTAAGAACAGTCACACAGATTACATATCCTACCACATATAGCCTAGATTCTCAATCTATCATCTGTAACATTATTGATGGTGCTTACATAAAGCTGTGTTTCTTGTCATATTGCTGTAGTTAATAACCATGGGAATTTTATCAAAAATGAAATTTTAATACAAAACTTTACTTGTTTTAATTTTTTTTGTAAAATTAGATGTAAAATTTTGACTAAATGATTTAACATTTTTTATACAAAATGCATACTTTATACAATGAAAAATAAATACACATGTCGGAACTCAAAATATCCCTCGTAGATACTACAACCCACATTGACACTTTCACACTCATGTAAAGACATAACTTCTATGGAGTGGAATAATTTTGATCAAATTCTATTGTTTTTGTCTTTTATTCATTTATGTCATATATGATAATAAAATGTGAATTTCATATCTTTTTTGTCTTAAATTTCAGACTTACTGTGAAAGTGTTGGTAAACCACAAGTTGCAACTTGCTCACCATGGATACCAGATTTATCCAATCGGAATACATCTTCAAACAGCATCCAATCAATGGACACTTCTGATTTAAATTCTGAATTGTGCTGTAGAACAAAAATAGAGACAGAATTTCCTGCAAGTAATACAAGTCCAAAAATGAAACATGTTAGTGTTATAGAACGGGCAAAAACTAGACGAAGTGCATCAGTGACATCGCTACAAGGACCAGTAAGACCAAAAGCAGCTCATACTAGGTCAACAAGCTCATTAAATAAAGCTGTTCTTTCTCATAATGTTGCAACTACCTCAGAACGAGGCTCAACAACTTCGTTAGATAAGCGAGAAATGTCGGTTCAAACTGGTAAATCAAGTACACCCCTTAGAAAAGTACAGACTCATTTAGCACAAGTACATACAAGCCAGTCAAAAGATGGTGGTAAATCCATGTCTAAAAATACCAGACATCAGCCGTCAAGCATTAAGACTGGCATTCCATTAAAGTGTAATAAAAATACAAAAATTACATCATCTCAAAACTCACTTTCCAAAATTCCATTAAAAAATTTGAAAAGTGACAAAGAACAAAAATCTTCCATAGGACGAAAAAATTCTTTAGGAAATGTTTCAAATACGTCATCCTATTCTTCTGCATCTAAGGCAACTTTGGAAAAACTTCATTCAACAACTCCAGCCAGAAAACCAGCAATGACAGAAAATAACTCAAAAGACAGAATGTTGGCTGTGAGACAAAATTTAGGAAGTCCTCCGCGAGTACCACTGTTACCTAATGCTCAGTACTTTTACGATTACAGTGATGAAGACAGTGATATTAATAGACCTGTGTCATCCTCAAATATAAACACAGGATCGACTGTGTCACTGAATGAAATACTAGACAATGATGAAGACACTGACACCTTACTGGATGAAGATTTCACCGCTGAACATTTTGCATTTTTTGACACACCTCATTTTATAAAAACTGAAAAAGAAAAATTAAAATTGGAAAATCAATTAGGAAAGAACAAAGGAAGAACACCATCAGATGTTAGCCTTCATGGAAAACCAGATATTATCCGTGATACAGAAAATAGTGAACTTAAAAATCAAGGGAAAAGTCCACTAGCACCTAGAAGAAGACTGAGTTCTTTACAACACAATCAGATCAGGAGAAAACATATTCAGAGACCAAATTCACTAGTTTTACCATCAAAAGAACATCCATTACGGCATGGTTACAGTTCTTCTAGCTTAGATAGTTCGGATAGTGAAGAAAATTGGTCGCCACAATTTGCAAGACAAAATCTGTTAAAGATTCAACAAGAAAGTAGCCCCATATACTCTAGTATAGCAAAACCTGATCAAGTAGAGTCTAAAAAAGTGAACGCTTTATCTAAAACAAGTGTGCCACAGGAACAAGCACCTTGTTCCATTCATGATAACAGATTATCTGCCCTTGATTCTGCAAATAAAATTATAGGCAGTAAAGATATGAATATTGACAGCATAGAATCTTGTCAGACTAATTCACTCGGGAGAAAAAAAGGACCTCCACCTCCGATTCCTAAGAAGCCAGTTTCTGGAAAACGTTCTCCAGGAATCCGAATGGGCTTGCAATCTCCTGGATTTAGACAAAATAAAAAAGAAACTGTCTCTCCAGTTAATATTGTAAAGGATCAGATTGTCTCCAATAAATTGAGTGATTTAAGACAAGAGTCATTTTCGCGTAGTACTGGTTGTGATTTAAAGACAACCGGAGAAGTTTCGGGTATCATAAAACCACCATCTTCTAAATATGTCTCATCAGATTCTAGTTTCGAAAGTGTTAAAGCTGAAAAAGTAGAGCGTTCTGCCAGTCGTGATGATGGATACTCTACCATGTCCAGTGATATACAACCTGAAGCTATGGAAAAATACAGTGATACATCTCTAAATAGAAATGATTCTCCAAAAAAGAAGGAAGTTTCAAATAAAGAACAAGAAGGTCGGAATAAAAAGGAAAGCACAAGCAGTGATCAGGATTCTGCTATGGACAGTTCAACTCAAAGCACGGAGCTCAAACACTCCTCTCATAGCTTGTCTTCACAAAATTCAACTTCTAGTGAAGATAAAGCTACTACTATATATGGTTCTCTAGGAAGGGTCAAAGCAATGAAGTCACTTTTTGAGGCAGAAGCTCAGAAAGGGACAGAAAAGCTCCCAGTGAAATTTCCATTAAGAAAATCTCCATCATATGATAGCAAATTTGGTGTTAAAGATTCGGATAAATCTAGTGATGTTTCACAGAATCGGAGGTCTTTAAGTGCAGATTTTAAAATGTTCCCCACCGAGATTCAATCTCCAGTGAAGGAGGAGGTAAAACTTGTTCCTGAACCAATCAAAGTTGTTGAACAAAAACCTGTGGTCCCTTTCAAGCCAGAAATAATGAAAATTGAACATGAAGAGATTGACACAAATTAGTTCAAGATAAAACTGCAATATTTAATTCATTAAATATAAGTGAGGATAACTTCTTGTCAGATATTCCTGAAGAAAAAGATGAATGGGAAACATCTGCTCACTCTAGTATCAGACATTTGGAAAATGTTTCCAGCAAATTTCCACAAATTCCATTATTCCGGTCACATTTACCTTATAATCTAGCAGCATTAGATCCAAATATGAAAAAATATTTGCCATCAGTATATGAATTTTATCGGACATTGTCAGACTCGGACATACATCGATCATCTAAAAAGTTCAGGAATATTTGTGACCTTGACCTTAGAAAGTTCAGCATAGATAAGCCATTAGAGAGATCAGTGTCAATGTCAGAACTCTACAAGAAAAGGAAAGTTAGTGATTTTACATTTAATCTACCACCAAATTTGAGACGCAGTTTTCGACAACCCCTCATGGATGAGGAGATGGTGATTGGTCGAGCTCAGGATATTGTTAAAAGCCATATTTTACAACAGGTAAGATAAATGATATCAATATGTAAAATTAGTCTATATTTATTTGTTTTAGCTCCAGTGTCAAATGATTAAGATTTTTTTTTTTTTTTTGATGATGAACAAATGTTAAAGTTTTGGTTAAAACATTTTGATGGAATACTGTAAACCAACTTTCATTTGCATGCGATTAAATTGTGTGTGTTTCACAAGGACAAAATAATCCCGAAAGTTAATCATCACAACCTTGTTTCTGAAAATAGTTTTATTTATACCAAATACTCAGCTTAAGTCCATTTGCAAAAGTTAAAAGTTGTAAAATAGTTTTGGTAAGAGAATTTGGAAAGGTAATACTCATGAATAGAAGTGAATTTATGCTGTTCTAGATCTGACAGTTCTCCTAGCTAAAGCTCACCAATGCAATAAAATCCTCAAAAACAAATCCTTGACTTTCTGTTGAATTGTGAATTTGTACACTATATGACTAGCTTTTATTTTCATCTGTCTGTTGTTTCAGCTATCTCAGTTTGTAGAGAGTGAATCTGATGATGATTTGGATCAGTTTAGTTTTTCCAATGTGTTAAAGAGAAGTAAATATAACCAGCAGCTAGAACCTCATCATAAGGTACAGTTATACTTACCGGTTGTTAGTTAAAAAATTTGGGAAACCCAATATGTACTGGATATTTGCCTATAGTTATCAGTATTAGAATGATTTCATGTGGATGTTAATTAAAGAAATATTGATAGAATACCATCAAGAACAAATTATATTCTAAGTATATAAAAGTGATTCCAGGAAAAATGACGTTCAGGATGTTCAAGTTCTTCTGTTTTGTTTTTCTGCATGATCTGTTTTTAACTGAAATGGACTACTGGTAAATATTATGAAGCATTCATATCAAACACCTGATGTGATCATGTGTCAGCATAAGTGTATTTTTGGTCAAAGTTTTGAGATTTACTGGTACATTTAATGGTCATTTTGATGTCAATGTTTCCATGACTATACCACATGGTCGAAGTTCCTGTTTCTCGCATTTTTTACTTGTTTTTGTATATTTTAAGTATCAGAACTGTTACATATCTTGTTATTTCTTGGAATTTACATGGGATATAAAACGTGATATAAATGTCTTTGTTCTTTCTATTTTCAGGATAATTGTGACCAGTTGTGGAATGACAAAAGAACATCTCTTAATTTAGCCATTAGAAGGATTTATGCTGGAAATATTCCTCAGGATAAACACTCCTCAAATTTCGATGGTTTCCATGGAAACCTAACTAGTCAGGATGTTACAAATGGTGCTAACTTTGCTACAAATTCGCCTGATATTGAGGAGGATAAAAATTTAGATAAGGGGAGACAATCCAGTCATGAAAGTAGTCCAATGCCTGAAGGGCAGACAAAATTTCGGAGTGACTATTATAGTCTCTGTCTTGTTGGATCTAATCGCAGTCTCTGTTCAGGAAGTAACGAAGGTGAATCAGACATGGCTGAACTTGCTACAGCTCAGAACAATCCTAATAGTGCTAAACATTCATATGAATTTGACATGATTTCCCGACAAATTGAAAGTCTTTCAAAAACTGTCAATGATCTTCATAAGAGTTTGTCTAGTCTAAATAGTTGTGATTCTGACAATGAATCTAATGAGGACCATAGTCAAATGTTCACATCACCATCAGAAAACTTTCGTGATACTCATGGTTACCATTGGGTAGAAGATGATGAATTTTACCTGACCCCTAGTGGAGGAGAAATCATTCTGGGTTCTTCACCTTTTTCGAACACTGGTGCTGGATGTGAATTTGTGAATGAATATGCAGATGACACTTCTTGTAATGATGAATTTGAATATTATGGAAACTTTTCTCCTGATCAACCTCCATTTGATGTTAAAAAGTTGTACACAAATGTGAAAGAGGGAGAAAATGTTGCATCTAAATCTGAGCCAAAACCGGTTACTGAATCTGGTAAAAAAGATGTCTCTGCAATAGTTAAACAAAAACTCTCTAAAATGAAGGAAGAAAACATGTTTGAGGTGAAGTCAGCAAGCCGTCCTTCTGTCAGTAGATCTGTGGATGATAATATGGTACTAGACCCAGAGGTAAGGATAATTTTACAATTAAATGTATTTTGAGTGAGTGAATGTTTCTGTCAGAATTATTTCACTTATATCAAGATATCACCAGCTATAAGTGAAGTTGCAGAAATTTGTACCTTTAAAAGTTGGCTTATGACTACTATAAAGCATTTTTTTTTCATAAATTATTTCTTTATTTGTGAGAGATTTTATTTTTTTAAATCTAGAAATATTTAAGAAAGAAAAAGACATTATGAAAATAAACCCAACTGTAAGGAAGTTTTTATAATTTTTTATAACAATAGTTACGTTAACGGATATATAACTTGACCATATTTATCACATTATGTAATTAAAATTAAAGGAAATAGCTTTTGTAAGGAAATCTTGAACTCCTTGATGTAATTTTCGTGTTAACAATGAATGAACTTAGAGGATGGCCGGCTCACTTAGGGATATCTTTATCGTGTACCAATGTTGGAATTTTAAGATTGAACACTTAATTTTTAATGTAATCATAATCTTAAGTTGTGAGATATCAGATACACTTAATTGTCTGTAGTCACTTATGAAATAATTTTGATTGTATAAGCATTTTTTGCTTCCAAAATTTTCTATATTTGTTAAGAGTATTATAAAATGATATAAAAGTACCCAATTGTATACCAGGAAGTGTAAAGGAGTGGAGTGGAGTAATGGTGTTTTATGACCCAGTCAGGATTCTTTCACTTATATTGAGGTGGTCATTCCATGAATGGTGGGGGAAACCAGAGTTCCCAGAGAAAAAAATGAATTTTTAACAATAAAATCTGTCCTGACTGGGACTTGAACTTAGGCAGTGAGGGGCATTGTGATCTCTAAATATGTGCTTTAGACCACTTGGCCATTGAGGCCCCTAAGTAGTATAGGGATTTTAACAAACAAATTATGTGTCAAAAACAGACCTCATAGGTATCATGTGTGAATATCAACTTGTGGAGTTGTACGTGAGACTAGGTGTTAGGAGAAAGTAAACATTTCTTTATTAATACAGTCCAATCTGCCTTAAAGACCACCTCTATATAAGGGTCACCTGCTTATAAAGGCCAGTAAAATTGTATTCCAACTGTTCTGTTTTCTTCTTATTTTAACCTGTATATAAAGGTCACCTGCCCATAAAGGCCACTTTGGTTCCCTTGGGTGGCTTTTATAGACAGGTTAGACTGTATTGCTAGTAAGATCCAGTTTTTCTTAAAGTCACTCATAGAGAACTTAAATAAAACTACTTGGTATTTTTTGTTTGTTTGTTTTTGAATAAATTCCACCAAAGACTATCCCACATTTATATAAACATGATGATGTCATCTACAGTAGGTAAAATTATAGAAGATATAAAGATATAATTAATTAGCAGGTGACATTATCCATTAAAGAAACTTATAATGGAAAATTTCTAACTAACACTGTTATGAATTATTCTGAAATATGGGACAGTTTCCAATTTTGCAAATTTGTGCTGGTATTTGGAATAAACAGGGTACCAGTAGACAAATCAGCTGAGCTTCTAAATTTATACAGAATGAATTAAACAGATAAAAACAAACCTTATGCCTTCAAAGCCTTTATTTAAATAAGGGAAACTTATGTGGGAAAAATTAATATGGAATTGTTATTTAAGTGCAGTGGAATGAACTAATGGAGTATTACACCCCAGTAAAATTATTTCACTTGTGTTAAGTCAGTCAATTCAAGAATGGTGGAGGAAACCAGAGTGTCCAAGGAATACTTCTGACCATCGATTATTTAAGTGGGAACTTTATCTTAAAAAATTCACTTAGTGATATACAAAAAATTAAACTGACACATGACTTAAGTTGCCTC
The DNA here is from genome assembly GCA_021292105.1 of Anadara kagoshimensis. Lineage (NCBI taxonomy): Eukaryota > Metazoa > Mollusca > Bivalvia > Arcoida > Arcidae > Anadara > Anadara kagoshimensis. Next base: position 39,472,578 of record CM037870.1, on the reverse strand, counting down.
CACATTTTCATAATGTTTTTTATTTTTTGTGGTTTTTTTTACACTTTTATAAAAAATATACAGAAATGAATGAGAGATAAGAAAAGGGAAAGATAGAGAGATAGTAGAATGTAATGTTTAATGCAGACATGTTTAATCTTCTTAATACTATCAAGTATTAATTGAATGACTTATGGTCTTAAATCATCTTTGTTTTAATATCTAACTGTTGACACTTTAATGTCATATAGAGGGTAAGGGAAATAACTTCACCTTATCATATTTATATACAGTATATTAAACTGTGATGTTAAATAGCTTCCTGTATCAGTTTTATAGCCATACGTTCATTTCATTATGTACATTTCATAAATGTTTATTTCAACATGACGGTAAGTACAACTATGTCTTAAGTTAACAGGTTTTTTGCCCGAGGCTTTTTATCTATAGAAAAATACTTGTCTTAATGTTATCAATCCATTATTGTCAGACATTTATTTTTTATTATTATTGTTTATCTGTGAAATTTTGTTAAAATTAAAACTTGTGTGTTATACTGGTTTTGTTTTGTTTTATTGTAGATTAGAGCGGCAATGTTGGACTCCATGGTTCACTTAAGTGGAGCCAGTATGGATAGCTTAGATGACAACATTGGGGTAGACCAGGTTATGTGCTCAAGACTACTTGGTCGTGGAGGTACGTACTTCATTCTCAGATAAATGAGCGGTAGGGATATGACCTAAGAACAGGTGTTTATGGTCAGTAAGGATAGCTTTTATTACAAGACTGTAATACGAGGTGGTAGCCAGCTGTGATCACATAGTTCCTTATGTTTCCATTCCTGGTATCCAAAATTGCCAATGGCTACTAATTTTTGGGACATTCTTTTGAAAAGTAACCTATTTTAACATACCTGTGAATAATGCTTTCAAAAAAGACTATATTTTCACAAATTTTGGAAATTTGGCTACTAATGATTTTCAATTTGTGGAAAACCTAGAGTTCCTCTAATTGGTGTTAGTGTAAGCCAAAGATTTTGACTTTTGAAACTTTCTGCAGTAAAACCTGTATTTTTAGGACAATTAGGAAAGTTGTCCTTTGTCTATGATGAATTTTGTTTTATTTTTTACATAAATTTTAGATAATTTAAACTTCTAAAATTAATACATTTGCACTAAACTGAAAATCCTTTTTAAACCTTTTGGTAAAATTGAATTTTTCAACTTTTTGTGATATATATGAATAAATAAATAAATATATATAGATAAGTGCATTTTATACAAAACACATTTTTAGTACAATTGTATTCAGCTATAATCTAAATTGCTGTTATAAAAACACTTGTAATTTTGCTGTAAGCATGTTAAATGTATACCCAGTACTTGTATAAAGACTAGTGGTTTTAGTCCGGATGCAGAGACTTACTGGTATGTCTAACTATAAGACAAGTACTGTAGGTTAATTTCTCAGTCTTATTGTGTAAATTTAAACCTTTATACAGGGGATTTATTTATTTATTTATTTATTTATTTATTTATTTATTTATTTATTTATTTATTTATTTATTTATTTATTTATTTAATTAATACTTTCTAACAACTAATATGGTTGTGTTAGACTTTGCACCAGGTAGAAAATTCATAACCTGATCTATAAAGATTCTCATATGCTATATTTTACCCTCCATTAGCTGCAATAATGCTGACTGATGTGACAAAAAACACCAAGCAGGTCATCAAGTCACCTTTTTATAATAATAGGCTTGTAATAGGTTTTATATGCTACGGAACATAATTGGTCTTTTAAATTTTAAAAAGTCTGAATACATATATCTAGATTGAGCATTATGAAAGAAAACACCACTACCGATAATTAAAGTGAATTAATGGTTTAAAATTTAGACAGGTGTTCCTTAAAATAAGGTGATGTGTCAATATGACTAAATCTGCTGTGATTTACACATACCACTAAATGTGCATGTTAGCATATTATCCTGTGTAGTCTATTTTAGCCTGAAATCTTGACTTAAGTGTGCGTAGGAAGACAGATATCACACCCGTGAGCATTCATGATGAATTTTGTTGATGTCAGCATTTGATGGTTACTATGACAACTGGTTTTAAAATACTTTTAATTTTTGAAATTTTCCTCTTAGTTTTCCTGAGAGCTATGTTAAAATAAAAATGTTCAATTACTTCCTATTCCATGACATGTATGCATTCCATTTTAATTATAATAAAGATGATAAAATAATCAGTAAAAATCTAAAAAAAAATCTTGCTTTATTCAAAGATATCATGAATATTCTAAGATATACAACATGTATAGTAAATCCTTATTCAATCATTCAGATGTGTTAGATTCTATCTTAAATTAGCAGGGGCATGATAAAATTGACCAAGAATGAATGTTTTTGCTATACATTTAGAATTATAGAGTAAACTTTTTTTACAGTGAATTTTTTCCCTGTTGTTCTTCGTTTCTGCCAAATGACATTTCATTTTCCCCCTAAAATTCTTTATGGATATTGATAGACATTAGCAAAATGGTAAATTTTAAGCCTTTAAAGTACATTAGAAGTGTATTTTTAACTCCTTTATTTGCATAATATTTTAAAATCTAAAACCATTTCCTATGTATTTTATTTTAAAATATCTGCATAGTAGCATAGTCAAAAAATGTCTATTTTGGGTTAATCCTGTTAACTGCATAAAAAAAGTCCAAATTTGCTTTAAATTGGAATTTATTATTTTATTTTCGGGTACAAAGTTACTCTTCAGTAATCCAAAATTTATCATATTTTGCTTTATTCAACAATAGAAGCATCAAGTTACTTTCCTGACATGTAAACCTTCCACCTCCCCCACTTTCCATCTGACCAGAAGTTGTGATGGTTTGGTGAAACTTGAATATCAGCTAATGGCATATACAGTCAATCTTGCCTTAAAGGTCATCTCTTTATAAGGACCACCTGCTTATAAAGGCCAAAGAGTTTTATCCCAATTGTTCCTTATTCATATTATTTGACCTTGTATATAAAGGCCACCTGCCCATAAAGGCCACTTTTACTTGTTCCCTTGGGTGGCCTTTACAGACAGGTTTGACTGTAGTAAATTGAGAAGAATCATGGAGCCTATTCGATTAACCATGCAGGTTTGACTGTATATCATGACTTGAAATGAAATATCACTTTGATGGGACCTATTTTATTTAATTAAATACTGGTAGTACTTTGTAATGTGACCTATTTTAAATCAAAATCTCATCTTTTGGTTTATATTAAATGATCTTCTTCAGAGCTGTTTATTAAACATCTGTAAAATAGCAGGAAATAATAACTTGCATACACATGAAGTTAACTTTGTAATAGGATTATGGTACAAAAACCTACACACAATGTCCTCATTATTATTATTTATATACATAAGGAAAATTCTCCAAATACTCCTTAACATTCTTTTGTTGACAGTGTTTTCAGAGACATATTTATAATTTTAGATTTAAGGATATATATTACAGTCTAACTTGTGGTAGCGACCACCTCTATATAACAGCATCCCCTCTTATCCAGACATCTCATAACCTCCCTAGCAGTTTGTTTTATTTTTTACCACTATGTATTTTACCGTACTAAATGAAGTTTATGGGGTATATAGAAATCATTCTGTCTGTCCCAATATTGTGTCTGCTCCTTATCTTCCATGTCTATGGATGGATTTTGATCAAACTTGGTACAAATGTAAACCAACATGAGACAGTGTGTCACTTACCAAATTTATGTGCATTATATACTGTATATTGCTTTATTTTCGTGGTGTCAAATTTTTGCAGTTTGACAATGACTAGTGTATTCACGGTGTCATATTTTCGCGGTCTTATCTGATTAAAGGAAGACGACTCTAGGAAGATTAATGGGGTGGTAACACAAGTGTCTATTCAGGGTGGTTTAATTTTCGCGGGAATACACTTGACCGCGAATATAGCGAAAATAAAACCACAGCAAAATATAAGCATTATACAGTATATAAGGTCATGGGTCAAGGTAAAATCTTACAAACAACACCTCAGCAAAGTTGGGGACCGTGGGGGGGGGGGTATTTGTCTCTCAAGGGACTGCTCTAGGTTGTTTTGTTTTGGTTTTGGTTCATGGACCTTTTATGTACATAAGATTGGGTTTGGATGATTATATAGCACATCCTGGGTATACACAGACTTGCTGTTAGATTAATTATTAGAAATTAAAAAAAAACTTGCTCAGTGTGAATAGGTGAAAGATTGATATTGTGACGTTAAACCACACCACAACAACAACAATCTCTGGTAATTAACCAACATAGTAAAACAAATAATTTCCTAACACAAAATGTTTTAAATTGAATTATCTTAAAGATGTATATTAATGGAGACTTTGATCCAATGGAGGTTTTTTTAATTCAACCATCTATATTTTGAGTTGTCTCTCATTTGCCTTAAACCTGGCAAGGCCTGACCCAAGAATTGAAACTGGGTAGTTAACTGTTCTTTCATCACACACTCTTGCATTACAAAATGAAAGTGGCAGTTCTTTCATATGGGACTTGAAATAAACAAGGTCTGGTGTCACGGTAGGCATGGCATGATAAAGAACCCTGTTTTATAATGCCATCAGTGATCAGTGCAATGCACAGGTAAAATTTCTGCTTTTTCACCTATAGCTTGCGATGTCTCAATATACCGGTAAGTGAAACATTATTGACTTGGACAATAAACACTATTACTCAACACAACTTATTTGCCTTAAAAATGCCTATGTTTTTCAAGAAAATACAATGAGAAAAAGAATTCTTCTCTGATTACCGGTAAGCATAAAAAGATATTACATTTCTAAACAATGTTTCATATGAGATTAAGATAACACTGATAAAGTTAAAAAAAACTTTGTTTATTTTAATGACATAGGAGACCACATCTCTTATTTTTATTTTTCCTTTAATAGCATAGGATATTCTTTTAATTGTTGCCATACTAGCTTCAGTAAATCAAAAAAATATATTTTGAAGAAAGAAAAAAAGTTGGTTAATGGTTAGATAATACATTTATGATATATTAATAAGTTCCTCCCCCATAATTAAAATTTTGCATCTCAAGTCAACTACTTATGTTTATAAATACGTTTTTCCTGTAAACATCTTCCTCAAATAACCTGATTTGTTACTTGGATTAGGATGAAAAAATAAAGGTTAATCCCCTAACACTTAGGATTAATGTTTCACGCCTGTAAGGTGTTAGAACAAGACTAAATTTCAATCATCCTGCAGCGAAATTTTTCATGGTAGTAATGTATTTACTAGGTAAGCATTCCTTTTATACTAATTTCTGGTAAAGCTTTTGAAAAATTATATCTTAGGGAAAATGGATTTATTTGGTCATTTTTATGCTTTTTCTGTCAAAAGTTAAAACTTGAGCAAGGATACAAACATATCTCTTTCCACATTCTATAGAAAAAAAACATTCAAATTTATTTGCAAGATATATTCTTGCCATTTAAATTTATGGGTAGTAGTGAAAATTGGAACATGGAAATATTGAAATAATGTATTTCATAGTATGTGTACCTTGATTGTATAGCCCATCTGCCTACATGCATATATGCCATACACAGGTTTTCAAGTTTCTTGTTGCAGTTTTGGCCAAATGACTCCGAATTGTAAAATGTCATTTGTTGTTTTTATTTCTTTAAAAAAATTCTATTGTGCCTTTAGAGTTCTATTCAAAAACCAATATTTTAACATGTTGTATTTGTGATTGATCAGGTACAGGTGAGGGCCGCTGTCGTATGACAGTTAGTGTTAAACATCAGGTGCTTGTGCAATTGCACATAAATGTCATTATATCAAACATTTGAAGGACCATTTTGAATTTCATTAAGAAGATTTTGTTGTTAAGAGCTGTTGGTATTAAAAGATTAACCTTTGAGTGTCAATTTAAATACAATGATATTGTTTTATAAGAAATAAACTCCTAAGTTATTGATGTAATTAACTTTTACATCAAGATAATTTAACACTCAGATAAATTCGAGATGAAACATTTTGTTTGTCTAAAGGTCAAGTGTTGAAAGTTGAATAAGGCCACTAGCGTAAATCTTAAATCTATCACTTGACATTAGTTACTCATTCGGTGATATGCTATCAATAATTTAGATTTCTACTTTATTATGTGTTAAATAAATAAATAAATAAATAAATAAATAAATAAAAATAACAAATACCATTTTAGTTGCTTAGTTGACAGATAAATTAATAAACAAACAAACAAATAAACAAATAAATAATAAAAATAATAAATACCATTTTAGTTGCTTAGTCGATAGAATGCTTACTCAGAGTGTCATGAATTTTACTAGTATTCAAACTGGAGTCAAATGACAAACCAACAAATTCTAAATGGATGGTGACCTATGTGTTTCACCTAGCCCTTGGGATTTAAAAAACTTTATTACCAAACTTTAAAATATGAGGCCCTTGAACTTTCAACTTCAGTGTGTGTGAATAAATCTTGACTAAGGTGTAACCTACCCCACCAACCATTGCCGTACACCCACTCCACTAACCTTTGTCATATACCCACCCCACCAACATTTGTTTTACACCCACCTGGCCAACAATGATTACCAGTAAGAAATCTCCTTCAGATTTACACAGCCCCATGAAGCCCATCAATGCAGTTTTATAGGCATATTTATTTCCCTAATTGAGCCTATTTATTTATTTATTTATTTATTTATTTGTTAATTCTCCTTAATGAGCCCATATAGTATACATCTAGAAAACAGGAAGGTAGACTGGTGGTTTGTTCATCCTTGGAATAGCTAGGTTTCCTGTCATATGATCTATGAATGAGCGTACATCCGACTGTTTGACAATATTGTTATTATTTCCATATTCGGAAGTATTTTTGTTACGTTATATGCAGTAAGATGTATAACTCGTTGTTTATTATGTAAGGATGCATGAAATATGACATTAAAAGGTAAACCATGACCTGTGTGATATTGATCAAATTATTATAATAAAGAAATATTTGTATTAAAAAACCTGCAATTAAATTCTGCTCCATCTTCTCCATGTATTAACTTATTGTCTTTAATATGATAAATAGTGTTGTTGCAGCTTTAAACAATATTTCACTCACTCTTTAATATGATAGAAAGAATAATTGATTGAGTGGTTGATGAACGTTTTTCACACTGCCTGAAAAAAGGTGTGCTTAAGCCTAAAATGATAAGATTTGTTACAAATTTTATATAAAATATGAACTGCAAGTATTGAAAATTTAATAAAAAACAAAACATTTATTTTGTTAACTCTTCAGAAAAATTAATTTTAAAGAAAAATGGTATTTTTTGGATATTTTTTCCAGAGTTCATAATTTGGTTTTAAATAATTTTACATGCATTATAGTCTGTTTTTAAGTAGACATTCATTAAAGTTGTAATGACAGTATCTATGTACTTTGGTTATATAAAGTACAACTAACTAACTTAAAATACCGCAACTGGCTAACTTGAAATACTATTAAATAAGTAACAGTAATGTATTAAGCATTTACTGTGTAAAGTACATTTGAAGTGGTCTCATGATATGCAAGTCTTTTTAGAAAGGGGCCTCCTATAACAGAAGAGGGATATCATACATGGTTTAAACATAGATTTGTTTAAAATGTAAAAAAAGAAAAAAGAAAATTTGATAACAAACAGGGATTCTAGCACTTAATCTTTTTATAATGCACTGCCAAACTGAACGAATTAGAGCACTTTGTATCATTTTATGTTTGTTTTGTTTTGTTTTAGCTATAACCTTTATGAAGTAAAAAAAATGTTGAATTCAAAATCCTAGGCCCTAGTGTCAATGTCCAGTATTAAAAAGGTTTTTGGTGGACAAGCTTATAAGACTGTTCTTCAGAGTTGTTTGTTTTTAAAAATGCTTGCTTAATCATTAATGAATTTCAAAATCCTATATTTGCAGATAAAGACGGTGTAGTCAAACCCACATCATCACCCAGACCAGCACTTGATGTGTCTAATTTATTTTCTCGTTATGGAGACAACGAAAAAGAAGCTGTGGCAGCATTTGACTTCTTAGATGATATATCACCAGCTACCTCACAGACAGAAATTTCTTCTACATGTCAAACAGATATGGACCAATCAGATCAATCAAATGTTGACAATGTTGAACAATTGACCAATCAGACAATAGGTGATGCTAAACACTCTGTAGTAGAGTCTCAGGGATTGGACAATTCAAATATCACGGAACCTGTGGACCAAAATTTAAATAAAAATAGTGCTAATACAAAAAATTTATCTACATCTGACAATAAAGTGAACAAAGGATCAAACAGAACTAAAAATAAAGAAAGATCAAAAATACCGAAAGCAATAAAACAAGACATAAACATGGCTAAGGCCACACGTAAAACGTGCGAAGAGACAAGTGTTACGAGGTCCACACGGAAGTCTTCCACAGGATCAAACTCAGGAAATAGACCAAGCAGCAATTCTTAGTCCGAAAATACACCACCAACAACGCCATCTAGTAGTAGTTAAAACCATTGAGATATATTTATTATATAAATGTGTTCCTTGTATTTGATACTGATTATTATTTATGCATATTGATGACAGAAGATTTATATCTATATATCTATATAAAAGTGCCATTTGTACTAGTGTGATAAAGTTTATGTTTAAACTATTGAAGAGTCGTTCACCCTTTTGATAAGAAATAATTACCACAATTCAGTTTGACAATAGTTATAGAACTCTGATAGTCAGTTCTGTGAACAGTCCTGTACATCTTCAGTTTTTTACACAGCTCTGTACATGGTCAGTTCTAAATCTGTACATGGTCAGAACTGTACACAGGTCTGAATAAAGTCAGTTGTACTTGACCAGCTCTGTACATGGTCAGTTCTAAATCTGTACATGGTCAGAACTGTACACAGGTCTGAATAAAGTCAGTTGTACTTGACCAGTTCAGTACATGGTCAGTTCTGTACACCGTCAGTTCTGTACATGGTCAGTTCTGTACATGGTCAGTTCTGTACACCGTCAGTTCTGTACATGGTCAGTTCTGTACACCGTCAGTTCTGTACATGGTCAGTTCTGTACACGGTCAGTTCTGTACATGGTCAGTTCTGTACACTGATATAAACATTGTCATGAGATTGTGGTAATTATATCTCATTAATTCATAGATGTGTTGTCTATATAAAGGCTATATGTTAATAATTGTTCACAGTAAAATTGTGTGATTAAGATGCAAATGTTTGATAAATTCTTCAGTTTTGTTGAAGTTTTATTTATTTGATAAAATGTTGTTATTTTGAGAAGAAAAAAAGAATGTTACAGTAACTTATTTTTTCTAAATGGACAGATTATGCAAACACACAAAATATATGGTTCACTTAACCCCTTTATGTTTAGGTCTGACAATGGAATTGAGGCATTTCTGCCTATAAAGCCTTTGCTGCACATAAAGCCATTGTTTATCAGGAAAATACTATATTTTGATTGGTTGATACGTGAGAAAACCAAAGTTCTTCTCTTAGTTAAAACATCTACAAGTGCTATAACAGTTGTTCTCAGGTCACAGTATGTGTTGTAAGGGAGACAACTCTTATAATCTTTCAAAATGTAATCAGATTTTTAAGGTAAAAAAATAAGCTCAAGCAGTCATAGTTTATGTACTTATGATGTAAATTCCTGACATTGTACCTATGTAATGTTTACCTATTTATCTGATCACACCCATCAATTCATTTCTATAACACAATACTCAGGCACCTTGATCAATTTGTTGTTGTTTGGTTGTAATAGTATAGATTTTAGATTCATGTGAGCTATACCTGCTCTACTCTGATAACATAAAATGTCACTCAATTTTAGCAAACAGTTATTACAAATATAGGCAAACAACATTTACCTGTCTGCTTGATCTTTCATTAGGAATATTTATTTAGGAGGATCAACTTAATATATACGAGTAGTGTTAGAATTCGAAAAATATACACAACGTATTGGTCACTTTTTCTGTTTATGAAGAAAAAAATAACATTTGTTTTTAAATATGACTGAAACTGTGGACCAAAATTTAAAAGTCTAAATGGACTTGTCCATAATTAAAGACCTAACGTACAGGTTTCAGTGTTGTTTGTGTATATCTTTTCTAATTAAAAATAAATTTTTGGGCATTATCAAAAAGTCTTTTTTATGCTTCAAGTTGATATTTTATTATTATAATCAGATATTCTAATACAGTGTTATAGTACATAGGCTTCCATGTCTACCCAGATTTTGTAGGTTTTTAACTGACAAGCAATAAGCAACTTTATGCTTTTTAATACAAACATAGGGCGTTTTTGATAATATTTACACAGTGTCATCAGTATGATGCAGCTCATTTGAGAACATCTTTAAATTAACAAAAATGCAATATATATTTATTTGAAGCTGTATATTAATGTTATCTGCACATAAAAACCATTTACTTATTCCTTAAGAGTTGTACATGTTGTTAATAAGGGATTTTAATTTACAATTTATTATCAAAGAAAAAACATAAACACAAGCAATATTCATTGTGAGCACAATTATAATCAACAAAATATTGTTATAGATCGATGTAACGTTATTCAGAACTACAAAAATCAAATAAATTATTTTTGATATTTTTTAATTATAACATTTTTTATTTACTTTTCATGGGGTTAAAATTTTGTGATTTTATAATTTAAAAAAAAAATCATTTGGGGAAAATTTCATGGAATTGTGTCTTTTGGAAAGAAATCCCATTAAGATGTTAGTTTTTTGAAAATATTATGAACATAAACTTCGTGGTATTTCAATAATATATGAAAATATGGAAATTTATTCCCCCAAGAATATTTGTGATTTTGTAGAAGTTGATTGTCTCTTGTAAAGAACAAAAATAAATGATTTGATTTTGTGTAGTTTTGAATCAAGTTTGTCCAATACATTTTTGTGTTGTATTTCTATATATGTTCTGTAGATTCAGCTATTTTCAGTTGTCTATTCACATTTTTGTGAATTAGTTGCTGAAGAATTATTGGCAAAACTGAATTTGCAATTTATCATCATATACAAACATACCGGTTTATGCCAAAACATATAATAAATTTGAATTAAATTTATACATGTAATTTATTACATCATTATATGAGATAATGATAGTTTTCATATAAATTTTGATTTTGAGAATGAGTTAAACCTGTCAATAAAGGCTACCTACAGGAACCAGTAAATGAGGTTTTATGGGTAGATGACCCTTATATACAGGTTGAAATAACATGAATAAAGAGTAATTGGGATAAAATTTTACTGGCGTTCAAAAGCAGGTGGTTTTTTTATAGAGGTGGCCTTTAACACAGGTTTGGCGGTATTGTGGAAATAACTTTAATCTACAGTATATCTGTGTAACTGTTATAGGAAGATTGTGAGAAAGCTGTAATAATCTGAGGGATAAGAACATTTTCATTCAGGTGTTTTTATATAATTAGACATATAGGTGCATGTGAACATTTTTAAACAAAAGTTTGTTTGTTTTTTTACCGACTGATGTATATCATCTGTTCAGAACTTAGTAATTTATATAACATTAAATTTTCTACAAAAATTGAAAATAGTGTTTTTATTTACTATTCAATGAATCATTGAGTGATGTTTTTATTTAAAAAATGAATGAATTATGTTTATACAAGAATGAAATGAATGGTGTTTTTCTCAAATCCAAGTCAAGATTTTTTATCACATTGACTAATGTTGCAGAAATTTATATACATCAATGAGAGTTACTTTTCTTGCCATTGTCAAATCACTTCTAGTACATGTATAGATATAATAAGAACACGACAAGTCATACATAACAGAAGACAAACTTTGAATTTAATTTTAAGTGCATGCATGATGTTAGATCAGCAGGAAACTGATATCTATCGTTCAGTTAAGAATTCAAAAACCAATCACTTCAGTATAGGTGTAATAAGATACTACAGACAAGGAACATGATGCATCATATCAAAGGACCTTTATATCAATAAAGACAACAAAAAATCTTGTAAGTGACATAGTGCAGAAACAGATAGAAGTCGCTATGAAACCTCGTAATGAAAGAAAGGGAGAACATTGTTATACATTACTGGTGGTACAACACTAGACATGCATTAAAAAGTGACACATCCAACTTATGAATTTGATTTATTCCCCTTTGCATTGGTATTACAATTTGTACTAGATACCACAACAAAACGCATAATGGGGAAAAAGACCACAGGTGCCCGGGGAATGGATTTTAAGCATTTAAAAAAGGATAGAGTACTCTTTTTATATGTGATGCTCTTTATTATTCATAAAATGCTGAAAAATCTATTCCCGAGCACCTGGGAAACAGACAGGATAACTACATGCATAAACACATGTAACTACAAGATACCCAACTTAGATAGACACTGAACATCAGTTGAATTTACCCTTTAAAATGTTCGATTTAAACATTTATTCACATATATTCCTATTTACCAAATTCACATAACATAATTTCTTTATAATGTACATATTAAGCAGGAATTTACCAAACTGTATTTTAACAGTCCAGATTTCAAATAGTAAAAATGGACAGACCCTAGTGTAAGAAAAAATTACTTTGGAAGCTCCATAGGCTACCGGGCACTCCGGTTTCCTAAACCATCGATTCGGAAGAAATGGTCGGCTGCGATATCGACAAAAGAATCTTGACTGGAACGTAAACAGGCATTTCTTTCTACTTCGAATCCGTAGATGTTTTGAGAAATTTATTTCGATAAATTGTAGCAACAGGTATGGATTTCCATGATTTAATAGGCAAAATTACGGATGATGTAAAAAATGGGTAAAAATTGATTCAATATTCACCGAGATATTTCAACGAAAACAAATATAAGTCATATATCCAGATGGTAGTTTAATGTAAATGAAAAATGATGCCAGAAGCTAATCTAAAATAAGAAGCTCTATAAAAATGGAAACGAGTTGTGAGTGGACTGAAAATAAGCTATAGAGACTTGTCTGTGTCTAAAATAGCTATTTGATAGTTTGGTCGAAGTTTCCTCAGAAGCTGTTTAAGTCAAAAACCATTATTGTCTGACAGAAACACTTTTATAGCCTGTTGGACGCATCACACACCAAAAAAGTTACCTATAAAGTTCTGAAAGAATAATGTCCAGCCCCCTAACTCTCAAGTGATTTTAAAAACGACACCTTAAATTCCTGAATATCTTGAAAATTAACAAAATTATTAAGATTTCAAATTTTGCAAGATTTAAGTTAAGGAAAATCTTAGCTATAGAATGATTGTGAAATCGGGGCCTGGTATCTAAAAAGGAGTATATAAAGTACCTTATTTATATATTTACCCGTGGATATATAAAAACGGGGAATCTAGCTCGATTTGAACTAGTTAAAATAAAACTTAAAACTCAAATAAAGTTGACAAATTTATTCTTTGTCGGAATTGTGACCTGTTTTATCCAGCGGCCACTTCCAGACTGACGCTAAACATAAAACAAAATACAAACAACGCAATAAAAAATTACCTGGTCGTCATGGAAACTAAGCACTATAAAATAATAAGTAAATAATGTCACAGGTAAAGTCTTACCCGGAAAGTCCTAAACAAAAGAATGACTTATTTTCCAACTCTAGGTGAAATCCTTAATGACTTTGAAAGTCTTGATTAATCCGTTGTGTAATATTAGATTGGTCTAACGCGATTAAGATAAAACATGAAGGAAACAAGAAAATTTATAGAAATAATTCGAAACTAGTGATTTATTTAAAATATTTGATCGTGGTTAAAAAAAAGTTAAGTTTTGCACTGTCACAATATCCCTCTTCTCCGAAAAGTTTGGTCTCCAAACTTGAAACTAAGTAACAAATATAATACGGCTTTGCGTATATTGTAGCCACTCGGGATCTTTCAGATGCACATTTGGAGATGACAAAGCTTCTGATGAAATTACGTGAACTGGTTTTCCATCCGAATTCACATACGGAGTGTACGGTTGGTGTCTTGTCATTTGGGTTCCCGGTGCATCATTACTACATTTTTGCTGGAGTGTTTTTATCTTCTGTTTTAAACCATCAATTTCAATTGTAAAATTCATGTTTTCTTCAAAAACGAGGTCTAATTTTTCCGATAATCTTTCGTTTTCAATGCGAAGTCCGAATATATCCTCATTTAATTCCTCTGTTATTTTCAATTGATCATTTCTTTGTTCCTGTAAGTGTTTTATTATTTGCCGTGAATGAATATTTTCCTTATTACAACGGTCCAGACTGTTTTTAGTAGTTTTTAATTCCTCCGCTGTATTGGCCAAATTTTTCTCCAACTGCAAATTTATGGCTGCATTTTCCTTAAGTTGGACTTTAAGCGTGATCTTTTCGTGTTTTAGTCTCTCGACGTTGTCGGAAAGAAGTTCCAAATCAGCATTTTTCGAATTTAAATTGAACACCTGTTGAAAATCTTTTTCGCCGATTTTTGAAAAAGGAAGATTTTGCATAAATTTCTTTTTGTCCAAATACTTTGTTAGTCTTTGTTTATCACGTGCTTTCTGCTTCCATGATTTACGTTTTTTTTTTCCTTTGCTCACAACAATGTGATTTATCTGTGGTGTCCTGTGATAGTTAATTGTGTGATTTTGCACAATATTTGACCAGCAACACCTAGCATAATGTCCCAGACGTCCACAATGAAAACAATGGACGTTTTTTGCTCTACAAAATCTTAAATGTCTGGTGTTGAATAAAAATCCGCACTTATAACATGAATTCCAACGAATATTGTCCACTTGTCTCCATCTAGAATAACTATCCATTTTAAGACATCGTTGTTCAGAAAATTAAAGTTCTATAACTTAAAAGTCCTGTTTTGTATCGGGATCTTGTAGTGCAGCTTGGCTTACGCATCAATTTGCGGCAAACTGCCCCGGTTTCTCGCACCACTTATAAAAACGGGGAATCTAGCTCGATTTGAACTAGTTAAAATAAAACTTAAAACTCAAATAAAGTTGACAAATTTATTCTTTGTCGGAATTGTGACCTGGGTTATCCAGCGGCCACTTCCAGACTGACGCTAAACATAAAACAAAATACAAACAACGCAATAAAAAATTACCTGGTCGTCATGGAAACTAAGCACTATAAAATAATAAGTAAATAATGTCACAGGTAAAGTCTTACCCGGAAAGTCCTAAACAAAAGAATGACTTATTTTCCAACTCTAGGTGAAATCCTTAATGACTTTGAAAGTCTTGATTAATCCGTTGTGTAATATTAGATTGGTCTAACGCGATTAAGATAAAACATGAAGGAAACAAGAAAATTTATAGAAATAATTCGAAACTAGTGATTTATTTAAAATATTTGATCGTGGTTAAAAAAAAGTTAAGTTTTGCACTGTCACAGATACCAGCTTACGTGGAGGGATAAAGTTTGTAATTGTACATTGTGTACCATCATGTATTATGTGATCATATGCGGAGTTTTGTCATCAATGACATTTAAAGCCGAATTGAATGACATTGCTCTCAAACTGGGGATAATAGAAAACACACAGTGCAAATGAAAATACAGTGAAACCTCCCTAAACCGGACACTCTCTTAACCGGACAACTCTCTATTCCGGACAAATTTTTTGGTCCCGAATTTATCCTTCTTTATTTCAACTAACAAGAACCTCTCTAAACCGGACACTGTATTCCGGACACCGGACAAAGTTACTTTTATCCTTAAAAATGAACCTCTCTAAACCGGACAATATTTTGATTTATTTTTTAATTACTTCTTTTTTCTTTTTTGAATATATTAGTTTCAAACAGATTTGTAAAAATATTCAATTATGGACACTTAAAAATCATTATTTTTTTAAAATCTTTTTATTCTTATTTAAAATATTTGGTATTTAATTTAAATATTTTTCATTTATATATATTTTCTCTTCTTTTTTGTGATTTTTTCTTTATAATCTAAATCTGTTTATTAATTTATCTATTAATTGACCATTAACTTAAGATAAGCACTTCTATATAATCTTATCTTAATATGTATAGTTGCTACATTTGTTAGTTATCATCCAGTAATTATATAACACCTTATGAATCAAAGAAACTGGTAAAGTGTTAACACTATTGTTGTCCTATCAGGGATTAAGAAAGGTAGTGTCATTTGTCTTGAATACCCTAATTATAAACCTATTAAGAAAGTGAATTAAAGGTGATTTAAAACCAAACAGTGCTTTTATATATACCGGTAGCATATTCTATAATGAGATGTTTACATAACATTAACATGTACAGTGTTATTGATTGTGGCTTCTTTAATTAAGGGGAGATAAGCCAGGTTAAATTTTCAAAACCTCTCTAAACCGGACACCTCCCTAAACCAGACAAAATCTATGGTCCGGAGCTTGTCCGGTTTAGAGAGGTTTTACTGTACATTTCAAAACACAGAGTCACTTATTTCAATAAACATCCTTTATTTTTATAGACAAACAACATTGACCTGTCCGGTTGACCTGTTATTTGGAATATTCATATGGGAGATTCCAACCAATACATGGGTAGTGTTAAGATCCAAGTTAATACACACATCGCCATGCACAGGTGTACTCTATGAGGTGAGTATATCTCATGATGTAAACAAAATTGACACCTGTACGCCCTATAATAGATGTACTTGGTCCGTGATAAATATTTAAATTTAAGGTCAAACGGACAGGTCAAAGTTGTTAACCCATAACAGGGACATGGTATAAAAACATATACAAGTCAGCAAGAAACAACATAAAAGAAAGAGAGAACATGCTAAACATTAAAGGCGGTACAAAACAAGACCAGCCAGCATTAGCAAGTCACATTGCAAGCATATTCTACAAGCACACATCCAACTTATGAATTTGATTTATTCCCCTTTGTATTGGTATTATAATTTGTACTAGATGCTACAACAAAACAAGTATAATAGGGGAAAAGACCACTGGTGCCCGGGGAATGGATGTTAAGCATTTAAAAAATATAGAGTACTCTTTATATATGTGCAACTTATATTATTTATAAAATGCTTAAAATCTATTCCCGGGCACCTATGAAAAAGACGGGATAACTACATGCATAAACACATGCATGTACTACTATGAGATACCAACTTAGACAGATACTTAACATCAGTTGAATTTAAATGCTCGATGTACACATTTATTAACATATACTATTTACCGAACTCGCATAACAAAATGTCTATATAGTTTACGTATTTAGCAAAAATTTACTCAGTACTTTAACAGTCCAGATTTTTAAGAGTAAAAATAAAAGTACAGTTTAATTCCTAACACCTCCGAATTTTAAAAATATAAGAAATTTGCAGTTGAAAAAACATGTGCTCGGCAACAACCAATATAATCAAAGACAAACATACTAATCCATGTCCGAATCACAATCCAGAAGCAAAGTAAAAACTTTGGTACTGAAAAGTTGGGTTAGACGCGTGAACTTCCACCAGGGAAGTGAGGCCGGGTGCTCCGGAAGGACAAACGAGAACACGACTCAATAAAGTTTGTAATAAAACTGGCAACACAGCTAAAAACATGACACAAACAATTAAATGATAAAACAACCAACACAGCCAAGAACACGACAAAAACAAATAAATAAGACAACCAACGCAACCAAAAACAGGACACAGTTCAATGATAAAGCAGCCAACACAACCAAGAACATGAAAAATACAAGTGAATGATAAAAAACAAAAGAAGCCAAAACGGGGCACAATTCATTATTAAAATAGCCAAACACAACCAAGAATGCGAAACAATACAAGTAAATGATAAAACAGCCAACACACCCACGAACAAATGCAATCATTGACACCACATTACAATTCAGTAATATCTTTAACACCCAAACAAGACAAGACACTTAAAGACCAACTCCTTGGGCTCATTGATTATCATCACCAACTTTGGAGTCGCACCGGAGTAAAAAGTGTACAACAGTTTATGATGGTTCTCACTGTCTGCCCGCCGTATAATTTTTATTCCGACATAAGACATACTTGACAAGTACTGCTACTGGAACATCCGCGACGCAGATGACCCAGTTGTTTAAAACGTCGGCTTGCGGCTCTTAGAGGCTCCCATCGCCTAGATTCTAATAGTCTGGTAGAGGATTTTGAAAAAACAGCTTATTTTTCGATGTAGGGAGGACAACGTGTTCAAAGGTGGCAAGTTATGTCATAACCTTCTTTGAACTTTACTTTAGTAGAATCGGCTTGTTGCCAAGCAAGATTTCACCCAGGGACCATTGTGGGGTAGCTAAAGATTAATGGGTGCAAAGTTCAAGTGAAAATGCCCATATTGACCTATACACAAATTCAAGGTGGCTTACAGGAGTTTTTCTTTATACATTTTGTCTTCTTAATATGTAAGTGGTATCTTCAAATTAAAAGAAAGTCATATCCAACTAATTCAGTCACTTATTTTCAAAGGTTTCCATGAAAAATAAGATTAGACGCTTGCACAAATTTGACCTTTACAAATATGATTAATTGTGGCAAATAAATACTAGTATAAACACATTTGTGCATTTAAAATTGTTTAACAAAACTTTAGACTTCTGTTAAAATAATTTTACTGAATCATATTGCCCGTATTTATATAAGTATCCACTTTAAAAAAAAGAAGAAATCAAAGTACTGGTGGTACTGAAAGATTTAATGACTGTATCTGTATAATACTATTAAGTGTGTTCTCTTTTTCTGGTGGAAATAATAGTGAACTGTTGAAACAAGAACTATTCCCAGTGTCGCTTTCTATACCTGATACATCAGGACCCTTGTTATCTGCAGCCGACGAGTCGGATCTTCAAAATATCACTGAGGATGACATTTGCATGGAGATATTACTACCGAAATAATTAATGGTCAAACTTTAGTTGTAGCACTGGCAAAACGGAAAGGCATCAATGCATTCGGCGAGTTAGGAAACGCACAAACTGTGTTTATCCACGCGAAAGATAAATGTGTTAAATTGATGTCATTATGATAGATATGACAACTAATCCATAAAAGGTGAAACCATCTAGAGATAAAAGGGGATCAGGTCCCCGTTCTGTTAGAAAAATTATTGATAATTAAAATGTCCCTCTGCCATCAAATTGGTAAGATTTTATAAGTCACAAAGAAAACAAATAGGTTCTCGTAGTAATCCAAGACACTTCTTAGCTTAGCTGAGGGTATCAGGAGGTCCATTAGACAGCATGTTTAATTCATACAAAGGAAGGAGTGTTACCCTTCTTAAAGCTTTACACAAGGAAGCCGATACTAGAATTGTTCCCCATGGTGTTGATGCTTACATGCAAGGATATAAAAGAACAGTTGTTGTCTGTCGAAGTACTGATGACTTTATTTTTCTGTTGCTTTGAAATGAGGAAGTATGATTCCAGACCGGGACATCTGAAGTTCGTCCCTGTTCATAGCATAAAATTATCACCTCTGGAGAGGAATAAGCTCCCAGTATTCCATGCAATTACAGACTAAGACTGTCAATTAACTTTCTGGACATTCTAAATACAGCATTCCGAGTTTCCAGGGAAAACACAGGTCTTCTTCCCACTCTTGCAAGAGGGATTTTTTCCTGAACTTGTGAGTGCAGATGCTTTCATTGAATGTACCTAGCGAGGATTTCTCATCTACGATGTAAACTGTTCCTCTCAGGGGAAAAGTACAATTGAAAATTTGCTTCAAACATCATATGCAACCGACCTACATACTCAACGTGCACACTATTAAATTGCAGTTTGGCTGCATTTAGTTATACCTGGTATTTGTTCCAGAACTCCCGTCACCTATAGGACACGGATGGCGCTAGTCTCACTAAATTGCGTACTGTATGCCTTTCACTCCCAGTGGAGGTTAGTCCATTGACAAAATCCCTCAAACTGGCTCTGTTCTGCGCAATTTTACCCCCTCTGTTTCAATTCCAGAAACTTGTCTCAAGGTGTCTTTTATTCTTGTGTGTTCCATTTCAAAGTTTATTTTGTGATGTTGTTGTCAGGTGTTTTGATGTGTGACCTATCCATTCCCAATGTCGCTTTTGTGTTTATGTTTCAAAACGACCTTGTTTTGTGATGCACCATAAACTTTTCGTTACTAATTTTGTCTTCTCATTTGGCAACAGGACCACAAACAATACATACTTAAATCTTAGTTTTTTTCACAAATTAAACTTTTTTTTGCTTAAATCTTACTTTGAACTTTAACTTTTCTAAGACAATTACAGGTCAAAGGATCATGAACAAAACTTAACTTTTTGGACTTAAGTTAAGTATTTTCCTGATGTTCACGATTATTCTCGGACAGTTAAGTTAGTGCGAGTCTGAATGTGACTTAAAAACAGTTTTAATGAGAAAATTATAAATTGATTGATTGCATGGGGTTTTACGGGCTTTACCTATTTCAGTCATATCAAGACGTCACCAGCTAAAGGTGAAGTTGCAAAAATTTTGACCTTTGCTCTGAACTTAGGGAAATGTGCAGGAAAAGTTCCTTAACATGTTACACCCGCCTTGGCACGGGGCATCGGATTTTAAGATCTCTCTCAAAGGATCTCGTGACTTTCGTTACTAAATACCGAGGGTTTGGCAAAAAAAAAAAACCAGTCACTACCTTATTTCAAGTCTTGGTCATACCCAACTAGGGTTCGAACACATACGTGGAGTGAGTGCTATACCAATTGAGCTACGGTAGAGGTTTTAATGAGAAAATAACCTTTACCAAACTCATGCCATGCATTGCTGAAATGTAATATAAATCATGATGTACATGTAGGGCATACAATTTAAAGTGGGTGGTTGTATGCATTTGCAATGGGACCGTTAAACCGTTGATTGGTTGAACCCTTTGAATGATAATGCCACAGATAGTGATATTGATGAATGAAAAGAAATCGTTAGATGTGACTGATATATTCCAGAGATTCTCGTGACTATGCCTTGCCGATTACAGTACTTGCAGTACTTTGATTTTAAACTTTTAATAAATTTCAAATTATTAGCTGGGTTTAAACAATATATTTATTTTAATCACAGTCATGTATTTACAAAAGAATTATATTTTAGCATTTTGATTCATGCTTTGATGTTGAATGTATACTTTTATTTTATTCAATCTTGAAGCTTGTGTCAGAATTTTGAAAAATAGCATTGAAATATTTAAATTTTAGCCTAAACAGTCTCAATTAGCTTCCTAGTCAATGTTAAAATACATAAAATGCTATGATTGCATGAGAACAGATTTATTTGATTTATTTAAATCTCAGAAAGTATATATTTGGGCAGCTATAAACTAATAAAGATTAATTTTTGGGGGAAAAACCACTATCTGACCTTTGACCTTTTATCTACTAAACCAAGGGTCGATCAGCTTGGCAACAGGTTGATTCTTGACCCCTAACATATGATGATATAAGAGAGCTATGTTGCCAGCTTTGAACACTCGTGTCCCCCTATTGTGAAATTTCAATTTTTTTCCACCAGACTATAACCATTATTGAGCAGATTTTAGTGTAAGAAAGGGTTTGGTTTGTTTGTGAAGCTCACGGGCACTCCGGTTGCCTACACCATCTACTCAGATGAAATGGTTGACAATATCGGCGAAAGAATATTGACTGGGACGTAAACAGACTTTCTTCTCCACTTTAAATCTAGGTTTGAGAAATTTACTTTGGTTAAATTATAGCAACAGGTATGGATGTCCATCATTTAATAGGCAAAATTCGGGCGATGCAAAAAATGGGTGAAAATTGATTCAATATTCACCGAGATATTTCAACGAAAACAAATATAAGTCATATATCCAGATGGTATTTTAATGTAAATGAAAAACGATAAATTTGAAGTAAGAAACTCTATAAAACCATGGAAACGATTTGTGAGCAGACTGAAATAAGCTATTGAGTCTTGCTTGTGTCTAAAATAGGTCTTTATAGTGTTGTCGAAGTTTCAACAGAAGCTGTCAATGTTAGTCACTGTTCAAGACGTCCAAAACCATTATTATCTGACAGAAACACTTCTATAGCCTGCTGAAAGCATCCTGCGCCAAAAAGTTAGGTTAAAAGTTCTGAAAGATTAATGTCGTGGTATTTAAATTAGGAGTACATATATGATATTAACAAAACACCTTAAAAATATTTACTCGTGGATACCAGCTGACGCGGAGAGTAAAAGTTTGTAATCGTACATTGTATACCATCATAAGTTATGCAATGCTATGCGGAGTTTTGTTACCAATGGTATTCATTTTATCATTTATTATACGTATAAAACTAAACTTCACTTATGGTTAAAATATACGCTGTGCCATATTGAAATAAAAATCAATAGGATGATGGTTCTCACCGTCTGCACGCCTTATTGTTTTTATTCAACCATACATGCGCCACCCTTCTGCTACTGGAACGTCCGTGACCTCGATGAACGAGTAATCTAAACCATCGGCTTGCAGATCTTAGAGGCTTCTATCACCTAGATTCTAACCCTAATTGCAAGAACCCAGTATAAGACAAAAATTGGTTTGTTTGTGAAGCTCCATTGTTGTTTCCCGGACACTCCGGTTTCCTACACCATCGATCGACTCGAAAGAAATGGTCGACGATATCGGCGTAAGAATCTTGACTAGAATAAAAACAGACACATTCCTCTCCACTTCGAATCTAGGTTTTAGAAAAAAAAATTGTAAAAATTGTAGCAACAGGTATGGATGTCCATGATTTAACAGGCAAAATTACAGCTGATGCAAAAAATTGGTGAAAATTGATTCACCGAGATATTTGAACGAAAACAAAACTTAGTTATATATCCAGATGACATTTTAATGTGAATAAAAAATGATACCAGAAGCCTTTAAAAGATATAAAATCTGAAATAAAAAGCTTTTTAAAAGCATGGAAACGAGTTGTGAGTGAACTGAAATAAGCTATGGAGACTTGTCTGTGGCTAAAATAGCTATTTTATAGTTTGGTCGAAGTTTCTACAGAAGGTGTTAATGTTAAATCACTGTTCAAGTCCTCCAAAACCATCATTGCCTGACAGAAACAATTCTAAATCCTAATGAAAGCATCATGCGCTAAAACACAATGTATATAATTCTGAAAGATTGATGTCGTTGTATTTATATAATTTTAACAAAGTATCTTATAAATATATACCCACAGGTTCCAGCTGGCACAGAGGTGAGTGAGTGAATTATTGTTTAAAGCCGCATTAGCATTATTGCAGCTATTCACGACTATCCTGATATCAATATTACTTCACAATATATACTGATTCGTCTGGCCGGCAGTATTTGGTGTTTACAAAACTATTAGTACCGAAACTTTTTAATTCTAGGGGACGTCTTGTGACTTATGGTGAAAATATACGTTGTGCAAAAATGAAGACTTCAACAAGTTTGACTAGATAAAGAAATATGTCTAACTAAACCGAAGAGGATAAAACAGTTTTCTTCGATATTTTTGTGGCATATTTATTAAGTTCATTTAAGAACCCTTCCATTTCTTTTTAATATTATTTTAGACAAATGACTGAATTTTTAAAGTCTTTTAGCATTGTTAGGGAATTGAGTTTAGACATTTAAACTGGTTTAAATAAGAAATAATCCATAAAATCTTCCAATTTGAGGGAGAATTTAGCAACATTTGGTAGCAATATTTTCAATCATTTTAAAGTTCCGAATATATGTATTTGAAAATCCATCATGGATACCAAAGCTGAAAATATTCTCAATGAAATCGTATAAAAGTACAGCGCCATCATGATTTGCTACTTTACGCCAATTTACATATTTATATATCAAGTGACATATATTAGATAAATCAATTACTATAAGTACATGATCGACAGTCTACTTCTATATATAACAATATTACCACTTTCTAAATGTCTTCTTTTCAATATACTGACCAACGTGACAGTGATTAGTGCGATCTGCCTTTATCACCATATAATCGACAATGAATTAGATTACGGTGGCAGATTTATCCATAGCAAAGCCAATCAGGCGCCTAACTTATTTCTCTCTTAACAGCTATATCTGACATATCAACCCCTTGGTTATGAGACAGTCGCTTCTTTTCTAGAAAACAATAATAAGATGTTTTGTGTTTTATATATCGCATGCTGGGTAAGTTGAAATGGACTTTCATATGAAGCAGACGACATTGTTTAATCAATGGACTGTACTTGTATGTTGAAATGTTCCATTCAGAATTAGATCCATGAAGGTTTTGATCAGGACCAGAGCTGTCACAATTTTTTATTGTTAACATTGAAACATTTTCAATTTACTCGCCTGGTTAGCTTGTACATTTCACTTGACCCAGTACAGCTAGGTAGGTTTAGCATAAGTTATTTAATCTTGAAGCGTTGCGTTATCTGCAATTTGTTATATATAGATTGTCAGAAAAAGACACCAATATGTATATTGTTTTCTCCTTTCACATAGTAGCTAAGTATGAGATGTATTTATGTCTGAATAAATACAGGAATTATAAGAATTCACAGTGATCGACTCTAGATCTTCAATAAAATATGTGATACTTAGTTTTTGGCTTATATAATTGTTGCTTCCTGTCTATGAAACGTCTTTTAGAACCTTGTTAATCTGTAAAATATGTTTGTTTTTATTCTCGTTCAGTATGTTTTGTTCCGAGATATTCTTGGATGCTCTGGTAGTTGAGTATAATTCGATTCGGTTTCTTCAATTATTAAAATGAAATTATAGTGTAGTTGACTTTTGGTTTACCTTTTGGCAATGTTTACAACTGAAATAACCAAAAGGTTTTGATTTGGATAGGAATATACTGTATTAAAATATTCACACAATAGTTTTCATTCTAACTGTACAATAATGATACAATTCTATGTATAAATATTGCATGTTTTTGAAGCAAAGCAACCAGAAAAATATGTGATATTTATTTTTATCACGCCTTTGTTTTAAAACAGAAAGCCAATGCTTTTCGAGTATGAGATAGTTGGAAGTCATACATTAGTGCTATAACTGCATCACTGGTAATTCCTCTACTGTATATCCATAAATAGAGTGAACAAGGAAAATGCAAGAATAAAAGAATAAAGTCGTACTTTCCAACATCTCACAAAAATTTATATAAAATCTACTGACCTAATAGGAAAAAATATTTTTCATTCATCAAAAAGCTAATTTGAAACTGTACATAGAGCAATTTAAATTAAGTTTTTAACAATTAATAAATATAACCATGTCAGAATTTTCCCTTCTGTAACTTCCTACTCGGGACAGCTTTAATTGTGATATAGTAATTATAGTAATTAAAATATTCTTGATGATCACTCCTAGACAAAACCCTGTCAACAATGACCTACCTGACTCTAAATATCCTCATGTAACTTCTAACGAGGCCAAATTGGTGTAAGAACTTGATCAAATATCGAAAATTTTCCCAACATTTATCTATGTGTAGGAAAACTGAATAGAGTTTTTTTATATAAAAATATAACTTGGTTAGGTCAATGCATTTTAAATTCAATTTATTGATAGTTTAGTGAAAACATTTTCAATTAAAATAAATAAAAGCCAGGTGCACTCCATTTATGTAAATACAGTAGTGCCCTTCAAGAATTTTATAATAAGTGACCCCAATATGTATTTGCCATTTGGTCCATTGTCTTGTCTAGCTGTTTTATCATTTGATTTCAATGCGCCGTGACCTTGAATTATTGCCTTGGCTGTTTCCAAGTTCATGCATTTTAGTTGAAAAGTTTTTAATTAATTAATGATACAGAATGTCTTTTGAGTCACTGTCAGTTTCGCAAAGAAGTTGTCTAAACATTTAACGTGTCAACAGCTTGCTTTACTTTTGTATATTCCCAGACTTTTGACGTCAACAATGTTCATATGTACTTTTCATCAATCTCTAAAACATCTTTAATTATCTTGTCCTTGGCCAACCTATAATCATCCCAGTAACATGACGGTTGTACGTACGTATCAATCAAAGAGCTGACGTGATAAAGTTGAAGCAAAGAGAAAGGAACGACTCAAAGAAAAGTACATACCCATATGCAGATTAATGTGACAATATACATGTTATATGAGAATACAAAAATATACATTTCTAACATGTTAACAGTACATACTGTCACATCATGAAAAGAATTGTTTATTGAGTCTAACAACGTTTTTCAAGAAATGGCAATATGCACTGTCAACTGTTAGAATTGTTATATTTTTAGTACACTGATTGTCTTTTGTGTACTATAAATAAAATGTTGTTTAAGGTAATATTCCTTTGTTTCAGCTCTGAAGCAAACTTTCATTTATGTTATCATCGCGAAAGTATTATGTAGGCATAAAAATTGCCTAATCGCACCGACAGCGTTTTTAATTGTGCCTATTTTTTATCCAGGACTGGTCTTTCAAGCAACATTTTCATTAACCTCGACAAGCCCCTTAAATGCCAACTTCTTCAACTGGATGTGATACAGTCTTTTCTTTGTTGATAAACAACCCGATAACAACGAACAGAAAGCATGTATCTATCACAGCGCCGATATTTTACAGTTAACACCAAGAATTGGGAGAAAATCAAATAAAAGTACTCTCAAAAGATCAAGTACAGAGCTTTTATCTAAAGCATGCAATTGCTGCATTTTAAAAGATATATAATCATCGAAAAAACAAACATACTAATCCATGTCCAAATCAAAATCCAGTAAAAACTTTGAAAAATAACTTTATATCATTATTCATTTCATTTCAATGAAAGAATCACAATTATTTAATGGCGGCGACATTGGTATATTTTACTCTTAAAAATTGTTGTTGTAGGTGTTTTGGGAAATGGATATAACGAATAGAACATTAAAATTACACAGAAATGGATACTGATTACTGCCACATAATACATAATACTATAATGCCTTTTGTTCGTTATCACGGCATAAAATTTCTTTGGATATGGTAACGTCGTGTTGATGATAAGGAGAAAGTACATTGTATCTTACATGAATTCTCGTGTAATATTAAATTTATTAAACGAGTTGAATAATTTTTAATAATAAATTATTCAACTAGTTACATAAATTTCGGTGTTACGTAAACACGAATGTTAGATTCTATTTACATGTATTATATAATTAAGGAAAAAACTTTCGTGAAAATACTAACAGTTTTGTCTATAAGAAAAGGGAAAACAGAAGTGGTAAACAGCACGCGACATTCCAATGTGCACTGTGTCATAGACTGAACATGATTGTTTCAGACACACTTCATTATGTTATTTTGACATCATAAAAAAGAACTATCATCAGTTGGAAAAAATATTGTTTTTTATTTGTTCATGTACATGTTTGATTAAAATAATTTAATGAAATGTAAAACAACAGTTGATGTCATAACGCGCGCACAATGTACATTTAAACATTTTCATTTTGGTGTTAGTAACGATTTTCTCTGAAAAAAAATGTTAACGTATAACTTGAATATCTTTGTTAAGGTTTATTTGGAAAATTTTCAGATTGCTGGATAAATATTTTCTGAATGTTTAAATCGGTCAGGGCAACAATTGTTAATTGAAACAGCTTGCCCTCTCGTATACTTGTAACATGTATGTAGTATAAGCTTTGAAATCAAACGTATATGGTGGATGTTTTTATACGAATTTATACCCATCAATGACCTTTAGGGCGTGTGCTCCTTTACAGTTAAAAAGAAAAATTAAAATTGATAAAGCACGACTTTATTTACTTTATTCCAAGCCACTGTAACCAAGAACATAAAATCAAACAAGTTACTGAAAACATCAGCCAGACAAGACAAGTCTCTTGTTTGAAGCCATTTTAATTTTTAGCTACCAATTCGTGTTTTTTTCAAAGTTATTGCGATGCCTTTCTATCCAGTCAGACTATAATTTGTAACATGTTGCCGAACGAATTATTATGTCAGTATATAGACTCCAAATTAGTGTAATGGAATTTCAATCCTTTGACTGGCATTTTTAACATATGGTTTAGTTTAACTTCGACATTTTTGAAATTTATCAATTATTTTCTGGAATTTTAATGGGGATTTACTTCAGATACTAAATTAAAATCAGTGTGTAAATGCTATCCTTTTCAGATTGAAATGACCCGGTCTATTAGAAGCAGTATGTTTTATCGATATACGTGTCATCAACCTGTCTGAAAAGCTTTAGCTCTGTTCAGACGATTAAGTAATGTTTCCGGAGTAAGTTAAAGTACTATGACATCGCAGTGTTTAGGAACGGAATGTGTCAACAGTTAAAAGAGAATTCATTAAAATCCGAATGACATTTTTGTGAAGAATATGAGGACTATACACACTTTTGAAATAGTTTTACTGTGACAAGGTCGTCTAGTTCTGAAAAATGATTATTGATTAACAAATCAGTCAAAAACAAACATATCAATCCATGTCCAAACCATGACCACAAAGAAAAGTAAAAAATTTGAAGTTAACAAATTAGGTTGAACAAGTGCACTTCAACCAGGGAAGTGAGACCGGGTGTGCCGGAAGGGTAAGCACTTCGTGTTTCGTCAGCTACAGCTAATGCGTGTGTAAAGAATGAATATGTATCAAAGGTAATTTTGGTTACAGAGAAATCACACTTAGTAATATTTTGATGACGGCCATAAAACGTTTTTAGGGCTTTAATATATCTAGGTTTTGCAATATTCTTGTGATAGCAATTTATTTGTAAGCAGCTTGCTACGTTATAGCGCATTAATTATGAATCAAATACACCATGAGCAGGAAATGCAGGTATTTTGCTAATAAAATAGAAATATTGTCATACAATGATGGAAGTTTCTTACAAATAAATTGTCGCAAGGATATTGTAAGCCTAGGCTTATTAAGGCCCTGAAGAATATTGCTGATAAGTATGATATCTCTGTTTTTAAGTTATCACGGACATAGATATTAGATTGACCTAGCCAATTAGAACGGGCGTGATTACTACAAAAATAGCATACAAATGTTCATCACAATCACTTATATATATAACTCCAGATGTGACTGAGCTATGTAGTGTCATTATTACATATCGGGTCACGTATTTGCTGGTATAGATATCACTTTACTGCATGGTTCCAATGTCGTATTTGAAATCTGTCATAAACAACAACTTAAAGGTTTTTCTCCGATATTAGATTCGATGTATGATATTAAATCATAATTGTTCCTATGTTTTATCACATTTATCTATATTGATGACGTAATCCAACATTTGGAAATTATGTGGATGCCATTTTTCTTAGTGAGCTTAGTTGAGTAATGGTGTTTAACGTCCCAGTCAAGAATATTTCACTTATATGGAGACATTGCCAGCTATAGGCGAAGGTACAGAAATTTTGCCTGTGCATTGCGCTGATGGCATTATACAGCAGGGTTCTTTATCGTGCCAAGCCCACCGTGACACGGGACCTCGTTTATTTTAAGTTCCCATCCGAAAGAACCGTGACTTTCATTTCGTAATGCCGAGTGCTTGGCGAAAGAACAATCACTACCCACTTTCAAGTCTTGTGTCAGACCCGAGTGAACTGAGAATAAAAGATTAAATCTTTAAATTCTGCTTCATATTTAGTCTTAAACATGAATTCTGAAGCTAAAGAAAGGCTACATATATTTGAGGCTGTATAACAAACGTGATTACCTCAATTTTTCAATTGTCAACTTTCCTTTTCTATGCAGCAATACATTTACTAGTATTTCTCTTGTTTAAGATGTTGTTGTTTCACAATGAATACGCTATAGTATAGCTTGTTCCCACTTCGGAAACTTTATACAACGAAGCAAATTGCTTACAAATAAGTTGTTTCATGCAAGGATATCGAAAGGCTTTTCAAGACCCAGTAAAAATTTATGGCCGTCATTACAATATTGTTGATAAGTATATTTGACGTCCCGTAGTTCTATGTTCCTTTCATTCCCACACACGTACGCGTGGCGGGTGTAGCTAAGTAGACAGCAGGTGATTACCCCCCGGAACACCCGGTCTCACGTATCTCGTTGGAGTTCACGTGTAAGACCTTGTTTGTCAGCTTTAAAGTTTTTACTTTGCTTTGGAATAGTGGTTTGGAGTTGGATTGGTATGTTTGTTTTGGATTACATCAGGAATCGGCTATCGGCCCTTTTGAGAAGTGTTATTGACATTGATGAATCTATTTGGATATATTTAGTAGGATTTGCCTATATCCAGTCTTAGAGATAACACATGATTAAAATATTACATTAAACATATAAATTGGATCGTTTACAGATTAGATTGACCTCGTCTATTAAAACTGACGTGATTACTATAACAATGACACACAGATGTACATGGAATCAAATTGTCTGGAATCTCTAGACTTATTCAGCTCTAGATTAAGCACTGTGGATGTGACTGAGCTGTGTAATGTCAATATTACATAATGATTCACGAATTCGCTGGTATTTATAGAGTTATAATGATAAAACCTGTCTTTACGGCTCCTATGTCGTATTTAAAACTGTAATAAGTAACGGTTTTACATCAATTCAACATGTTTTCAATGATATATTTTTGTTTTTGATGATTTGATGTATGATATTTAATCGTTATTTTCCAGAATTATTGTAGGTTTTATCACATTTCACTCAATTTAAGTACGATATCCAAATACTTATTAAGTTTTAACGATTTTTATGCTTAGTTAAAGTGTTTCAGATGAACAAGTATTTGTATCGATCCATTTTACCAGATGTATTGAATAGCGTATAACAAACATACACAAAATTAAGTTTCAACGACTCCTATACATAGAGGATATTTAACAGTGAAGTGAGAAAATATTTATATTAATACTTCACTGTTAAGCGTTTTATTTAGTCTCTATATATATATATACATATATATATACATGTATATATAGTTTTGTGTTACACCATTTATATTACTTTTAAATAAATCATGATCCAAAACTTTAAATATATCCGAAAAATCATCTACACCTCGCACATCTTCCAGATCTTCTTGAGTGAACATTTCATCAAGAACTATGTTAGTTATCGGTGTATTAGACGTATTGATAACCAGTTATTTAAAAAAAATACAGCATCGCTAATATCAGTGACGGTTTTGTTACACAGACAACAAAAGAAAATATTGACGGGTACTGTTCTGGTTCTGTTTATTGATCAAACCTCCGGAAAGGTCATAACATACAATAGTATAATAACACAAACGCACACAACACACTTGCAACACAGACACTTACACCACATATGCCAGGTGAGCATATAGGCCCCAAAATGCCAAATTTAGAACAAATCAAGATTTGTGCGTACCAGTTAACACAAAAAAGGTTGTG
The DNA here is from genome assembly GCA_021292105.1 of Anadara kagoshimensis. Classification (NCBI taxonomy): domain Eukaryota; kingdom Metazoa; phylum Mollusca; class Bivalvia; order Arcoida; family Arcidae; genus Anadara; species Anadara kagoshimensis. The sequence continues at coordinate 39,441,120 of CM037870.1, read as the reverse complement.
CAATGCTTCATATGTTGTTAAAGATACAGTGTTCATGCCGCTACAAAGTTATACCACAACAAACTTACGCTTTGGTATCATGAAGACTGAAATACACAGGAAGATTGTCTGTACATGACCATGCTGCTAAGAAGCGTAGACAACACGTTGCAAAAATAGGAAATGAAACTGACAAACTATCTGTCGACTAGAAAACCGGAAACGGTAACGTTACAGGTACACTGTCTGGTTGTTGTTGCACCGTGAAAACAACGATAAACAAACACAGTGCACCAGTTCTGAAATGCACATAACTCTAATCAATGGCACGCGAAGGAATTCGGAGTGAAATACATATATTTTCATCGGTGAAAATATATGTATTTCACTGCTGTGAAAATACGTGTTTTATCAGTTAAATATTTTCCATTATTTCATTATTAATTTAAAATAAATGTATTCACATTATTGAAAGTATACTATCTTGAGGTATGCAATTTTGCTGCCTGAATAAGTTTTTGCATTCAGCTATTTTGATCAGCAGTATTTAATGGCATGTAATATATTTTTAACAAAACGTTAAGCATCACCATCTATATTTGCAAATAAAAATGGTAAAATTTCAACATTACAAGTTAAAATTTCAGTAGTTTCTTTTATATTTAACTTTTCAATAAAAATTCCATAACTCATTGGTTTTCAAAGTCAACGATATTCAGATTAATCGACTGTGATTTCTCGATTAAATTAAAAAAAAAAACTAAAGTAAATTAAAACTTAGGAATGACAAAGTTAGTATGCATTGAACAATGCAATAACGATGTATTTTCTCGTGGGATAATCTGATGCAAATGTTAATGTTCAAAGACAATGCTAATTTGAATTCTAAATGCATATTACAATTGTCAAATCCATTGTGATTTTGACAAAACAAAACCTGTTGTAACACTGCAAACCTCTGTAACAGCATAAAACACAACCTAATGTTTTTTATGATTCCATCGGAAATATGCAAGCTGTGGAATTCTATCGGCTTGTTAGATTTAAATTTCTAGGCAATTTTAACATGTTGTTTGAATGTGCAATATGATAATCATCGACGGTAACTTTGTTGATTAGAATAATTAAGGATTGAACTTTTATTTGGTGATCACTTCAGTTGTTCACGCGCAAAATGAATAAATACCGAAGACATTCATGAATAAATTTGCCCGTGACCATGACCAACTGAAGTTATCAGTCAATAAATTCAGTACAGTTAAAGTTCAATCCTTATATTCACCCCATGAATGCCATACATGATAGGTTCCAAAATACAGGAAGGTCCAAATAGGGCTAATTTCGGCGCCACTTGACCTATTGAACAAATCAGTGCTTCCGTGTTCTGTTTTAATTACGTCAAATGAAACCCCGACCATTTGTAGAAGCCAAAAGAACCAAACAAATGATTTAATGGGTAAGATTGCACGAGAACAAACAAAGTTATCTGTAAATATCTGTTGCTGCTTTCAAATAGTTTATTGAAGGGAATTTAGTACGATTGTAATATTCAAAAAACAAACTAGCTTGTCTATGTTCAATACACAATTAAAAAACAAAATAAAAACTTTGAAACGTTAATTCTAGGATACTGTTGTATCCGTAGATTACCGTTTTCTTCCCTTCTTCATGTCTCACAGTTTCTGTGGTCTTTTTAATCTATGTGTAAAATATTAGGAGAGATAACAACATCAATAATTCGAAACTAAGTTGGTATTTGTAGAAAACAATATTGGGACAGTAGCTAGCATTAAAAGAATTATGAATTACAGCGCTAAAATTTCACTGTTAAAAATTTTGTTTGGGAGTATATATGGTGTAATATATATTTAACGTGAGCAACAGCTTTAAAAACACTTCACAATTTGGACATGTTATGAAACCTTATTTCAATTTTTGTAATAACCATTATGTAAGTATGTAAAGTTCTGTTTGTGCTTTAAAGTTGTAAATTACACATTATGCCAGTGTTAATTCTACAGCACTAGACGGTCGTTTACACTTTCTCATCAGTAATGCTTGGACCGAAATAGTGAAACTTAAATGTCTTCAATGGATTGAAAAAAGTCCAAAGGACCAAAATATATTTCACCAAATTTAGCTAAGAAAATACTTTGCATGATGGCTTATACCTTAGGTTTGGGGATTTTCATATTTTAACTAACAGGAAAGACAATAGTATATTCTGACAATACAAAAGTATAACCTACGTGGTTTCTAATATTCACCCAGCAGCAAAGATACCGACTCAGAGGTTAAAACTACATATTATACCAGTGTTAATGTTATAGCTCTAAATACATCACATTAATTCACCCTGCTTCATCATTATGTTTTAAATGTTCCATTCTACCTTTTCATAATAATTTCTGTCAATTGTAAACAAGAAACGTATAATTTTACCTGGTTTAGATGTTTTCAGACATAACATTAGATTGTTTGATGTCGATAGTCATAGGAACGGGTTAATACAACCAACAAATGAAAATATAAATCTATGCTTGTACGAGGACAAAACTTAATCTATTTTTGCCTGTAAATATTTGTATCTAATAGGACATGATTGTTTGGTATTCACTCAATCAGATTAAAAAAAATAAAAGGACGTATGGAGAGAAAAATATATGTTAGTCTATCAGCACAAACATCAAATGAGCATATTTATGTGTTTGCTCTACCGCTCTATTCTCCACTGATAAAGTCATGTTGCTGTGATTATTGTTCTTCATTTCTTTTGCCATGCATGTGTTTTTTTTCTGTCTGTATTTTTCGTCTTATTTTTATGCTTTTCTTTCCCAAAGCTTTTAATATTGCTGTATTTTGACAAGTTGTTTTAATATCTTCAATATATCAGATAAACTGATATTGTTTGCAATGAAATCTCAGGCTTACGGTCATGTTACAGATACTTGTAAATGTTTCGACCATGTTCTGGTTTTGTCTCGCGGAAATGGCGTACTAGTACATCATCAATATAGATATTAGATAAATCAATTACTTAAACTACATGATCGACATTATATAGTTTTACATCAAATAACCTCTTTGCTTTATAGGGATGTCTTCTTTTTCAATTTGAAGATTAATACAACATGAATTACGGTGATTTCTTCATAACACTTCATGTTAGTCTGGCATGGATTTGATTACTATAGCAGATGTAGTTATAGCAAAGTTACTCATCTCCTTGGTTAATTTTAAACCTATCAGCTTTATGTGACACAATTCGTTTTAGATTACAATATGGTACAACTATCTGGTTATGCAATGGTCTGGGTCTTTCAATTTATATCTTCCTCGACAAAATTAGCAGGTGGTTTATCTTTATATAACGTCACGCTTGTAAGTGAAACACGGATGGATATAGAACAGACGCCACCAAAAAATCGATGTCAATTGTTGGAGATTTATCTTTTTTCATCCGACATTCCTTGATAGCGTGAATATATTATACAGTTCAAATGAGAGAATTCCCTGACGCCTACAGAAAACGCGCAATTAAATGTTTGTTGAATGCATGGTAAAAAGTATTTTTTCAATTTTCAGATATGAATGTTTAGGAAAATCTGTATGTAAATACATTGGATGATAAAGAATAGTTTTGTTTAATCGACATTACTTGATAAAGTAAGAACATATATCAGTTTTATAGATGAGAGTTTTTCCTGACAACTTACAGAAATACCACAATCGATTGTTTGTTCAATGCTTGATAAAAAGTATTATCTTTCCAATTTGCAAATATGTATGTCCTGGAACAATTATTTGTAAATATATAGGATGGTAGAAAAAACATTTTTCACTTGACATTACATTATAAGACATATATCAATTAAACAAATGAGGACTTTTCCTGACATCTTACACTTACAGAAATAGCACTATCAATTGGTTTTTTCAGTGCTTGGTAATTCAATTGTTTTCAATTTTCAGATGTGCATGTTTCGGAACAACGGTTTGTAAATAAAAAGGGCTTTATAAAAAGTTTAATCTAAGAAATCTTAAGATTTCATTTCTCATTCCAATCACCCAATCAGGTTATATATATCCTGTGGCAAAATACAACTAGCTTCAGCCTACAATTCTTGTTCCTGTATCGCCTCTAGTTAATTATACGTAGGTGTTTTAGAAAAACATCAAGATATTTATAATCATATTTATTTTATGCTAACGATACTACTTACCTTGATAGGCTAGGAGTGTGTAGTCGTTAGATATTGGATGCATTGGAAATTTCATAGTGACCGACAGGTTGATAAGTGTATCTGTACCGAGGTTGGTACACTATATTTTGCGCATATAGCTATAGTTTTAGTTCATCAAACTGTTTCTTATTTTGTCAAAAATCTTTTTGTGTTTTATGAGTGCAAAAAATCGTTTCCTTTCATTTTAATTTCATGTCAAAATCTCTCGACGAGGTTATTGTCAATGTTTTAACGACAATTATATAACAACATGTTTATTTATTCTCTTCTTGTGGATTTAATTTATATTTTTCGCATAAAAGTTCGATATATATTTTTTCAATTCCGTATCACTATACACATTGAACCATTGATTGTGGGATATATGTTCATAGGCTTGTAGTACACCAATCAACCTTACAGATATGTTTCGGAGATTTTATTAAATGTTGGCGTGATAACTAAATATATAATATTACAAGTGTCTAATCTGGTATGCCTTTTTAACCATAAATATACAGAAGGGATTGTATTTGTTTTGACAGTATTTTAATTTGTCAGTAAGTAAAATAACGTTATCTCTGATTGATTAAAGTTGAGTCAGTTGAAGAAGTCTATGTATTTTTGTCATTTTTAAACCTTTGACAAACAAAATTAAAACTACTTCTAATACGCAATATTGTATACACTATTGAAATCACTTTGGCAGATTTTCTGTTTTTGACTGTCAGTTAGTCATTTATAACCTAACCTCAAAAGTATTTGGTGAATGATATACTTCAAATATGAATTATTGCTAAGAACATTGCAGAGTAAAAACCAATTTTTGAGTTATTGAGTTAAAACTGTTACGTGAACCTTTCAGATTAAGATGACTTAGTCTATTTGTAATGATTTGTTTTCACAAGGAGAATTCATATCGTCCGGTAAATGTAGAACTTAAATGTGTTCATGTATAACTTAGGCTAACCTGGCTTGTCCGTTTCAAAGTTTTTACTTTGCTTCTGGATTTTGAATTGAACATGTATTAGTATGTTTGTTTTTGATTAGACTATCATATCTTTTGCACTCTTGTATGGGTAAGGAAAGTTAACCGCTCTATTATACGAATCAAAAACAAACATTCTAATCCATGTCTCAATGACAATACAAAAGCAAATCAAAGATAAATTTTTGACACTGACAATATAAGTTAAACACGTGAAGTTCCACAAAAGAAGGGTTGCTGTGTGCCCTGAAGGGTAAGCACCTCCTGTTTAGCTGGTTACACCCGCCACGTGTGTAATCAACATTGATATTTTAAGCGATATATGGGACCTAAGAAGGCTAGATATATCAAGAATAACTTTGGAAACAGAGATATTTATTATACTAGTATTTAACAACAATATCACCATAAAACTTTGTGAGAGCTTTGAAAACTTTTTATTTGTAAGCAGCTTGCTTTGTCGTGTAACGTTTCCATTGTGGAAAAAGCTCTACCATAGTGTAACTATGAAACAAATATTCAAGTACCAAAGGCAGGAGAAGCAGGAATATACTAACATATTAGTAATAGAAAATATTCAAAAAATTGACGATAGAAAAATTGAAGTCAGACCGCTTCAATTGTAGCTTTATGGGGTCATATTTGCGGCATGAGTCCATGTATGACATAAAACTTGAATAATCAGTCGTGTTTTTTATTTCCAGCTCACAGTTACTTTTGTATTCATGCATGGTTTTATATCAATGCTTTGTCCGAATTGCATCTTGTAATAAACTTTCTACTGAACGTCTGTCTTCATTGTTTTAACAATGTTTCGAACTCTTGCATTTTGGAAATACTTGAAAACTCTCTGATATTAGAAATTTAAATATTAGGTTAAGTATTTACAACACATTGAACTACGTTGTTATACCAACAATAAGATATAAAATTGTGGTCTCTAGATAAAACAGATCGCCAATACATGATCATACTCATTGCCGAAAAAAATTCGCTTTTATATTAGAAATAGCTTTTGGGATTAAAAACCGCTATCATATGATGTGTTTGACTGTAGTATTTTAATGATAATTTAAAAAAAAATAACGCTGATTGTAGCAATATATAGTAAAAAGTACATATAAGACACTTGCACAATTTCAAAAACCACATGAACTATATGAGCTTAAATTTATATTTGAAGTCAACGAAATGTATAAATAAAAAAAACATACTTATCCATGTCCGAATCTCAATCCAGAAGCAACGTATAAAACTTTATAGAACTTACAAGTTAGGTTAGACACGAGGACTTCCACCAGGGAAGAGAGGCCGGGTGCTACGTGTGTAATCAAAATTGTGTGAAAGGAACATGTAACTATGGGACGTCAAATATATCCAGGGCAATTCCGGACACACAGACATCAAACGTATCAATAATACTGCGATGACGGCCAGGCCTTGATAAGCCTAGACTTGCAATATCCCTGGGCCAACAATTTATTTTCAAGCAGTCTGCTTCGTTGAACAAAGTCCCCGTAGTATGTCAAAGAAAGTGTTTTACTATTTCAATCAAATTTACTCCCATAGTTGGTTTACCTTTTAGTGACTGTGTTAGATTCCTAAGATTGAAATAACGGCTATTAATTTGTATCAAATGCAAAAAAGACCTATTACAAACTGTTTTGATAATGATGTTGAAATCTAATTCAGTAATATTATTTTGAATGTAAAACAAAAATATGAATATAACATACATAAAATGAACCTAAAATATGATACATGGTCATTTGAAAATTCTATACTTGAAAGCGATTTTTTAATCAAATATTGATATCGGTTTCTTTTTATTAAAATCCAATTTGTCTGTCGCGAAACAATCGTTAGGAGTCTCGGTTGAAAAAAATAGATTCTCATATCAACTTTTATTATGCTGAAAACAGTGACATAAAAAATAATACTTTTTCTACACGTTTACCCAATACTCTGGAAATGTATACCATTTTTAAGGACATATATTTTTTATGAAAGAAAGATCATTTTAATAATTGAAATGTCAAATTTGAAAAAAAATCTTTAGGATTTTCATCACGAAGACATTGTTCGTGCTATCCACTGTGATGTATAGTATAAGCTGCTGTTTTCCATTTTATAATTAATTGAACTTGCTTCATTCCTCTCATAAATCATTCCTCCTCTTTCAAAAGATCTTTAGGTTTCTTGTAACTAATGACCTTATTCATAGTCCCAAGACGGGCATCTCAGCTCGGCATGGATACATTTGATAAATATTGTTAAACATTGGTTTTATAAATAAGAAATCACTTGACTAGTCCAATAAAAGAGGTTTAATTGTTTTAATTGTTTCAATTTCAAAGTTGGACAATAGCAATTTCTTTTAAGTAATAATAATAATAATAATAATAATAATAATAATAATGACTTTATTTTTTGAGGGTTGCTTATTTGGACTGAGCCAATCTTACATAAGGCCCTCCAATATGTGTGATTACATACTATTAATAAAAATAATAATTTCTTTACATGTAGTAATTAAAAATACTTAAAATAATAATCACGCAAAATATAAAACATATGCTAAGATTCTAAGTATAAGACTATGTACAAGTATAAATATATATATATATATATATATAATATATATATATATATATATATATATATATTATATATTATATATATATATATATTAAACAACCAAATGTTATGATAATATAATACTATCGAATTAATATGTAAAAAAAGTACTTTGGTATAACTTTTTGAAATTCTTCAAAGATGTCGCATTTTTTAATTGTATTGGCAATGAATTCCAAATTATTGAACCTGAGTATGAAATTGCTGATTTTCGTAATTCTGAATTAGGTCTAATTAAGTGTTGAATTAAGTGTTGAACAACTACGCGATAAGCAGAGATTTTTGGAAAATGAGAGAGAGAGAGAGAGAGAGAGAGAGAGAGAGAGAGAGAGCAATTTCTTTTCAGTAATAAACAATTGCGCGATGAGCAGAAATTTTTGACAATTTATGAAAGAGAAAGAGAGAGAGAGAGAGAGAGAGAGAGAGAGAGAGAGAGAGAGAGAGAGATCCTCATTGTAATGATGCCCTGAAGACCAAATTTTTTAAAACTATTCTTGACTAAGAAGCATACATCGTAGGTATTCAGTGTTGTTCACAGATCAAAGCAGCCAGGACATTAATTAATACTCTCCGTATCTATATCGTACTCTGGAAAGAAAGCCTTACAAGTCGTTGTCGTATAATGCGTTAGACATTTCCCTTATTCCTTGGACAACTATCCAGAAGCAAATTGATATTTATGTGATCTCTCTATTCAGACTGGTTATTCAAAGGATTCTGTCTGCTTAATAAAAATAAAAGTCTGTCACTATATCACTTGTCTCGGCTTGTTTTTATAGTCTAATAGCATAAAACGTCTCTTACAACTTGTCACATGAAAAAGACAAATTAATGACCAAGACATCGAGACAAAATACCTTCAAAGTTTACGGCTTAGAATATACAATATGAAGATAAAGTGGGATTAATCCGTTTATTAAGCGAAGTTGAAAGAGAAATCTTTTGTTCTTCAACAGATTGTGTAACTGTATTTTCGTTTTCCGTCGGTTTAAACAATCTATCTTAAATGATGGAAAACAATCAATACATCACTCTCGTTAATTCCCAAAAATCATATCTAAAGATATTTAGTAAGTTTACACGATTAACTCGGATGCTTTACAACCCTTTATGGTTTTATCAAAACAACAAAAAGAAATCTGGATCCGTAACATATAACACAAATCCGTTGACTCAATCGGTGCAAACAGCCAGTTAAGAAACTGACATATTACATATTATACCGGTTTTTATTTTACAACACTAGACCGCCGGTTCAAAATATGTTTCCTCATCAAATGTGATTGGATGCTAAATTGTGAAAGCAAAATTTATTTTTCAAGATGTTGAAAAGATACCCAAAGAACCAAAACATGTTTTACCAAGTTTAACTAAGAAACTACTTTACATGAGGAAGTGTACCTTAGTTTTTGAGGAATTTAGATTTTAATACTACATTTAAATTCAAAATCAGACTTTAACTTACAGCAAATTTAGACAATAGTATATTTCTGACAATAATATAGGTGATAATGCTATAAGTGACATTTCCGTATATCTTTGTTTACATGCCAATATACACACCCTCTTTGTAATGCACTGTATGGAACATATGTTAAAGGTTTTGCGTCTAGGTTGCAGTTTAATCTCTACTCACAGCAAAAATAACTATACACCTGCTGTCCGTGAAAAATCGGAGTTTGAACAGATCAATGGCGCTGGCTTTAACTCAATGTAGAAGGGGTCCTTAGTGCTGTTTATTCGTGTATTAATTATTTAAATTCTAAAAAAAAGTTCTTTTTAATAAAAATATACGTTGGCAATCAAAATTTACCCGACACGAAGTTAAATGTTTGAATCGACTATGGAAACGGTCGCAATATACCAATGGACATTAAACGTATCAAGCTTGTTCATAGTTCATACTATCAATCCATAAAACAGGATTAAGATTAGTTTCCAGCATAATAATAGACCATTATGTGGGCATAAATGGGCTAACATTTAAAATTCGAGTAAAGGACAAAAAAGGACATCAACTAAATACCCATTATCCACATAAATATAAAAATAATCCATCCCAATGGGAACCAAGCTGACAGTCTTGTAGTCAAGGTTCCGTCTTAACAATCAAAATCAGATTATAAAGGAATTATCATAAATCACATTTAGAGAACATATGTTAAAAGAACACTTCTTAGGTTTAACTGATGAACTAATTTTACATTATGTAGACTCTTAATTTAAATTTGTAACCTTGACGACCTGCTGTTAGTACTGTGTAGCTCTACTGGGGCAACAGGAAGTGTGAAATTATATTGTCAATACTTAAGGATTGAAAGTTAAAACAAAAAAAGCAATCATTATGTATAACTAATGGTAAAACATTGTCCACATTAAAGCCATCAATACCGTATACATAGTAGAAATTAATATTGAAATCTATTCATTCTACACACCTTAATTCCACACTGTCAAGATCAAGGTTCAATCCTTAAGGTTCAAACTTCGGGGTATAAAAATATTTCGCGTGCTGATGTAAATGTTATTGCAAAATGGTGTGTAAACATTTGATTAAAATATCAATCTGATGCAGAACTGTAAAATTTCAACACAAAAAAGAAACGTAAAACTTTGAAGAAAATGAGCTGGCTATAGTCTACTTTGGAACCAGTCTTGACCATTCCCCTTGCTTTATACGTATACCTCATTTTTGACATAGCCATATATACAAGTCGTGATAAAATACAAGATTTATAAAAAACACAAACATGACTAACACAGTTTGTACAACCTTTATATACTGTCTTCAGAATATGACGACAGAATTATTCTAGCGATTTTGTTCAAGTACTTTTTTGGGGTCAATAATCTTAACCCGTTTTAAAATATAAGATTTAGAAAGTTAAAATAACAACTCTTTTGTAACTAACTAAATGTTTATATCATATGAACGTGTTATAAAACAACAGCTTACATAAATATGCAATAAATTATAATATAAAATGTACATGTACTAGGATATCAGAAATTTCTAAGATAGGTGTATATGCTCTAAAACAAAATTGAGTGAAATATCGAAGCCTTCAAGGGACTAGACTAAATTATTGAAACTAAAATTTTATAAAAGTATGAAGTATGTAAAATCAATATGTTTTACACTCGGTGATAACATATTGCTTTAAGCAATGAATCAAACACATTAGTGTACGTATCAATGTTTTGATAACGTTTAGCCTTCTTTTTAATGACCATCTTCTAATGTCAATATTTACTGGTATTTTACAAAAATAGATTTTAAAATTTGCAACAACAAATTGATTAATTAATTATAATTTCATATTTTAATAGACTGATTGATTCATATATAAACAGTATATACATTACAGACCAGTTGAAACTTTAACACCAGGTTTATGAAAATGAGTCGAAACCGACATGCCGAGATATAGATAGCCAGTGTTTAAAAGTTGCCTGATGATAGATATCAGTTACTGAAAAGTTGTCGAGATAAAGCTCACGAGGAACTGAGATGAGTTGTCGATCCAGTATTAATTCGATAGCTCTGTGTTAAACTTTCAACAGGCTTCTACTGTACCGCTACATTTGAATCTGTATGAATATAATTATGCATTCGAAAGCAGCATTTTACAGCGAGCCAGCAAAACTACGAGGGTTGTGAGACAAGGAAACAGGGTGTTTAGCTTGGCATCACCAAATGGTGTAGTAGTAGATATGATTGTTTCAGAAGTACTTGGTATTTTTCTGGCGTTGTATATACCCAAGACGTCGGCTCAAAGTAAGAATATTGATAGGTTAAATTTTTACTTACAAATATTATCACTTAAAATGACCAGAGCGAAATTAAAACGATAGTAATTTGTGGAATATTTTGTAACTAATAAAAATATACACATATTATTTAACATTGAATTTTTGTTGGAATTTAAAAAAGCTCAATGTGCGTTTGGGTGAAACGTCCAAAATTTGAGGAAAGATAACAGTAATTTGCTAATTGAAAAAATGCTAGTATGCGTTAGGGCGTAAAGTCCGAATCTTGAAGAAAGGAAATGTTATTTTCAAAATTGATACAAAACATGCAATTGCCTTGTTAATACATTTTTGTTTCAGGAACATTTCATTACTAATATTTACAAATGGTTTATAATTTTAGATGATTGGCGGACATTACTTACGATGAATCTTAATTCGCCGTTTACAGTCCAAGAAATATGGGAACTGAATGGTCCGGTAACAACAGCTACCTATTCTAGAACTATGTTGATTGACCATTTAAACGTTACAAAACCAATAAAAGTAAGTTGTATGTCAAACACAAACATAACAGTTCTTTCTAAATTAGAACTCCAAAGAAAAGTAAAAAAAAAACAAAAAAAAAACTAAAAAACTCGGTAAGCGAGACCGGACGATCCGGAAGTGTAGGTACCTCCTATTTAGCTAGCTACACCCGCCACGTGTGTAATCAAAATTGAGAATGAAAGAAAATGGAACCACGTGTCCTTGAATATATCCAGGGTAATGTTGGATATAGGGACATCATGGGTTTTATAATGTTTTGAAATTAAACTGATTAAATATGTTTTAAATTGAATTTCTAATGCTTTATATTTATGGGTGATGATTGTTTATTTTAAAATTTAACATTTTGCTGAGGGCGACAGAAGTAACATTTTGTTGGTTCATCTGGTTAAAAAAAATCAACCAGTGCTTTTAATTTTGGCTGAATCAAATTAACATCCACCAAAATAAAAACGTCCAAAATTTAAAATGGTCATTTTGAATCAGATTCTCCAAATTTTCCATACGCAAAAAAAAAAAAAACCCGATATACGGTACTTGAAAACGATATTGTGATCAAGACCATAAACAATTTTAGGGCTTTGGTAAGCTTGCACTATCCTTTCGTCAACCATTTATTTGTAAGCAGTTTGCTGCAAAGACAAACGCCAGGTTTATAAGTTTTATGTTAATACCTACCATTTTGTTCTTATGATTCAGATAAGTATAGAAGTACGGGACATACACTGGAGGACTATGGCAAATATGGTGTTTAGATCTACTGGGATTTTAAATGACATAGAATCAGAGTTACTCACAGGACAAAACCTGTTAAGTTACCGCCTGAACAAGTTAGAAAGATTTGACTCTTATGTAACGTAAGTGCATGCTTTATCCGTTTTCTCTGTTCTCGTTATATCATCATTGCAGTGATGTTTTTCTTGAATCCCTGTTTGTAACTTTTCAAATAAAACCAGAAAAAGAACTTACAGCTTTTGATATGTATACCTTACCAATGCTACTAAGAACACACACACACACACACACACACACACACACACACACACAGGTGGAAATGTTTCCCACTAGATCTACTAGATAAAAGTTGTGGTTCCGCTTTATGGTCCTTTTCTGGTTTACTTTCCGACAAAACAGGGCTAAAACCCGATTTTTCCACTTGGCCTATACCGGAAAAACAGTATCTTGTTTAGCCATAACCTATAGGTAAAAGATAGAATTAAGCTGGCTATTAGGATTACAGTACAGTCATGTCAAACGTTATACATTGAAGTAGTCAAAACTCGGTTATCGGATGAGTGTGGTTTGCATATCTAGTGCCATAAAAACTGCTGAGAGACAGACAACAGCTGCTTAGAAGCTGTAGAGATATAGCTAACGAATGAAGGGCCGAGATGCCGATTCATCAGCTTAATGTTAAACTTTAGACATGTCTGTACTGTACCTGATGTATCAATTCTTTCTTTTAACTTCTTTTTTATTTACCAGTGAAGATAGGTTCGAGCTAAGAGAACCTGGTTTTCAAGATGGTATGGTTTACTTTGCCACTGGACGATACAATATAACAGATAATTCACAGTTTATTGGAATACCAAAGTTGAAGTCAACATTCAGTGTATCTGACGGTAAGACAGATTAAGCTAGCAATGTGTTGCATCTTTTCTAAAAAATATTCTAAAATGACATTACATATATCTTAAAAATTTTGTTTCCTCTATTTTCTCATTACAACATCTTTAAATATAAAAAAGTTAGAATATTTAGATTTCCACTTTTTTTTCGGAGCACTAGTATTACTGATGAGGGATCTTGTGCTGCAGAATTAGACAGATTCTGTAATAATTAAACTACTAATAAGGGTAATGACAACATTTAAATATAACACCATCAAAATACAAATACAATGGAATATAAGTTAAATAAATCAATTATATTTGTTGAAGTCCTATGTTTGTTTTATCGACGCTATATTAAAACAGCCTTAAATTACCATCATAATATAACATCAGACAGAACCCCTATGAGGTAGTAAATATCATTCTGCATCCTTTATACAGCAAACAAACAAGTAAAGGACAAAAAAACAAAAGTTTTAAAAAATGAACAGAGTTTAAAGTTCCCATCATACCAATAACATCCAACAATATCTCACTGGGAGTATAATTACCCAACAACATCTAAATATACGACGAACAAACAAGTAAAGGGCAAAATAAACAAAATTTTGAAAAATTTGAACAGACTAAAAGTTAAAAGTTTCCAGCATACAACTAACATCTAACAAATCTCAGAGGGAGTATAGATATCCAGCAACATCTAGATATACGACAAAAAGACAAGTAAAGGGCAAAATAAACAAAATTTTGAAGAAATTGAATAGACAAAAAGTTTCCGTCATACCACTTACATCAAACATAATCCCAGTGTGAGTATAAATATCAAACATACAGCGGATAAACAAGTAACAGTCAAAATAATTATATTTTTGAAGAAATTGGACAGACTAAAAGGAGTTTGGTTGAATAGAGCTGGCTGAAAAAAACAATAAATCTCAATTACATTATCTCTAGACCAAAAGTAATGACCACACAACTCAAATACAGACAATCGGTCACGAGGGAGTTCACACAATAGATAATAGTAATCTATTCTTAAAAAGTAATGAACAATGACCAATGTCAGACACTGTTTAAGACGCCCATACATTGCAAAATAAATAAATTGCTTTCACAAACAACAAAGAAAAAGTCTGATTTATTTCGACAACCAATTGAACCTGTTTTGGTATGAGAGTTAATAATAAATGTCTGTTATTTTGTTTGCTTTATATCGTGGCACGGGTGGCCTTTCGGTCTAAAAGCGCCGGCTTACGGATCATGGTCACCTGAAGGTTTTGTCGTTTTTACTGCTTATTCTGCTTACGCTTTCCTCTACCTTCCGAGAACTAAACGCCTCGGTATAAGTAAAAGAATCTTTACTTAGAGTAAAACATCACTACTTTTCTCTACTTTTGTTGAATTTTATAAACTATGTTCTTCTATAAATAACATACCACTGTGGTAGATCAGGTAGTAGAGTAACCGCTTCATAAATAGAAGGTCGTTGGTAACCATTTCTCAACTTTGTGAATAACACATTATGAAGATATCAGGAGTTTTAGATTGCTCTGTGATATGTTACGACAGTATGGTTTTATTTTCTCTCACAGGTATCGACTTGAGGGAAGGATCCCAGCAGTTTTGGACTTCATATTATGAAAACACTGACGGAGTCACAAATACAAGTGTAAGATTTAAGTTATATAATTTATTGTTAGCAAATGTTTATATCTGAAAAGGTTTTTTGTTAGACAGTATGCTACTGCTTGCCATATACTTGAGTACGTTGATACCCAAGGGAAAATATATTTATTTTTTTAGAGAAAAGATGTTTGTAAAATTTAAAATGCGTTTAGGTATAAACGGGAAAGGTTTAAGCGTATTTTTTGCTGACAAAGGCAATGCATAGTTGGACAGCAGAAAATTGCTTTGTAGTAAAAAATGACAAGTCTTTGTTTTGCAGAAAACATGCAATATATCTTCATGTCACCAAATACCTAATTACTCAGTAATAACAAGTTAGGTTGGGGAAAATTAGGAGGAAAAAATGGCACCTAATCTAAAAATATTTATGTTAATTTCCAGTTCATTTAAATCTCCAAATCTGTTGAAATCAAAAACAAATATACTAAATTATGTAAGAATCAAAGTAAAAACCTTGAAAGTGACAAGTTAGGTTAAACACGTGAACTTCCACCAGGAAAGTGAGGCCGCCGGGGGCTCCAGAAGGTTAAGTACCTCCTGTTTAGCTAGCTACACCTATCACGTTTGTAAACGAAGTTGAATGAAAGGAACATGGAACTATGGGATGTAAAATATATCAAGGAAAATCCTGGACTTAGTGACATCAAACGTATCAATAATACTGTGAGGACGAAATAAAACTTTTTCAAGGCCTGATTAGGCAAGTCTTGCAATTTTTCTTCGTTGTATAAAGTTCCCATAGTAAGAACAAACTCTACCATTGAAAACAATTTTAGATAGTTGGTTTTAGTTTATGTAAATCTGGAATGATATCTAGCCAAAAACTTGACTTTTAATTGAAATTTTGCAACAACAATAATCCGCTATAAAAAAGCACGATTATTTAGATCAAAATCAATTTTGATGCAGTTTCCGTAAAGTAAAAACTGTTGTAATTTTAAGTTGATTTTTTTATTATTTCAGATTCTTGCTTCCAGTATTGACAACAGACATATCTATATTAACGGTATTAGTATATATGATCTGGACGATACAACAACACTATTTACCATAGGCGTAAATAAAGAGGCAGACACGCTTTGCGATATAACGAAAATGAAAGATTTGTCTGTAAGTAATATTATTTTGACTACTTAATCGATTGATTGGTTGAATGAATGAATGAATGAATGAATGAGGTTCAAATACCAATTCTCGAAAAAAGTAAAAACTTTGAAAAGCAAATTTAGTTCAACACGAGGACCTCCAACATGGACGTGAGGCCTGGTGCTCAGGAAAGGTAGGTTAGAACGTTCTTATTGGCTAACTACACCTACCACGTGTAAAGTAAAAATCAAACACGTATCAAAAAATAAGATAAACAGTAAGTACAAATACGATTAGGTTATCAAAATCTAATTACTTTAATGTTATAAATCCTAGATTAAAATTTCCGATAAAACCGAACGGAGATAAAACCAGAAACACAAACATATTGGTTCATGTTCGAATCAAAACAAAAAAAGCAAAATAAAAACTTTGAAACTGAAAAATTAAGATGAACAAGTGGATTTCAATACACCAGGAAGTGAGACTAGGTACCCCGGAAGATTAGGCACCTGTTGTTTATCTTGCTATGATATTTAAGATCATTTGTGATTTGTATTACAGCACAAATATTCCTTTCCATGTAACGGAGACTTCCACAACTTTCAAAGTTCTATTAAGATGAACTGTCTGTGGATTTTCTTTGGAACTGTTGTCTATAGATACAATATAACGCTGTGGGAATCGGGTAAGTGACGTTTGGATATTCTCTGTGTAAATACTTTGAGAATAACTGTTCATACAATCTGCCATATACATATTTTATTATACAACATATTCATATACTAGTACCATTTTTTTTAATGTATTGTATGATTAAAATTTAAAAAAAAATGGTATATGACAAATCCCATATCATGGATATGGGAAAAATTGAAAAAGAATCTATAAAATGAATGAATTTTATTTTTGTTATGGAAGTGTGAAAGAATTGGGCATTTTGCAGACTGAGTAATTCGCGTAGTGAGTTATTTTACGTGTGTAATTATCTAATTCTTTCATATTTTCATAACAAAATGAGAAATTAATTCATTTATTATAATCCAATTTATAGAATTTTTTTCAACGACAAATCAACAATTTAAACACAATATAGCCATATAGCCGTAATAAGTTAAACAACAGCAACGTTGTGGCGTAGGAATTCAAATGTCTCTGTGCATTGAGAGCCAATTCATTCATGCAAACGTAACAAAAAAGATCTGACCAATCAAAATGCTTTTAACAAATGGGAATTGGATTATTATGCTGTATTACTCAAATTCTGAAAATCGAATTTTCGTTTATATCCTGAGACATCAGGAAGAATAAACAATTCCTATTATGAGAATCTGTCTGTCAGTCGCTTTGCAGCTTTAACACATGCAAGTTAAATTACTTTAGTGTCCCTTGATTATTTTTTCAAATTTTCCTGATTTTCAAAAGTTTTAAAAAGAAATTAAAGTGACCTTGAAACATTCAACTTATTAAGTAAGTAAAGACAGTAAATATACTTGTGTTAAAGGGTGACTAATTATCTAATAAGACTTGCACGATTCATAATATTAATATTTGATAAAATCTTGCCATGCTAGAGTCGTCTAGCTGCTTACTGTACCTTTTTGGAAAGTTTGAACAAACTTGCCTAGATTGACATGTTTTCCAAACAAATTAAAGGCAGTAAACTTTTCAATTACTAAGTTTTCGCATAAAGTGGCATTTAAAAAACTTATTTCTATATTGACAGATAAACCGTTTGTTTTGGGTCACTGGGTACAGATTGTAGGGTTGTACGGTTAGTATGACATTATTTTCTACAGTATTGGTAAATGTTAATTGAAACGTTGTGCTATATATCATTATGGATTATGGACCTGGATTATTATGTTTGTTTTTGATACGTTATAGATTATTTGTATCAATACAATTTTATCATACAGTGTGGCGTTGGTAAACACCAAAAGTTTGGATGTGTAAAAAGGAATAAAATTCAAATACACTAATCCATGTCCGAATTACATTCCAGAAGCAAAATAAAAACTTTTGAACTGACAAGTTAGGTTCGAATCGTGAATTTCTACTAGGGAAGTGAGGCCGGGTGCTCCAGAAGGGTAAGCACCTCCTGTTTAGCTAGCTAAACCCGCTACGTGTGTAATAAAAAAGTATGTGAAAGGAACATGGAACAATAGAACGTCAAATATATTCAGGGCAATTCTGCAAACAGAGACATCAAACATATCAATAATACTGGGATGACGACCATAAAACTTTTAAGAGCCTTGATAAGCTTAGGCTTGCAATATCCCTGAGTCAACAATTTATTTGTAAGCAGCAAATATCATGTCGTCCTGGCATTTTGTTTGTTTACTTTTGATTTACCTTATGCGTTATTCAAACGGGTATTTTTTTTGTTTATTCGGGAAGCGTTGTTAGATAGATTGTCATTTTGTCTATTTACTGTTGAAATCGATTGTATTGCTTAAGGTTTCAGTTCAAGAAATCGACGTCATCATTAAGTACGTAGTTTTGTTACTTTTCAAATTATTTTTAGGTTTGTAAATGCGTTGCAGAAGACAACGATTGCGAGGTCATATTCTTTATTTACTATTTCAGATGACACAACTACAACTACCCAAAGTGGAGGTGCGACCTACGCCAACGCCAATCCGCCTACAGACAGCACTACATTTACCCATAGCCATACTATATCTACCACCGCAACTACTACTACTACTACTACTACTACTACTGAACCATCTACGTCCTTGACGACATCTCTTCCTAGTAGCAGCACCACGACTACAGATTGTAAAGCCTACTGCAATTGTTCTGAAAGCACAAACTATGGGACATCCAATAAAACAATGGAGGAGATAGAAGATGAAATTCAAAAGATAAAAGACGCTCTTACAATCGACAGAAGTGTATTGTCTTCTACAATAAGACGGAAAACTAGCGCAGCAGACAGCCGAGTATCATCTGCTGGTATTGGAGTTGTTGGAGTTACTATATTGGTGTTAGAAATTGTTATATTATTGGCAGCAGATCTAATGAAATTTAAAATGATCCTAGGGCAATCGTACTTACTGAAGTACCTAGCACCAAGCGATCACACAAATAAATAACTTAAGTTATTTACGCTAGTCGTGTAAGCCGTTTTGAAAAAAAATCGATATTAGACTTTACTTCCTGATTCTAAAAGTTCAATGCACCTTTAGTAGTGTTGATTTATATCCCTTTAACGTAATACTGATTGCCAATTTCCTGAATTTGCACCATTGATTTTACGTCATCTTTTATTGTTATGCAAGTTATGCCTGGAATTTGGTATGACTTTAATATAAATGCAATATAAATATAAATGAAATGTGCATAGATAAATATCAATGGATCATCGGATGACAGTGTATTATTGAAAATAATGTAAACTATTTTTGTTTTCTATTTGGTAATAAGACTTTATTATCATATTCGTATTTGGTGTGTTGAAACATTTAGGGGTTTTCAAACCTATATTTATCCATTGTTTTAACTAGCAACTTTCATTTTGCTTTATTATATAACAAGATAAAAGACCGCGTGTTCAATGTACATAAAAATCCTAACGGTTTATGTACATAATTTAAAGCTATTTAACACCGTATATATAGGGAAGTTTTGACAATTGTAATCAAGCCGAAATCTGTAAGCATTTATATAAGAAATCTTCAAAAAAAATCCATTCAGTGTTCTTTAGTCGTACTAGAGCGTTCTACATGGGACTTTGGACTGCTGACATACTGGCAGAATTACCATGGAGGAAACCTGTAATTCATATTCATAAAGAAATTAACAAAAACTTGAGTAACCCAAATAATAATGAGATACTTTATTGCTCAGAAGCCACTGTTGCCTTATAGAAAATATACACAATATTTAAAATATATTTTAAAAATTACAGTGCATACCCGGATTGCTTCAAAGCTTTAAATCGTGACACTGTCTTACAGCAGCTAATGTTCAAATAAATTACGGAAAATAAAATATATTTTAAGGAAGTTCCTTAAGTATCTTTCGAAAAAATCCATTCAGTGTTCCTTAGTCGTACTAGAGCGTTCTACATGGGACTTTGGACAGCTCATGATCATAAACCGCTGTTGCATTATAGAAAATATATACAATATTTAAAACATATATAAAAATTACAATCCATGTCTGGATATCTTCAAAGCTTCAAATCGTGATACTATCTTACTACAGCTAAGGTTAAAACATTACAAAAAATAAAATAAAATATATTGTAAGGAAGTTCCTTAAGTATCTTTCACTTATTTGATCCTACGCCGCCTCTACAGAGATGACACTCCAAGATATTTAATGCGATTTCTAGTTATGATTCAGCCTCAGCAAAACTAAATGAACGATTCTAAACGCCATTCAAATTTATTAGATTCCCAAATAACAATTGCAAAATACACTGTTCCATGCACACTGCCACAGACACTATAACTCGCATTTCGTTGACGGACTTTACTAGGTAGTCGTGATAAATAAAACTGTAATTTAAACATATTTGAATAAAACATCATTTATACGAAAAAAGGAACATCTACCTCCTACGCTATTTGTATTCCACATGCTATCTTAACCTCATGTTTCATATTTTTGATAATTTAATTATTTAATAATCAAAAAGAAAAGTGCCAATTTATGTCTAAATCACAATTCCAAAGCAAAGTAAAAAATACATTCAAACTTAAAATTCTATTACAAAACAATACAAAATACAACAAAAATGGAATTAGAAGTTAAACAAATGGAGAGTGATGCCGGGTGCTCCGGTTAGGTAAGCACCTCTTGTTTAGCTAGCAATACCCGCCAAGTGTGTATTTAAAAACAAAACCGATCCATGTCCAAGTCACAATCCCAAAGCAAACTAAAAACTAGAAAATGAGGTGAAATGCGTATTTTCCAGAAAATTAACAATATAAGGGGATTAAGGAATGTGAAATATTTCCAGGATAATCCAGGTTATCAAAATATTACGATGGTGGTCATAAAACATTTCGAAGGACTTGATAAGCCTAGGCTTGCAATATCCTTACAAAAATTACTTGGTGAAACATGAACATGTAGAATGAACTATTCTGCCATTGTGTCTATACAATATCTGGCTTCAAGGTAAAACCCGATATTACTACTTTCATACAAGGTACAAAAGAAATACTATATAAAAACAAAAGAAAATATTATTAAAATAATTCAAATAATGCCTTGTAGTTTATAATTGACATTGAACAATCTTCTACTCTTGCAATCAATTACGTAGCACTTAACGCCAATTACTTATTACAGAATTTGCAATAATCCGTCTTTAAAGGAATAAAGTTATTTTTTCTCCTTGTGTTTGAAGCATGAAAGAATTGGACATTTTGCATACTAATTAATTCGCGTAGCAAATAATGTTACGTGTACAATGTCCATTTCTTGAATACTTTCATAACAAAAAGAAAAAAATAACTTCATTTCTTATAACTCAATTTATAGAATTATTTTCAACAACAAATAAATAATTTAAATAATATTGTCGTAGCAAGTAAAAATACCATCGCTATGGCGTTGGAATTCAAATGCCTCTGTGTGTCATCCATAATGTTGATGTCACTGAGAGCCAATCCATTCTTGCAAACGTTACAGAAAAATTTGACTAACCAAAATGCTTGAAACAAAAGAGAATTGAATTATTTAACAATAACTGTGTATTAAACTGTAATAAATAAATTCAAAACGTATCAAACAAGTAAAGGATAGTTTAAATTCTACTTATCACAAACATACTCTTATTTTATCGCATTTTATATTATGTATAAAATTCAAAATCAATTTAGGATTATTTGACCATAATTTTAATTTACTATCTATATAAAGTTTATTTCTATATTTGAAATATCTAAAGTTACATTAATTGAAAAAAATTATTAATCTACCGTACAATACCATAAAGCATTGAAGTAAAAGATTGTGTAAACATTAATATAGTTTTATAACATTTTTATTATTATTACATTGGCAATCTTTTTGTTAAGGAAGAAACAAATAAAGAAACATACGACGAGTGTCTTAAATAAAATAACACTTAGTGTTGTAGAAAAAGTGAATAATGACTCTAGCGAGTAACTTGATACTCCTAAAAGTCTTGTTTTTAAAAATGAAACATAAATTGCTATAGACAAGGAATGTTATATTTCTTGTTCATGCTGCCTGGAATGTACTCTATTACATATTATACCAATGCTAACTTTACAACCTTAAACGGTCGTTTTGAAATACAATTCCTCATCAGTAGTGCTCGAACAAAAAATGTAAAACTAATTTTTATCGTATGTAATTTGATATTCTTAAAATCTCTTTTTAATAATGGCATAAACAAAGAATAAAATAATTTGTTATTGGTCTTCGACGCGAATGTATTGTTTGATTATTTTAATTTTTCTTAATCTTTCAACTCAGAGCATCCTATTTATAGAAGCCAAAACCTTGAATTTAACATTGTTTATAGTAACTGCCGTCTAATCATCTATCTGCTGATGGACAGAACGTTCAAACAGCAGTTTTAGTTCAGAAATAGAGACTTTGAAAGTCTTTGAGTCTCTAAAACATAGCCTGATAAATAATTGTAGTCTGCGTGATATGTATGTTTATATAAATGTGTTGTATCAAAAATATTACTTTTATCTAAAACTAGAATGCCTTTAGTGTGACAAATCAGGTAAGATACGAGGGCACTTCTAAATGTTTTGAGACTAACAGAGGAAAAATAAGAAAAAGCATTATTTTGCTTGTAATTTTCATTTTAATCCTTCAAAGTACTCTCCTTTAACATGTATACACTTTTCCATCCGAGAAATCCACGATTTGAAAGCAGCAGAGTAGTCGGACTTGGGTATCCTCTTTAGACACTGATGCGCAGCACTACGAAGCTGACTTCGAGAGTTATACCGACGGCCTGCAAGCATGTTTTTCAAGGTAGAAAAAAGGAAAAAGTCGCATGGGCTTAGATCTGGTGAATATGGGGGATGTGGAAGTTGTATTACTCTTTCATCGTGAAGAAACTGCAGCACTACATTACTCTTGTGGGAGGATGCATTATCATGGATGATGTGTATGCCTCTTAAACCAGTTCTAGGGGGGAAATTATTATAGTTTTTTTTAACAAACTTTAAAACCTTGTCCCTATAAAATATCCCAGTAACAGATTTACCTGGCGGAGAATGAATCTAAACAACAGGGCGATTCGAATTGAAGAAGACTGTGTACAGAACCTTTTTTTAACTTTGAAGTCGTTTTGCTATTACAGGTCTAGATTGTCCTTTTTTCAACCACTGCTTATTATTTATCCTTCTTTGGGGCTCAAAATAATGTATCCAAGTTTCGTCTCCTGTTAGTAACTCACTTAATCGCCTAACACCAGTATTTTTGTATTTTTTTCAATATTTGTTTGCAACTTTTAACTCGTTGTGCTTTTTGATCTTTTGTTACCCAACGTGCGCATACTTTTTCCAATTTCAGGTGCTTTGTTAAAATTTGATATGTACTACTCGTTGAAATACCGAGACACGAAGCTATATCAGAAACTGTATACCTAGCGTCTTCGTTCACCATGGCTTCAACAGCAGCAATGTTTCTTTCAGACGATGACGATTTTTGACGTCCTGAACGGGGGTTGTCTTTAACAGTTCCGTACCCATCTGTAAACACTTTCACCAATCTATAAACAGTTGCTTTAAACACAGACGATTCTCCATAAATTATTTTAAGTTCACTCAATATCTGTTTACTTGGTATTGACAAAGCACAACGGTTTTTGATATTGCTTCTTATTTCAGACTTCTCTTCAGGCTTCATTTTACATCAAAATATCATTAGTGTATATGACTAACCTTTGTTTAAGTCCAAATATCTCTGTAATTACTAAATAATTTATACGAAATTTCATACGTATATCACCCGTGATTTTACCTATTCAATCCCGGTTATCTTGTACATACGTGTCACTACAATTTTTTTGGAAGCCAATAAGTCTCAAAACTTTTTGAAGTGGCCTCGTATTAACCAAACGCCCAAAATACGTCACTATATTATTATATCATTGCTTTTAAATTACAGTAACAATACTGCTAAACTTGTAAGGCTGGGGATGCTCAGTTACTTGCTGTGAAACAACTGAGATATAGTGAACTTTTTAGTGACTGAAAAGATGAACATTTCCAAAGAACAATTACGAATAATTCTGATTCTAACAATGGCAATTTCATAAAAATGGCTCAGATTTATTTCTCCTCTGCAATCAGTGAATTTTCAACTCTGTCAAACACGCACAAACATACATATTAATATTTACGATGCTTTTTAGAAACCGTCTTCATTATTGTAATATCACATGGAAATAGATTACATATAAAATCAGTTCAGAATTATAACAAAACGTACATAATACGTAACAGTTACAAAGAAAACATATCTAAAACAGCTGTTTATTTTCTCAAGTTTGGTTTTTGTATAGAATTAACACAAATGCTTTCAAAAATAGTCTAGGTTTCCAGTACAAAAGTTTTTTCCCTTAGAGATATAAAGATCTATATTGGAATTAACTAGCATCCCTGAGAAGTATTACTTTTTTGCGGTATACCATTCTCCATCATATATATATATATAAAGCATTAGCGCTTTCATTTCATCTTCAGACGCTTTACATAGTACATGTACATGTATATATATTTCTAAAAAAATGATTAAATATTTTTAGGGTTTTTTATTCGTTTTGGAAGATACGTTTTAATTTTAATTTTCAAATGTACGTATTGTGAATCAATAGTTGTAAAGTAAATAGAGTGGTAAGGTGACCTCCAAAAGAAGATCAACCACACCACTAGACATTTACTTGTTTATCCTTTCCTGCATTGTCTTTGTTGAATGTGTCTCTTGTTAATTTTGTTTGGTAGTACATTATATCCGTTGCAAATATCTTCCTTTTTATTACAATAAGAAATACATACCTTTGAAATCAGAATGACAAAAACTAATCAAAAACAAACACACTAATGCATGTCCAAATCAAAATACCAAAGCATACAAGAAATCCTTCATGGTTGGTAAAATTACTGTTAGAATATGAAGGATTCTTTGATATACTATCTTAACAATACCAGAAAATGTCAGCACGAGGATCGTATAAGGATAAATATCTACAATTAATTTCAGAAACACTTCATCTTGACGTTGGAATGTTGAGAAGAAACTTTGCAGCTTGGCGCCAAATTCAATGAAAACGGATATGAGATGTCGAATTATCAGGAAGTTCGAGACATAAATTGCTTTCCACAAAATAAATGTCGAAAATGTTGACAGAAATGTATAGCCATATTTGACATATTCCTCAATATGTCTTCTATTTTGTGACAAGCAGACGACACCGAGAAATGTACGACAAATTTCAATCTTCTAGATAACATATATCTCTCTTGCGAAGTCATGCACTTTTATTGATGTTTCATTTCTGTTATTAACAAGGGTTACAGCATTTTACGATTTTGCCCTTTTATTATGATATACGTGAATCCATTGACACTATTTTGGTATTTTATCAAGTTTAAATAATTATAATTTACGTCTAGTGCTGTATAATTAACACTGGTAACATATGTAATTAATGATTCCATAGACAATATTCAGGCACCATACTTAGTTTTTATAAGGAGAAGGAAATCTTATTCCAAAAAGCATATTCTAAAAATTCGAGAACATCCATAATATTGAGGTAAGTTTTACGTCATTTACATTTGTACTTTCATTTTAAACATACATACTTCAGATAAAATAAATGCCTTAATCAGAAATTGAAAAAAAAGTTTGGTATCTTTGCTGATGGACTAAGCATGCCCGAGGAAACCCAAGAAGCAATACATAGTATTGTCAAATAAACATTGTTAATTAAAATTATCTGCTTCCTATAAGTCCAACACATACTTCTTAACCGTTTAAATAATGTGTTTAAGTGGATTTAGTAAAAGAAAATGTGTTTCTTCTATTTTCTCATTTTAACATCCTAAAGTATTAGCTTTTCAACAATTTTGGTCATAGCACTAGTCTGTCTTTACATTCCTTAAACGCATTTTTTTAGGGAACATAAAATTAGTTTTTTTACATTTCAAAAAAAATCAGAATGATTCTATTGGTTGACGGAGTTTTTTCTTACCCAGAAACAGTAGTTTATATATACTATATTAATACTAAATGACGTGAACTATTGCATTATCAATGTATGTTGCGAAAAACATTTTGGTGCTCAATGACTGTGCAAACAAATGTCATGATCACTGTAGCATTTACTTTTTCATTTGAACATATTTAATTATATGTATAATAATTTAAAGGAATTTTGATCTTTTGATGCTATTGCAAAAACAAACCAGAAAACCTTACCATGCAGCAATAAAAGGTCAACATACATTTATTAAAAATACATACCGTCAATGTCTTAAGCATAAACCCAAAACCAAAGCTAGAAACAGGCTTATCGAGATTAAAACGTTGAATTTCCACAATGGAAGCGACCGGGTGATGCAGAAGGATCACAAGATCATGTGGATACAGGTTTATTGAGCCATTAAGCTTATTTATCAGCAAAATGACATTTTCAAATAAATCACATGTAATAGGTATTTTGGTATGACATTTAAATTATCTGAAAAACAGTTTGTGTATAGCAATCAAACCATAACGTTAACGAATATAATCAAAACAAAAGAACTAAAAAACTACAACAGAACCGACATGATGACCGATAGCTTTTTTCAGATCAGCAGCAATACAATTACAAAAAAGCTTGTTTGTCGCATTTTTTATACGAATACAGATATTGGTTGTCAGATCTTTTCATTTCATAGATAAGACATTATAGAATATTGGAATATTTCCAAATCAAGGATATAAAAACTTTATTTTCCCAATATCATCTGTAAATGAATACATTTATATTGATTATATGATGCATTTAAATGTTGTTATGGTTTTAGAGACGCAAATGCACTATGTAAAATAATATAAAATTTTGTTTCTTTAAACACTGAGTAACCAGAATAATTGCATTTACACCAAAAGATCAATGAAATCATCCGTACCTTTTTTTCAGGTCATAAAACAAATTGTATTGATACTGTTTTACTGTGTACTTAATTAACATGTTAACGATCATCAAGTACAATCATTTCTTCTTGCCTCTACCGAGAACACATGTACCTAAGACCATTGTTTAATAGATCAAGTTATTCTTAACACTTGTGACTGATTTCATGCACTAATTTTATACAACGCGCGAGTAATGTGTCCGTATACAACATTCTACAGAAGCTGTTTTCCATACTTAATCAAATAAATACTTAATTTACTGGAATGGTGGAATCCTAGGATGTTTTACCATTATAAGATTATAAGTTACTGAATTATATCATAGAATGTTAAACCATTGTAAGACTTAATGTCATTTTATGTTTTAAGCTTCTATTGTCTCTTTATTTTTTTTATGTGTGCTAAGACAGCAGTGACAGATATCAAAAGCCTTAAATACTACAACAATAATGATTTATTTTAAATTCTATTTAGTAATTTACTTAGAGAAAACATGTCAATATTTTAGTACATTGCATGCTGTTGATATTTAACAGACATTGCTTTGACATGAGTTAGACGCATATGATAGTTTCATCGGTTATGTGTAATATTAGGTTTTCAAACGCATAGTATTCAAATGTCGCAAGTAAAGTGTTTTATATATAGCATACAATTTGAAGTAGAGATTTGGTATAAAAAATGTTTATCTGTAAAACGGTCTTAGTGACACACTCAATACATGTTTAGTAATATACGTAAATATGATCAAAACATAAAGCTGAAGAACGTACACAGAACCGATATGATGACCGATAGCTTTTACAGATCAGCGGTAATACAATTACAAATAAAGCTTGTTTGTCACGATTCTGTGGACGATTACAGAAATTGGTTGTCAGATATTTTAGATTTTATGAAGTAGATAGTACTGCTTATTGGAAAAGTTCCAAATCTAACGTCTTGCAAAGATATATAAAACTCATCTACCCAATATCATCAGTAAATAAATACATATATATTTTTGATATATATATACTGTTAAAGGGTGCCGAGATACAGCCGCCGTTACATAAGTATGCTTTTATTGTTTTAAAGACGAAATGTTATCTTTGTAAAGACATTTTGTTTGATTAAAAAGTGTTTCTTTTAACAGATAGTACTCGAAAGTAAGTATCAGGATTTGTGAAAAGAGAATATAACTACTACGCCCAAAAGTCAGTTGTATTCCAAAATGACATAAATTTTGTATGAAAGCTAGTTAACATAATTTAAAAAAAATAAGAAAAATATTTATTTATTTCAAAATTCATAGTTGTGTTAACAGCATATTAATTTGCTTTTAGGAGATAACTAAGCGTTATAATATTTTTCATTTTTTAGAGGACACCTGTAATTTGTCGTATTATTTAGACAAATTATTTCAAACTTATTGAAACGAAAATACCTACCTAAGACATTAATTATTTTTATTTTGTCATTCTCTTTGCAATAGTTGCCATCTTGCATCGAAAGACCAGGGACATTTTAGCGTTCCTTTGTAACACACTGGTGTGAATGAAAAATTAGCGACTGACTAACTTTTAAACATATCCTATCGCACAGGTGATGTTAAGCTGTTTCTTTACATAATTGCCAATGTCTCAGGCCAATCAAATATTTTAATACTGCAAATTCCTATTAATTAAAAAGATATAATCTAGGTAATTTTTAGTTTAGAATATATTTTTCAAAAATGTAGACGTCCTTGTGTATTTAATAAACATACTTACGGCTGTCAAGTTCAATCAATTGCACTCGTCTCTACCAAGAACATATATACTTGAGTTCATTGTTTAATAGATCACGTGATTCCTTACACTTGTGACCGATTTCACAGACACTAATTTAATACAACGCGTAATATGTTCGAACACACCATTCCACTGAAACTGTTTTTCATCCTTTATCAAATAACTGTTTTATTAGCCGTAGATGGAATCATATGATGTTTTACCATTATCAGATTCATTATAATTGAATGTATTAGGCTTCTATTGTTTTTTATTTCTTGTGTTAACCAAGATCGCAATGCCAGATATTAAAAGTTCCACATACTATATTAATTTTTTATTTAAATTCTTTTTAATATTTATGCGTAAAGCATGTCATTTTTAAAGAACCGTATGTCATACTTTAAAAGCAGACGTCACTGTGTTGATGCGTTAGACAGATAGTATGTTAGTTTTGTTCATTTTTGATATTAAATTCTCATAATTCAAACGTATAGTAATCTAAGAATTTTGATATATGTGATATATTTCATACAATTTAATTTGGTATGACTCCAGTTCAAACATATATATTTCAAAAGCAACTGCATTCTTTGTGTGTAATTTAATTAAATGTCATTCATTTGATGTTCAAGTCTAAATACTCGTATGTAACTGATTAAATGAGATTGAATGATTTTGATAATACATATTAAATTACATCGAAGACATGATTATATGTCAACAAGTTCTATGAATAAAGTTAATTAATATTTACTCTTATAATCTTATTTGCTATAAATGCTCTGATGTGATTCATATTGGATAATGAATGCCCCTAGAAAGTTTTATGGTCCTCATCACAAAGTTGTTCCGATAGTTCCAAGAACGTTTAATTCTCTTAATCGTGACAATATTACTGAAATGAATTTTTTTTTGTTATGGAATTATGAAAGAATTCGACATTTTTCACACTGAATAAGTCGCGTAGAATTGTGTTATGTGTGCAAATTCTTCACTTCTGTCATACTTCCATAAAAAAAATATTAATCCCATTTCACCGTTTCATATATTTCAATTTAGAAATATTTTTAACAACCAGTCAACAATTTAAACGATAATATTGTCGTAGCAAGTAAAGAATTGTATCGGTATGACAAATTAAAAATGTTTCTGTGCGTTGTCCATAAAAAAGCCTCACTGAAAGCGATTCGATTCATGTAAACGTAGCAGAAAAGTTCTTGAAATGTAGTTTAATTTTGTAAAATATATTTTGGTCATTTGGGTATTTGGGTACCTTTTCAACATCTTGAAAACAATTTTGGTTTCATTATTTTAAGTCTAAACACTACTGATGAGGAATTGCATTCCGAAACGGCCGTCTAATGCTGTAAAATTTAAAACGGGTATAATATGTAATTGAATCAAATAATCAAGTCATTGAATATACATTTGATGATATGATAAAATGGAAGACTTGAATTTCCTTTCGTATGGTCCTTGCTATGGTATCTACATTTCTGAACGTCTAACATGTCCATAGCTTACTCTAATGTTAACAATTTTTAGTATAGAAGTCTATTTATAACATTTAAATTATAATCCCATGTATATTTCATCACGCTTTAAGAAAACCATTTATTAATGTTTTACATACGGAATGATGATGTTAAATCAATGATCCAAACCTAAAGCTCTTCGGGCTCTACAGAAATGGGCGGGTTCTGATTATAATTCCCTAATGGTATCGGTTGTTCTTATTCACTATGTTCAAATAAAATTTAAAAAAAACTTTAACATTTTAATGGTTGACATGGTTAATTGTTTTTTAAATTATTATTAATTTTAGAATGCGTTTATGGGCAACTGGTTGTAAAATAAGTAAGATGTTTGGGGTTCTCCAATAGTACTTAACCAAAACACTGGATATATACTTAAGTATCATGCAAAGGCGGTTATTTTAAAAGGCTTAAAAAGTGTTTGGTTTTCATTATTTTCTTATTGGTTTTGTTATTACATGTAACCTGAGTCGTCATTGCGTTGGTTGTAGACATGTTTGAGTTTTTACAATAAATTCTTTTTTCTATTTTAAAACTACAGTCATGTAAGGAAAGTCTTCAAATGTATCATATGCTGTATACATATTCTACAGTAAATCTTTTATTTCATTCTTTCAATATGAAGATATGAAATGTAGTGTAAAAACAACGCAAATACCATTAGTACACTGAAAGCAATACATGTAATATCGAAACTTGTATTTATGTACTAGTATTCAAAATGGGAAACATCGGTTTTTATACTGATCGACTACAATTCAATTAAAATTTGTATATGCTTATTACGATTTCTTGTAGGATTCTAAAATAGAATGTCAGCTGTCTTTACTTCATAAATGAGATATTTCAATTTATTCATTTGATTTCTAATTTGAATACAATGCTTTTTCTTCGATATAAAATGTATTTTTGTTTAAAACAAACGATTACTGGATCGGATATTATCTTGATTACTTTGAGAAAACAAAGTCACTATTCTGAAATATGACGTTGTTACTTCTGTAAAAATTAACATCCTTGGAAATGAAATTATCTTCAAAATTAACAGCCATATGGATTTTTTAGAAGTTGTCATAATGATTGGAGATCTTGAATTTATAAACATCTTTCACGGGTTTTTTTTTACCATTTTGTCACCTAATACATATGGAAAGTTAAGATCTATGTTTTTTATGATGAAATAAAAAAATCCTAAAACATGTAACATGTGTTAGCTGAAAGTTCTTGCACTTGTCAGATATCAAACGTGACAGGTGCATTTAGCTAAAAAGGATTACCTTACTACTTTGGGGCAACAGATGTCACATTCCTGGTGGATGTTTACGTGCGTAAGATAATTTGCCATTTTTTTTACATTGCTTTGGTTTTGTGATTTGCACATGTAATGGCATTTTGCTTTTGATATACAGGTTTTCAAAATTGTCATGTTTTTCTTCAATACTGTAACTGGGAAAGAGATAACCACTGCGGTAGCTCAGTTGGTAGAGTGCTCGCTCAGTAAGTGTGAGGTTGTGGGTTCGATCCCCAGCCGGGTCTGACCCAAGTAGGTATTGGCAGTTCTTTCGCCAAGCAGTCGACATTACGAAATGAAAGTCACGTTTCTTTCGGATGGGAACTTAAAATAAACGAGATCTCGTGCCACGGTTGGCTTGGCATGCTAAAGAACCCCGCTGTATAATGCCATAAGAGCAATGCACA
Source organism: Anadara kagoshimensis (assembly GCA_021292105.1). Lineage (NCBI taxonomy): Eukaryota > Metazoa > Mollusca > Bivalvia > Arcoida > Arcidae > Anadara > Anadara kagoshimensis. Next base: position 39,408,477 of record CM037870.1, on the reverse strand, counting down.
GGAAAAATTCTGCACCTTCGCCTATAGCTGGCGAGGTATCAAGATAAGTGAAATATTCTTGACTGGGACGTTAAACACCATCACTCAGCTCACTCACTGTCAACACGTTGAAATACAAAATTGATTGCAAAGGATTAATGTACAGTAAACTGTATGTCATTGTGTTATTAGAGACAGTGTCTGAATCATGTTTCAGACGTGCGTGCAACATTACATCAGTGTAATTATTATTAATGTCTGGATATTAAACCTGTTGGATAGAAGACTAACTACAAGGAATTATGTAATGGCAATCAATCCTTACTTCCACTAGATTGCACAAATAGACGTCTAATGTAATTCTATTTTTGTAATTCTTTTCATTTCATGAAGTTCGGAAGAAAATTTGTTACAAATAGCAAATTACAAACAGACATCCTAATATTGAAATATGTCGATAATGATTGATTAAACTGGTAGAAACCAATCATGCAACACTCTATCGAATGTTTTTTGATAATTTTTTGATTTAATTTCCAATATTTGAGATCTTGTAAGTGATAGCTTATGTAGACAATGTTCTCGAATCTTTATTTGGCTTGCATGTTCTTTTGACCGTTTATTTGAAAAAAAGTTTATTTAGTGCATCTCGGAATAGAGATAGTGTTTATTACGTTTTCTTGTATTGTTTACAAACTTACAGGGATTGCACAGGGTTAAATGAAATGTACAGTCTGATCGGGTGAATTAACTGTAAATATTGACAGCATCCTAAAATTAACATAAACTTACATTTTAAAATTAATAACATTTTAATTTCTCCCAAAAGCTAATATGTTTAATCGTTCAAAGTATTGCCATAGGTGATAATACTAGTTTCTATACTTTTATTATCTCAACCATCTAAAATATTTGGATGTCTAAAATTATGGTCGAAGCAAATCTGATGAAAACGGCCGTCAAGTTCTACACAATTGCTACAGGTTTTCACAACCACAGGGCTGGTATCTCTACTGTTTGATTAAGTAACGGGGATATCGTTAACACAGGCAATTTTTTAAATCAAAATATCTACCTCTGAATACTGCAGTAGTGCTAAAAAATCAAACCAAGCTTAAATAAAATATTTATGTTTTCATTTTTATCCTTTGCATTGTACACGCCTAACTATTGTGTCTATATGCTGTATTTGCTAAGGACAGACGTAACCTTCAACTCACTATACTGTAATTTATATGTCATCAAATTTTATCCTTATATATATGGTTTTCTGTTGTTCGCTTTTATAAGTATGTTTGCTTCGTTTCTTGTTCTTGGTTCCGTTGGATATTGCAAAACAAAAACAAGTTTCCCAGCTGATAATTATATTATTTTTTGGTCAGGATTTAAAAAATCACAATTTAACCCCAAAAGTAAATATGACGGACTTTTATTTGTAACATCGTTAAGAATAAATAGCGATGCTTTTTTCGTATTTATTTTTGATAAGCTTGTGGCAGCAAAAATAAAATTATATAACAGTTATGTGTTTTATATCATGTCTTGATGATAACTGTTTTCATGATGAATTGTTGTTATGCTGTTTATTGCAAATGGAAGTAACTCATAAATACATGTACTCTAGTAAAAAAAATGATACATTTGAATTCTTGTCTTGATAATATTTCAAAATTTATTTAGATTAGATCATCTTATTATCAAATTAAGGAATTTGCTTTGTTTTGATAGTTGTATAGTGAATGGGAATAAGATATAGTTTCCAAATTTGTGTTGTTTTCTCGTAATTGTTTAAATCTAGAAGCATCTAAATTACTTTTGAATTGATACCGTATTGTTGTCGCAACCTTAAAAGGCTTTTAAGAAAGTTCTTTAAATAAGCAAGATGCTTTAAAATGAATTGTTGACCCAGTAATATTGCATGTCTCAGCTTATCAGTGTATGGTCTTTATCAAAATATTGATGCATTGAATGTTGCAAGGTGCTCTTTTCAATAAGGTATTTCTGCTTTATTAAAATTGTAAATGAAAATGATACTAGAACTGATATCTAAAAGAATACCCAATCTAACTGTATACTTTCAAAATTATTTTTTTTTATTTTTTTAATTGCCAAGGAATATTATTTTCCAAAACCACGACTTTTTGTGTTTGTGTTTAAAACATGTATACAATCAAAACATCAATTATTATGATGTTATGAAACTCCATTTGAGTGTACCAAGAACACTTCCACACAGCATGCGTTAATGGAGATAATTCATCATTTGGCGGGAGTCCTTACATGTGTAACTGCCTTTAGTGACATTGATTAAATATAATTCGAGTAATGTGTCCTGAAAACTACTTTTCTGGGTAACTGTTGTTAATACGTAATCAAATAACCACATTATGAGTTAAAGAAATCATAGAATGCTTTGACCGTTACAGTCACGTAAATACAAGGTAATATTGAAATGTAAATGAAAAACTGTTCTTTTATTTAACAAAGTCATTATATAATATAGTCTGAAGTATTTAATCTGTCGTCTATATGCAGACTAAAAAGTGGAAATGAGAGATGTAGTGTTCGGTATCTGTAAAAAAATACTTTAATTGAAAATTACACACAACACCACACATTTACACTTGACAAACTTTTACTGGGAACAGTAATAGCTAAATCATCTATGAACGAACCAGATAACACGTATTATGCTCCCTTCCGCACGAGGACGGATTCTGAAATAACTAAATAATGATCAGTTGCGTATTTTAAGTTTTAAAGTTGGTATAAATGTTGTTTTTGTATAAAAAAAAATCTTGGATATATTTTCGTCCAATAGATCAATGTTCTTGCATTTTTTTAATTTTGATTACACACGTTGCGGGTTAAGCTATCTAGGAGAGGAGATTTTTTACCGGAGCTCACGTGTTTGAATAACTTTGTCAGTGTTTAAAGGTTTTCAGTTTGCTTTGGAATTTAAAAATTCAAATTCTTTTTGACGCTCAATTATCCCATGTAGTTACAACCAGGGGTCCATAAAAGCGTACAATTAAAAAAAACATAATCAGCCATTTAGTAAACAACACTTGTGTTTATATTGACTAATTCAAATTATACATAATATAATATATTTTATGAAATAAATAAGCATACCGAACATGTCCAAATTACAATCCCTAAGCAAAGAAAAAACTTTGAAAACTTTAAATGATTAAGTTTAAGCCGTTAACGTACAAGGAATCTTAATACATCTGTGTACTGAGTTACTTTGCAACGTTATCCACAATCATCGAATGTTGTGTTCATTTTAGAATTTTTCATTCTTTTTCATTTAAAGCTACTAATACGTTTCTATAAAATTAAACATCTAAATTAAATTATTTCCAGTGTAAAACAATTTATCAACCTTTTAACTATAATGTATTTGTGCTTAGCATTAACTTATACAACAGTGTTTATTGCCAAAATTGTCAGCTGAAAGGTCGACTGGATTTTTAGAGGGCTATTAGATGTAAATACGGTTTGTGATATCTTTCTGTCTCAATCTTGTATGACAGTGTTTACAGAATTAAATACTTATAAATATTAAAAATCGTCGTGTAATCACGAAATGGAAGCAAAAACATGACGCTAGAAGAAGCAGTATCATCGATGACTTTATAACTAAAATGCAATATTTTCAATTCTATATGTCGCAATTCATGCACTGGATGCACCAACAATTTTTTTTGGTATCGGCACTTTTAATAAGATAACACGAGGAGATATTTATTTTATATACAGTGTATATCCATATATATGAGTGTTATAATATTATAGTCTTTAACATTAGCTGGTGTGTTTTTCTTTCATTTTAATAAGCAGTATTTCACAACTGCTGAATTCCAACTTACTAACGTTCATAACATTTCATCGTAACATTTTCTGTGTGGCGTTAAAAACTTTATCTTTTTCGCGAGTATATATTTTTTTGCTTTTTAATCTTTTCAATCAAAATTGAAAAATGTTTTTGAGATATGCTGGTATATTTTATGTATGTTTGTATTTTTATCAATTTCCTCTTACAACTTGTGTAATAACAAATCGCACCTCGCTGTACCGTGACTGGATGTGATGTTGTCATGAGAGAAAGACTCAACTGTGATACAAGAAGCGTGCATTAATAGGATTAAAATACTAAAGAGAGTAGAGAAGACATGTGTCTTAATAGCTAATAACGGAAAAAAAATATCCCACAACCTCATTCATGTAACTACAGTTCTTTATGCATGTGTTAAGTTGGGCTTAAACTGTTAAATTTTTTGTACATTGTTTGATATATATGTTTAAGATAGAAGATTGTCTGTAATTTATTTTACGTGTATAATTTGACGAAAAGATTTATTATTACAAAATTATTAAAATGTGTCTTAAAAATTATTGAGAAATAAAACAGCAAAATATATACAAATTTAACAAAGGAAGAACCAAGAGAACCCATGGAATCAAATAATAAAATAGAATTGATACAATGGAATTCGCCTTCAAACAACATAATATCCCTTCATATTTGAGAAGAACATTGCCTTCCAATGAAAATAATATTGTGTTAATTTATAAAATCAAGAAGACAAGACAATTATAAATTACATATTTAAAACAAAACAAAGAAAAACAAAGACAGATTGTGTTAGTTGATTATATAATTCCCGAATTTTGGAGAGTACAAGAGTAAATGTCCAGTGGTGTGGTTAGAGTACTATTGAAGGACCCTCGCTCATCGCACTGTAACAATCAGTTGTTTTAAAAAACATACAATAAAACTGAACATGTTGTTAAAGAAAACCAACTACTCTTGCATGTATGTATATCACAGCGGTAGCTCAGGTGATAGAGTGTTCGTCTTTTAAGTTGGAGGTCGTGGGTTCGTTTCCCCGAGCTGGTCTGACCCAATACTTGAAAGTAGAAAGTAACTTTTTTTTATCCAAGCATTACGAAATGAAAGTCACGGTTTTGTCGAATGGGAACTTAAAATAAACGAGGACCACGATCGGCGTGACAAGATAAAAACACCCTGCCTGTTGTATAATGCCTTCAGAGCAATGCACCGTCAAAATTTTTCAAAATTTCTCCACCTTCGCATATAGCTGGCAATCTATAGATATTAGTGAAATATTCTTGCACTATTTCTCAACTTCACTCTTGCATGCATTTGTAATCCATAACAATATAAAGCGACCATAAAATAATTTTATTTTGATTCTCTTAACATTTTTAGAAAAATGTAAGTAGGATTATATTCTATGCTTCAAAAATCTTGTAAAGAAATCTTTAAATAATCCCGAGATAGTAATCAAAACCTATAATTGTTGTTTTTAAGTGATAATAAAAAAATACCGATCATTTTCCAAATTAAATAAAAAAAAAGAAAAATGAACTCTTTGAAAACTGGCAATATAAGTTGTCATACACGTCAACTTCTACCTTGGAAACTAAATACATCTACGAACTAAGTTACTTTGGAAAAACTAGTATTCAATAGACAGAACCCTTTCTTTCTCTTTCATTTGAAATATAGGTAAAGCTGGTGTTTGTTGAAATATTAATTCATACAAATCAGTTTTTAGACATCTAAATTACATTATTCCCAGTGTAAAATAATATATTTGTCTGGCAAGTATAATGTATTTCTGTTCAACAATAATTTGTAAAAACGACATCTATCACAAGATTTGCCCGCTACAAGGTCGCATGTTTTTCCTTTTTTTTAGAATAAGATGTCAATAAAATTTGTGTTTTTTCTTCAGTTTTTATCTTGTTCGGTAGCTTTTTAAATATTAAATGCAGATTCTAGTTACTTATCGTGAGAAATTTAACACGAAAGTGGTACAGAAAAATATCTGTTTCTAGAAATAGAAGTAACTTCGACGCCTTTGCAATTAAATAAATATGTTGATGTAAAATGGGGTATTATGGAAAGGTAATACATTGTTATAATAACAGAGAGTCTGAAATGGACCTGTGTCTTGTTGTTTGATTTCGATAAGAAAAATATCAGAACCGTTGAATGAACCATAAGCTTATTAACGTTTGTAACATTTTGTAGTTACAATTCTGTATGGCGTTAAATACTTTTACCGTTTATCTTTTTTATATAAAATAGTATGTGCATGTTCTGTTACTAGTTAATTACATTTAAAAATGTGTTATTTTGTTATTATTGTCATCCGAATAAAACATGAGATATACATTATTTATCTATGTATTTGTACCAGAATGTTGTCTAGGTTTCGTGACTAATTACGCCTTGTTGTAGAATATTACGGTGTGATATAGTTATGGGAATAAGACTACAGCGTAAGACAAAAACAGTTAATTGGCTATAAATGAATTATTTATAAGAAGAGAAGAAAATGGGTGTTTATAGCTAATAATGCAAACCGAATAGTTCATTAAACTATAGTTATCTATATTAAATTGGCCCTTATCTGTTATTTTCTATTTTAATTATTTGATTTATATGTATTTTGCAAAACATTTTTGTAATTTATTTAGATTTTATATAAATGTGAATCCACATTTGGTTGATACCAGGTGTAGAATAGACTAGACTATATCTGAGTAAGAATGAATACCATCTTTGACGACTGTCAGAATTTGTGTTAGAGTTACTGATAATGATTAAGAAGTGTCTTCAATTGAACCTGCATTTTTTCTTTACTTCTATAGATTTGTATGAAGTTTAGGAATCCAATACAAGTAAGGAAGGTCAATTTCGTCTTTAACATTGATATCGAAAGACTCAAGAAAAAGACCTTTTCACAAATTGGTGTATTGTTGATAATTGCTGTCGATGAGCTCACTCAGCTTCTTAATTTTGAATTGCTAATTGGCTAATATTGTTTAATCGTTCAAGTCATGTAGATGGTAATTAACCTTTCACCTAACAGAAACACAAAGTATATTATGTCGATTTTCAACACATATTGTGGATCTTTATAAAAGATAGTAAACATAGCTAAACAACAGTGCTTGGTGACGTCTATTTACTTGTTGTGAAGGACAAGTCATAATTTTGTTAAAGTAGACTAGATGTAAGTCTCCAATTTAAACTAGACATAATAAGTATTTCAAAATATGTTTGTGGTACTTTATTCTTAGGTGAGTTTTTCTTTTCTAGTTATTTTTAAAGTAGATAAATCAACAACATGCACATAAAAAAATTCATCGGGGAGAGATATTCCGAAGGTGAAAGTTAATAGTTTTGACAAGTGTCACGTCCTTTACCCGATAGTGTTTAGCTATTATTTTTCTAATAGGCTATTTTTCTCTGTTGAGGTGACAAAATCCTCAGAATTACAAGATTTCTAAAAAGATGATGCATTCATACTTTATGTACCATTTAATTTCAGGCAATCAAAGTCAATTAAATGCTACTTAAGCGTCTGCTCATGCCCCTTGTGAATATTTGGGATTAGATTATAAAAACACTTTGTCAAAAGTTGATATATTACCGTTTAATTTTTCTTTTTAGTTAGTCCCATGTTGCACAAACAAGGATTTACAACAGGATGACATAATTAACCACAAACAAAATACATAAAGCATTCTTTTTATTTATATTTACTGTGACAAGCTCTTAATTTACGTTATTTTGAATGAAATCTTATAAAAATAAATACTTTAGACACATGATTTATACAGTTTGTGATTTTTTTTTGTTTTCAAATATCTTTCTTGACAAAAGGGTATTTGTTGGCATATACAAAATTCACACATATGACATTGTTTATTTTTGTTTTTTGTTCCCCCTAAATATTTGTTTATTCAATAATATTCGTACCCCGATACTGCTTCTATATATTTTAACTTTAAATTTAAAAAGATGACTTAGAAATCGGAAGAAATGCTGTGACATACATATCACGCAGACAAAATATCACTTGAATTGTAACGAAATGGTTTTATTTGTCTTTGGCTAAGGTAATTTTGGCATAAGGTTACTTCTGTTTTTTAAATTATTGTACTATTTGCGAAAGTTGAATTGCTTTTTATTAAATCAAATATAAAACAAATTAAGAACCATAAGTAAAAGCACTTATCAGACAAAAGAAAAATACCAAGGTCAAGCGATCCTAGTTAATTTTTCTTTTTATCCTCTCCATCTTAAATCAAAATATTGATCTGGAGTGAATTCTTCAATTGGTCTGCTTTATTCAGTGATTAGTTGGCATTGTCGTGATTTTTTACCTGCTATTGACAAATATATATTTTGTCTATATACCTTAATGGGTTTTATAGTTAATCAAATCGATTTTATATTTAACAGTAACTTTCAATACACAACATGTTAGTTTATACCAAATGTAAAATAGACTTTATCTGAAAATGACCGCAGATCATCTGTAACTACTGTCAATATTTCTTCATCTTCATCTTCATCCTATATTTAGGGACCACCTACAATAACCGGTGGTCTTAATTTTATCGAGAACACCAAATGGAGAAAGAATTTCATAATTAGTATGAAGTCTGTTGTAGAGCATGTAAGACGTTGGAAAATGCAAAGCTTAAATCCTTTTTAACTGGATATAGCTTTAAAGTTATTTGAAGAAAAAGAGTTGCCAGACGTAAAGGGTCTATGAGTACTAAACCCTCTTCAGTACTCAGGGACCCAGAAATTTTGACAATGCTACATACAAATTCAACAACATTATTTTTATTTGCAAGTATTGTACTTTCTACATAAATCTTCAATTACAGAGCTTAAAGAACATTAATTAAACCAAAAACCTAGTAATCAAACATGCAATAAAGTGTTACATGAATAGTTCCTACCAGATTTATCAATCATTAGCCACATGTCTCAATATAAGGTTCTCTGTTTGAAATTCTTAGTAAATTGAAAATATATTTATAACAATTTTTTTTCTAAACTTCATGACATTATTAGATTTACAAAGATAAAAATTATATAAGACATCTACGTCTGTGTGTAATTGATTATTGAAAGTTATTTCTAATATATCTTAGATAGCATTCTCTCCAACAGCAGGTTTTGATACCTAGAAATGCATTATAGTGACATTGATGAAACGTTGCAGACACGTCGGAAACATGAGTCAGAAATTTTACTTTATAACGCTATGACATGCTGTACATCAAACTAACTCATAAATTACAATTGATTTTGAATATGTTTGTTGCCTGTAAAAGCATTTACGAAATAATGACAATTTTGAATAATTGAATATCAAAAGCAAACATACCGATCCATGTCAAAATCATAATCTCAAAGCAAAGTAATCTTCCAGTAGGGAAATGAGGCCGATTGCTTTAAAAGAGTAAGATACTCCTGTTTAGCTAGATACGCCCGCCACATGTAATATCTAACCAGTAAAAGATTAAAAAAGTATGCTATGGCATGTTACATGTTTAAAGATTCTTTATACATAAGCTTAAATCTTTATTTTGCATAATTACTGGGTACATTGAGAAAATGTTAAATTTCGGGAATTACATATTATAGCAGTTTTAATTTTACAACACTCGACGACCGTTTCGGAATACAATTCTCCATCAGTAGTGCTTCCACTAAAATTATAAAACCAAAATTGTTTTCAAAATCTTGAATAGATACCGTGCTAAGGAAATACTTTGCATACATGAATATGTCAATAACTTAACGGTATCAATTACTTTGATAACATTTACAATGTTCATATGGCTGATAAATAAGAAAGGTGACTTTATTCACAAGGAATTCAATTTTTCAGGAGAAAGAACGCCACATTTTCAAATGTTTTTAAAAATAATCAAAATTATATTCTATTCAGTTATCGTTTGTTTTAAACGTTTTAAACATTCTTTTCTTATTTGTATATGCATTTTCTTATTGTATTTTCTAGAATCCGTATGTATTCTTCTTGTATCTTTCGTTTTTCTTACGTATACTTGGTCATTGAAAATTGGAAAATACGCGTTTTCCAGCTAAAAATGCTAGTACTTTGGTTCACAATTTCATGTCATAAATATGATAAACGCGTATTCGATTACATTCAATGTAAATTCGCCACGAACAAGTAACATGATACGCCTTTTTGGTAAGAATTAAAATAGGAAATGCTAAATAGTTACAAAACAACACAACAAAGTAACAAAGTATTGATAAGCAACAATAGAATTATGTAGCTGTTATTATTTAATATCACGTCTTGACAATTGTCATGATGTTTTGTTGTTATTCTGTTTATTGCAAATGGAAGTTAATTAATTTCCATTAGTACACTAATAAAAAATTATGCGTTTGAATTCATTAGTCTTGATAATACTTCAATATTAATTTAGATAAGATGCTATTATGATCAAGTAAATGATACATTGGATTTCCATTGTTTGCTTTTGTTACCTTTGACAAATATCAAATCTTACGTTTACAACCGAGAGATGATATTTCAAATTAGTTTTCTCTTTTAAAAGCCCTCTAAGATACAAAATTTGATCGAATGAATGTCTAGTTTTCTCGTTTTTGTTTTAATCTAAAAGCATTCAAATAACTTTTGAATTGATGCCTTTGTCGTATTGTTGTCACAACCTTAAAATGCTTTTAGAAAGTTCTAAAAATAAGCAGGTTGCTTCGAAATAAATTGTTGACTCCGTAATATTGTATGTCTACGCGTATCATCACCCTGAAAAAAGTGTATCAAAATATTGATGCATTGAATATTACAAGGTGTTCTTTTCAATTACAGTTATTTCTGCTACATTAAAATTGTAAATGAAAATGATATCAGTACTGATTCTAAAAGAATGCCCAATCTAATTGACATGTATACTTTCAAAATTATTTATTCTGATATTTTATTTAAAAAAATCCAAAACGACTACTTTTTGTGTTTCAAACATAGATAAAATCAATACCTATGATCATGGTGTTATGAAATTAACTCCATTTGAGTCTACCAAGAACACTTCCACACAGCATGCGTTAATGGAGATAATTCATCATTTGGCGGGAGTCCTTACATGTGTAACTGACTTCACTGACATTGATTAAATATAATTCGAGTAATGTGTCCTGAAAACTACTTTTCTAGGTAACTGTTGTTTATACGTAATCAAATAACCACATTATGAGTTAAAGAAATCATAGAACGCTTTAACCATTACGAGACTTCATGTCACGCAAATACAACTTAATATTTAAATGGAATACTGTTCTTTTATTTAAATATAGCCTGAATTATTTACTCTATTGCTCTATGTGCAGACTAAAAAGTGGAAATGAAAGGTGAAGTGTTCAATATCGGTAAAAACAAACAAACTACAAATACACTTGACAAACTTGTACTGTGAAAAGTAATAGCAAAATCATCTATGAACGAAAGAGATAACACATATTATGCTCCCTTCCGTACAAGAACAGCCTCTAAAATAACCAAATAATTAATTCTGTATTTTAAGTTCTTAAGTTTGTATGAAGGATGTATTCGTATAAACAAAGATACTTTAAATATTTTTTTGCTTTATGATTGTGGTTTGGTATGGTAGTTTCTGCTTCTATTGTATTATTAAATTATTGATAATGAGTAAAACGTTTTATGTCAGTTCGACAACTCAAAGTATAAATTTAAAAAATAATGCGCAGTGGTATGTACTGCACTACACTGGTTAGATGCACGATCTGAGCACTCTAAGTAAACTTTTAATTACACAAATTGATACCTTTCAGTCATAAGGCCTAGTATAATAAAACTCTGTTTTACAAATAATATGTGTTTCTAACATTTGCAGTTTAGTTTTCTCCTTTATATGGTTTTAGTTGCTAATATATAATCTTTATTGAAAGCAATTAAATTCAATTATAGATAAAGACAATTTGCAACTGAAAATGCGTACTTTGCAACAGCTTAGTGAACCCGACATGAAATAAGTGCATGATGAAATAGCCAAAGAAAACACAAATTGGGACAATTTATTACAAACGATTCAATATTTGACGGACAATAGAATAAATATCTAATGGTATGTCCCCAACCATCCCAAATATTTTACAGTAAACATGGTCAATCAATTTAAATTGAAACCTTATTTTATCAAACATTGAAACCCCAACTCTTGTTTTTATATGTCGTCGATTACAATTTAGAAAATCATATATTTTCATAATTTATCACTTTAATTTTTGCTACTAAAACAGAAGAAGAATCATATATACTTCAGAGACACTATGCCTTGAAATAGCTATTACAGGAATATTGTGGGCTTAAACATGTCAATTCGTTACATGGTGCATTGCAATCTTGACATCCGCTCTCCAGGATACTTGACTGTTTTTACTAACCTGCCAATTTAAAATCGATATTTATGCGGGATAATGTCATTTACATTGTGTAAGATATGTTTTTATGAGTTTATATCTTACGACACATACGATTCAAGTGACCGACTTTGAATACAAAATAGTATCCTGAAGCTGATTTGACCAACGTTATAATTCTTCCTGTATTGTTTGTAAATAAGACTTGAATATATTTTAAATTTCTGAAAACAATAAACCTATAACAATGTGTCGCAAATCACGTCTACTAAATGCTTTGCAATCTCCGGCTTGATTGGTCAGTAATGATGACTTCTTTATTATAATGCAAAGGGTCCTTCACCACAAGTGACTAGACGCCATCTAGAACTGCGGTTTAAGTGGTATAATTAAGGATTAAATGTAATTCTGTTTACAGTCTTAGACATTTACTAACATGACCGTGCTTATAAGGCAGAATTCAGTTACGAAACATAAGTATGAAACCATAGACTCAGTTACGAAACATAAGTATGAAATGATACACACTATGTAACTTTTAAGCTCGGCGAAAAAGGGTAATTGGATAACTTCCGAAGGTGTCCATTTAAAAGTGGTTAAGAAAAATGCTATCGAGCTTTCGAAATCAATTAAGCAGTGAGTTGTTACGAAATGGTTATTATTGTCGTATAACTAGTCACCGTAGCTATTCCGGGCAAACTAAATGCTCATTATGATTAGTTTGCCCAGAATAGCTAAGGCGATTATACGACTATGATAAGCACATCTCAAACAGTTAAATTGATATATTTTTATATAAAATCACACTCTGTGTATATTTAATCTATACAAATTATATATAAGATATTACATATAATAAATATACTGATCATGTCCAAATCACAATCCCTAAGCAAAGTAAAAACTTTGAAAACCGGTAAAAAATTAAGTTTAACACATGAACGTCCTCTAGGGAATTCTAATACATCTGCGCACTAAGTAACTTTGCAACGTTCCTCACATTCATTAATTCAAACTAAATAAATGGTGTGTTCATTTAAGAACGTTTTCATTTCCCTTCATTTAAAGATACTAATTCGTTTTTATTAAATTAAACATCTATCCCCAGTGTAAAACAATGTATTATTCTTCCAACTGTAATGTATTTGTGCTTAGCATTAACTTATACAACAGTATTTATTACAAGAGTTGTACGCTGCAAGGTCGCGCAAATTTTCTAAAAGGACTGTTTTTTTAGTAAGATGTTAATAAGGTTTGTGATATATCTCTATCTCTCTGTATCTACCTTTTATGACAATTTTTACATTATTAAATGCATTCAAATATTTAAAAATTGTCCTGTAAACATGATAGTAAAACAGAAAAAATGTGTGGCTCTGAAAATATAAGTATTTTCGATCACTTAATCCATCATTTCAAAATGCAATGTTTTCAATTCCATTTATCGCAATTCATGCACTAAATGTACAAAAGCTTTGTTGGTATTGGAAACTTTTAATAAGATATGACAATTATTAATATTATATTTAACAAATATGTCATGGAGCCCGGGGCCATATGGCAGTTTATGGACCGGGCAGTCGGCCCAAAAATTAAATGTGGACCTAAGCGAAGCCATTTGGCCAACATGACCCCTGAATTATTTGTTATATTATACCGAATCTCCCAAACTTTTAATATTTCACACCTCATTACTTTTCTTAAGATTCTAAGAAAATATTAGATAAATAGTCGTTGCTACGTAATATATATAAGAGTATCATAATATTATAGTCTCGAATATTAACTGGTATGTGTTTTAGTGTGTTTTTGATTCATTTAAAGAAGCAGTATTTTAAGACTGTTTAACTACCAGCTTGCTTATAGATCCATTTCCAAACTGAAAAGCAAAGAAAAGTAAACTTTTTGAAAACTGGCAATATAAGTTGATATACACGTGAATTTCCACAGTGGAAACTTAAAACATCTGCGACCTGAGTTATAATTATCTTTGAAAAAATATACACATTCAATAGTTCAAACCCATTAAATGTTGTCTTCAATGTTCAGAACCCTTTCTTTCTCTTTCATTTGAAATATATTTAAAGCTGGTGTTTGTTGGAATACTAATCCATACTGATCAGATTTTAGTAAATTTAACATATAAATTTCATTACTCCCAGTGTAAAACCATATATTTATCTAGCAAGTATAATGTATTTCTGTAACTTGTAAAAACGATATACATCACAAGAATTAAATATTGCATCCAATAGTCAAAACCATTTCTTTCTCTTTCATTTGAAATATATTGAAAGCTGGTATTTGTTGGAATATGTGTTCATACTTATCAGTTTTTAGACATCTTAATTACATTATTCCTAGTGTAAAACAATATATTTGTATGGCAAGTATAATATTTTCTGTTCAACAATAACGTGTCTACGTATTTGTATAAGAATCTTGTCTAGTTTCCTTGACAAATCACGCATTGCTTTAGAGTGTGAATTAGTCAAGGGAACTAAGGCGTGATACAAACAATAATGAAGAAAAAACAAAACAAAAATGGGTGTTAATAGGTAATTATGCAAACAAAATAGCTTCGTTATTAAGCTACAGTTGCCTATATTGAATTGGCATTCATCCGTTAATCCATTTGATTATTTGATTTATATGTATTTTGCAAAACATTTCTGTATTTTTTTTAATATTACAGAAATGTGGAAGTTATTTAAATATACAAACTTAACCCAGGGGACGTAAGAAATCCGATGTCGGTAACCCATATTCAAAAGCAAAAGTCCATGTTAAAAAAATTCTAAAAACGGAAGGGTAAGCGCCTCTTGTTTAGATTCCTTCCGCCACGTGTTTAATCTAAATGAGAATGAAAAGAACTTGAAACAACGGGACGACAAATACATTCACAATGCTTTTGGATGAAGAGACATTAACAACAAAATAGTTGAGTGCCTTGAAAAACCTTGGTTTGCAATATATCTGATTCAACAATTTGTTTGTAACCAGCCCTGTTTACAGTCTTAGACATTTACTAACATGACCGTGCTTATAAGGCAGAATTCAGTTACGAAACATAAGTATGAAACCATAGACTCAGTTACGAAACATAAGTATGAAATGATACACACTATGTAACTTTTAAGCTCGGCGAAAAAGGGTAATTGGATAACTTCCGAAGGTGTCCATTTAAAAGTGGTTAAGAAATATGCTATCGAGCTTTCGAAATCAATTAAGCAGTGAGTTGTTACGAAATGGTTATTATTGTCGTATAACTAGTCACCGTAGCTATTCCGGGCAAACTAAATGCTCATTATGATTAGTTTGCCCAGAATAGCTAAGGCGATTATACGACTATGATAAGCACATCTCAAACAGTTAAATTGATATATTTTTATATAAAATCACACTCTGTGTATATTTAATCTATACACATTATATATAGATATTACATATAATAAATATACTGATCATGTCCAAATCACAATCCCTAAGCAAAGTAAAAACTTTGAAAACCAGTAAAAAATTAAGTTTAACACATGAACGTCCTCTAGGGAATTCTAATACATCTGCGCACTAAGTAACTTTGCAACGTTCCTCACATTCATTAATTCAAACTAAATAAATGGTGTGTTCATTTAAGAACGTTTTCATTTCCCTTCATTTAAAGATACTAATTCGTTTTTATTAAATTAAACATCCATCCCCAGTGTAAAACAATGTATTATTCTTCCAACTGTAATGTATTTGTGCTTAGCATTAACTTATACAACAGTATTTATTACAAGAGTTGTACGCTGCAAGGTCGCGCAAATTTTCTAAAAGGATTGTTTTTTTAGTAAGATGTTAATAAGGTTTGTGATATATCTCTATCTCTCTGTATCTACCTTTTATGACAATTTTTACATTATTAAATGCATTCAAATATTTAAAAATTGTCCTGTAAACATGATAGTAAAACAGAAAAAATGTGTGGCTCTGAAAATATAAGTATTTTCGATCACTTAATCCATCATTTCAAAATGCAATGTTTTCAATTCCATTTATCGCAATTCATGCACTAAATGTACAAAAGCTTTGTTGGTATTGGAAACTTTTAATAAGATATGACAATTATTAATATTATATTTAACAAATATGTCATGGAGCCCGGGGCCATATGGCAGTTTATGGACCGGGCAGTCGGCCCAAAAATTAAATGTGGACCTAAGCGAAGCCATTTGGCCAACATGACCCTGAATTATTTGTTATATTATACCGAATCTCCCAAACTTTTAATATTTCACACCTCATTACTTTTCTTAAGATTCTAAGAAAATATTAAATAAATAGTCGTTGCTACGTAATATATATAAGAGTATCATAATATTATAGTCTCGAATATTAACTGGTATGTGTTTTAGTGTGTTTTTGATTCATTTAAAGAAGCAGTATTTTAAGACTGTTTAACTACCAGCTTGCTTATAGATCCATTTCCAAACTGAAAAGCAAAGAAAAGTAAACTTTTTGAAAACTGGCAATATAAGTTGATATACACGTGAATTTCCACAGTGGAAACTTAAAACATCTGCGACCTGAGTTATAATTATCTTTGAAAAAATATACACATTCAATAGTTCAAACCCATTAAATGTTGTCTTCAATGTTCAGAACCCTTTCTTTCTCTTTCATTTGAAATATATTTAAAGCTGGTGTTTGTTGGAATACTAATCCATACTGATCAGATTTTAGTAAATTTAACATATAAATTTCATTACTCCCAGTGTAAAACCATATATTTATCTAGCAAGTATAATGTATTTCTGTAACTTGTAAAAACGATATACATCACAAGAATTAAATATTGCATCCAATAGTCAAAACCATTTCTTTCTCTTTCATTTGAAATATATTGAAAGCTGGTATTTGTTGGAATATGTGTTCATACTTATCAGTTTTTAGACATCTTAATTACATTATTCCTAGTGTAAAACAATATATTTGTATGGCAAGTATAATATTTTCTGTTCAACAATAACGTGTCTACGTATTTGTATAAGAATCTTGTCTAGTTTCCTTGACAAATCACGCATTGCTTTAGAGTGTGAATTAGTCAAGGGAACTAAGGCGTGATACAAACAATAATGAAGAAAAAACAAAACAAAAATGGGTGTTAATAGGTAATTATGCAAACAAAATAGCTTCGTTATTAAGCTACAGTTGCCTATATTGAATTGGCATTCATCCGTTAATCCATTTGATTATTTGATTTATATGTATTTTGCAAAACATTTCTGTATTTTTTTTAATATTACAGAAATGTGGAAGTTATTTAAATATACAAACTTAACCCAGGGGACGTAAGAAATCCGATGTCGGTAACCCATATTCAAAAGCAAAAGTCCATGTTAAAAAAATTCTAAAAACGGAAGGGTAAGCGCCTCTTGTTTAGATTCCTTCCGCCACGTGTTTAATCTAAATGAGAATGAAAAGAACTTGAAACAACGGGACGACAAATACATTCACAATGCTTTTGGATGAAGAGACATTAACAACAAAATAGTTGAGTGCCTTGAAAAACCTTGGTTTGCAATATATCTGATTCAACAATTTGTTTGTAACCAGCCCTGTTTACAGTCTTAGACATTTACTAACATGACCGTGCTTATAAGGCAGAATTCAGTTACGAAACATAAGTATGAAACCATAGACTCAGTTACGAAACATAAGTATGAAATGATACACACTATGTAACTTTTAAGCTCGGCGAAAAAGGGTAATTGGATAACTTCCGAAGGTGTCCATTTAAAAGTGGTTAAGAAATATGCTATCGAGCTTTCGAAATCAATTAAGCAGTGAGTTGTTACGAAATGGTTATTATTGTCGTATAACTAGTCACCGTAGCTATTCCGGGCAAACTAAATGCTCATTATGATTAGTTTGCCCAGAATAGCTAAGGCGATTATACGACTATGATAAGCACATCTCAAACAGTTAAATTGATATATTTTTTATAAAATCACACTCTGTGTATATTTAATCTATACACATTATATATAAGATATTACATATAATAAATATACTGATCATGTCCAAATCACAATCCCTAAGCAAAGTAAAAACTTTGAAAACCAGTAAAAAATTAAGTTTAACACATGAACGTCCTCTAGGGAATTCTAATACATCTGCGCACTAAGTAACTTTGCAACGTTCCTCACATTCATTAATTCAAACTAAATAAATGGTGTGTTCATTTAAGAACGTTTTCATTTCCCTTCATTTAAAGATACTAATTCGTTTTTATTAAATTAAACATCCATCCCCAGTGTAAAACAATGTATTATTCTTCCAACTGTAATGTATTTGTGCTTAGCATTAACTTATACACAGTATTTATTACAAGAGTTGTACGCTGCAAGGTCGCGCAAATTTTCTAAAAGGATTGTTTTTTTAGTAAGATGTTAATAAGGTTTGTGATATATCTCTATCTCTCTGTATCTACCTTTTATGACAATTTTTACATTATTAAATGCATTCAAATATTTAAAAATTGTCCTGTAAACATGATAGTAAAAAAAAAAAAAATGTGTGGCTCTGAAAATATAAGTATTTTCGATCACTTAATCCATCATTTCAAAATGCAATGTTTTCAATTCCATTTATCGCAATTCATGCACTAAATGTACAAAAGCTTTGTTGGTATTGGAAACTTTTAATAAGATATGACAATTATTAATATTATATTTAACAAATATGTCATGGAGCCCGGGGCCATATGGCAGTTTATGGACCGGGCAGTCGGCCCAAAAATTAAATGTGGACCTAAGCGAAGCCATTTGGCCAACATGACCCCTGAATTATTTGTTATATTATACCGAATCTCCCAAACTTTTAATATTTCACACCTCATTACTTTTCTTAAGATTCTAAGAAAATATTAAATAAATAGTCGTTGCTACGTAATATATATAAGAGTATCATAATATTATAGTCTCGAATATTAACTGGTATGTGTTTTAGTGTGTTTTTGATTCATTTAAAGAAGCAGTATTTTAAGACTGTTTAACTACCAGCTTGCTTATAGATCCATTTCCAAACTGAAAAGCAAAGAAAAGTAAACTTTTTGAAAACTGGCAATATAAGTTGATATACACGTGAATTTCCACAGTGGAAACTTAAAACATCTGCGACCTGAGTTATAATTATCTTTGAAAAAATATACACATTCAATAGTTCAAACCCATTAAATGTTGTCTTCAATGTTCAGAACCCTTTCTTTCTCTTTCATTTGAAATATATTTAAAGCTGGTGTTTGTTGGAATACTAATCCATACTGATCAGATTTTAGTAAATTTAACATATAAATTTCATTACTCCCAGTGTAAAACCATATATTTATCTAGCAAGTATAATGTATTTCTGTAACTTGTAAAAACGATATACATCACAAGAATTAAATATTGCATCCAATAGTCAAAACCATTTCTTTCTCTTTCATTTGAAATATATTGAAAGCTGGTATTTGTTGGAATATGTGTTCATACTTATCAGTTTTTAGACATCTTAATTACATTATTCCTAGTGTAAAACAATATATTTGTATGGCAAGTATAATATTTTCTGTTCAACAATAACGTGTCTACGTATTTGTATAAGAATCTTGTCTAGTTTCCTTGACAAATCACGCATTGCTTTAGAGTGTGAATTAGTCAAGGGAACTAAGGCGTGATACAAACAATAATGAAGAAAAAACAAAACAAAAATGGGTGTTAATAGGTAATTATGCAAACAAAATAGCTTCGTTTTAAGCTACAGTTGCCTATATTGAATTGGCATTCATCCGTTAATCCATTTGATTATTTGATTTATATGTATTTTGCAAAACATTTCTGTATTTTTTTTAATATTACAGAAATGTGGAAGTTATTTAAATATACAAACTTAACCCAGGGGACGTAAGAAATCCGATGTCGGTAACCCATATTCAAAAGCAAAAGTCCATGTTAAAAAAATTCTAAAAACGGAAGGGTAAGCGCCTCTTGTTTAGATTCCTTCCGCCACGTGTTTAATCTAAATGAGAATGAAAAGAACTTGAAACAACGGGACGACAAATACATTCACATGCTTTTGGATGAAGAGACATTAACAACAAAATAGTTGAGTGCCTTGAAAAACCTTGGTTTGCAATATATCTGATTCAACAATTTGTTTGTAACCAGCCCTGTTTACAGTCTTAGACATTTACTAACATGACCGTGCTTATAAGGCAGAATTCAGTTACGAAACATAAGTATGAAACCATAGACTCAGTTACGAAACATAAGTATGAAATGATACACACTATGTAACTTTTAAGCTCGGCGAAAAAGGGTAATTGGATAACTTCCGAAGGTGTCCATTTAAAAGTGGTTAAGAAATATGCTATCGAGCTTTCGAAATCAATTAAGCAGTGAGTTGTTACGAAATGGTTATTATTGTCGTATAACTAGTCACCGTAGCTATTCCGGGCAAACTAAATGCTCATTATGATTAGTTTGCCCAGAATAGCTAAGGCGATTATACGACTATGATAAGCACATCTCAAACAGTTAAATTGATATATTTTTATATAAAATCACACTCTGTGTATATTTAATCTATACACATTATATATAAGATATTACATATAATAAATATACTGATCATGTCCAAATCACAATCCCTAAGCAAAGTAAAAACTTTGAAAACCAGTAAAAATTAAGTTTAACACATGAACGTCCTCTAGGGAATTCTAATACATCTGCGCACTAAGTAACTTTGCAACGTTCCTCACATTCATTAATTCAAACTAAATAAATGGTGTGTTCATTTAAGAACGTTTTCATTTCCCTTCATTTAAAGATACTAATTCGTTTTTATTAAATTAAACATCCATCCCCAGTGTAAAACAATGTATTATTCTTCCAACTGTAATGTATTTGTGCTTAGCATTAACTTATACAACAGTATTTATTACAAGAGTTGTACGCTGCAAGGTCGCGCAAATTTTCTAAAAGGATTGTTTTTTTAGTAAGATGTTAATAAGGTTTGTGATATATCTCTATCTCTCTGTATCTACCTTTTATGACAATTTTTACATTATTAAATGCATTCAAATATTTAAAAATTGTCCTGTAAACATGATAGTAAAACAGAAAAAATGTGTGGCTCTGAAAATATAAGTATTTTCGATCACTTAATCCATCATTTCAAAATGCAATGTTTTCAATTCCATTTATCGCAATTCATGCACTAAATGTACAAAAGCTTTGTTGGTATTGGAAACTTTTAATAAGATATGACAATTATTAATATTATATTTAACAAATATGTCATGGAGCCCGGGGCCATATGGCAGTTTATGGACCGGGCAGTCGGCCCAAAAATTAAATGTGGACCTAAGCGAAGCCATTTGGCCACATGACCCCTGAATTATTTGTTATATTATACCGAATCTCCCAAACTTTTAATATTTCACACCTCATTACTTTTCTTAAGATTCTAAGAAAATATTAAATAAATAGTCGTTGCTACGTAATATATATAAGAGTATCATAATATTATAGTCTCGAATATTAACTGGTATGTGTTTTAGTGTGTTTTTGATTCATTTAAAGAAGCAGTATTTTAAGACTGTTTAACTACCAGCTTGCTTATAGATCCATTTCCAAACTGAAAAGCAAAGAAAAGTAAACTTTTTGAAAACTGGCAATATAAGTTGATATACACGTGAATTTCCACAGTGGAAACTTAAAACATCTGCGACCTGAGTTATAATTATCTTTGAAAAATATACACATTCAATAGTTCAAACCCATTAAATGTTGTCTTCAATGTTCAGAACCCTTTCTTTCTCTTTCATTTGAAATATATTTAAAGCTGGTGTTTGTTGGAATACTAATCCATACTGATCAGATTTAGTAAATTTAACATATAAATTTCATTACTCCCAGTGTAAAACCATAATTTATCTAGCAAGTATAATGTATTCTGTAACTTGTAAAAACGATATACATCACAAGAATTAAATATTGCATCCAATAGTCAAAACCATTTCTTTCTCTTTCATTTGAAATATATTGAAAGCTGGTATTTGTTGGAATATGTGTTCATACTTATCAGTTTTTAGACATCTTAATTACATTATTCCTAGTGTAAAACAATATTTGTATGGCAAGTATAATATTTTCTGTTCAACAATAACGTGTCTACGTATTTGTATAAGAATCTTGTCTAGTTTCCTTGACAAATCACGCATTGCTTTAGAGTGTGAATTAGTCAAGGGAACTAAGGTGTGATACAAACAATAATGAAGAAAAAACAAAACAAAAATGGGTGTTAATAGGTAATTATGCAAACAAAATAGCTTCGTTATTAAGCTACAGTTGCCTATATTGAATTGGCATTCATCCGTTAATCCATTTGATTATTTGATTTATATGTATTTTGCAAAACATTTCTGTATTTTTTTTAATATTACAGAAATGTGGAAGTTATTTAAATATACAAACTTAACCCAGGGGACGTAAAAATCCGATGTCGGTAACCCATATTCAAAAGCAAAAGTCCATGTTAAAAATTCTAAAAACGGAAGGGTAAGCCCTCTTGTTTAGATTCCTTCCGCCACGTGTTTAATCTAAATGAGAATGAAAAGAACTTGAAACAACGGGACGACAAATACATTCACAATGCTTTTGGATGAAGAGACATTAACAACAAAATAGTTGAGTGCCTTGAAAAACCTTGGTTTGCAATATATCTGATTCAACAATTTGTTTGTAACCAGCCCTGTTTACAGTCTTAGACATTTACTAACATGACCGTGCTTATTAAGGCAGAATTCAGTTACGAAACATAAGTATGAAACCATAGACTCAGTTACGAACATAAGTATGAAATGATACACCTATGTAACTTTAAGCTCGGCGAAAGGGTAATTGGATAACTCCGAAGGTGTCCATTTAAAAGTGGTTAAGAAATGCTATCGAGCTTTCGAATCAATTAAGCAGTGAGTTGTTACGAAATGGTTATTATTGTCGTATAACTAGTCACCGTAGCTATTCCGGGCAAACTAAATGCTCATTATGATTAGTTTGCCCAGAATAGCTAAGGCGATTATACGACTATGATAAGCACATCTCAAACAGTTAAATTGATATATTTTTATATAAAATCACACTCTGTGTATATTTAATCTATACACATTATATATAAGATATTACATATAATAATATACTGATCATGTCCAAATCACAATCCCTAAGCAAAGTAAAACTTTGAAAACCGTAAAAATTAAGTTTAACACTGAACGTCCTCTAGGGAATTCTAATACATCTGCGCACTAAGTAACTTTGCAACGTTCCTCACATTCATTAATTCAAACTAAATAAATGGTGTGTTCATTTAAGAACGTTTTCATTTCCCTTCATTTAAAGTACTAATTCGTTTTTATTAAATTAAACATCCATCCCCAGTGTAAAACAATGTATTATTCTTCCAACTGTAATGTATTTGTGCTTAGCATTAACTTATACAACAGTATTTATTACAAGAGTTGTACGCTGCAAGGTCGCGCAATTTTCTAAAAGGATTGTTTTTTTAGTAAGATGTTAATAAGGTTGTGATATATCTCTATCTCTCTGTATCTACCTTTTATGACAATTTTTACATTATTAAATGCATTCAATATTTAAAAATTGTCCTGTAAACATGATAGTAAAAGAAAAAATGTGTGGCTCTGAAAATATAAGTATTTTCGATCACTTAATCCATCATTCAAAATGCAATGTTTTCAATTCCATTTATCGCAATTCATGCACTAAATGTACAAAAGCTTTGTTGGTATTGGAAACTTTTAATAAGATATGACAATTATTAATATTATATTTAACAAATATGTCATGGAGCCGGGGCCATATGGCAGTTTATGGACCGGGCAGTCGGCCCAAAAATTAAATGTGGACCTAAGCGAAGCCATTTGGCCAACATGACCCCTGAATTATTTGTTATATTATACCGAATCTCCCAAACTTTTAATATTTCACACCTCATTACTTTTCTTAAGATTCTAAGAAAATATTAATAAATAGTCGTTGCTACGTAATATATATAAGAGTATCATAATATTATAGTCTCGAATATTAACTGGTATGTGTTTTAGTGTGTTTTTGATTCATTTAAAGAAGCAGTATTTTAAGACTGTTTAACTACCAGCTTGCTTATAGATCCATTTCCAAACTGAAAAGCAAAGAAAAGTAAACTTTTTGAAAACTGGCAATATAAGTTGATATACACGTGAATTTCCACAGTGGAAACTTAAAACATCTGCGACCTGAGTTATAATTATCTTTGAAAAAATATACACATTCAATAGTTCAAACCCATTAAATGTTGTCTTAATGTTCAGAACCCTTTCTTTCTCTTTCATTTGAAATATATTTAAAGCTGGTGTTTGTTGGAATACTAATCCATACTGATCAGATTTTAGTAAATTTAACATATAAATTTCATTACTCCCAGTGTAAAACCATATATTTATCTAGCAAGTATAATGTATTTCTGTAACTTGTAAAACGATATACATCACAAGAATTAAATATTGCATCCAATAGTCAAAACCATTTCTTTCTCTTTCATTTGAAATATATTGAAAGCTGGTATTTGTTGGAATATGTGTTCATACTTATCAGTTTTTAGACATCTTAATTACATTATTCCTAGTGTAAAACAATATATTTGTATGGCAAGTATAATATTTTCTTTCAACAATAACGTGTCTACGTATTTGTATAAGAATCTTGTCTAGTTTCCTTGACAAATCACGCATTGCTTTAGAGTGTGAATTAGTCAAGGGAACTAAGGTGTGATACAAACAATAATGAAGAAAAAACAAAACAAAAATGGGTGTTAATAGGTAATTATGCAAACAAAATAGCTTCGTTATTAAGCTACAGTTGCCTATATTGAATTGGCATTCATCCGTTAATCCATTGATTATTTGATTTATATGTATTTTGCAAAACATTTCTGTATTTTTTTTAATATTACAGAAATGTGGAAGTTATTTAAATATACAAACTTAACCCAGGGACGTAAGAAATCCGATGTCGGTAACCCATATTCAAAAGCAAAAGTCCATGTTAAAAAATTCTAAAACGGAAGGGTAAGCGCCTCTTGTTTAGATTCCTTCCGCCACGTGTTTAATCTAAATGAGAATGAAAAGAACTTGAAACAACGGGACGACAAATACATTCACAATGCTTTTGGATGAAGAGACATTAACAACAAAATAGTTGAGTGCCTTGAAAAACCTTGGTTTGCAATATATCTGATTCAACAATTTGTTTGTAACCAGCCCTGTTTACAGTCTTAGACATTTACTAACATGACCGTGCTTATAAGGCAGAATTCAGTTACGAAACATAAGTATGAAACCATAGACTCAGTTACGAAACATAAGTATGAAATGATACACACTATGTAACTTTTAAGCTCGGCGAAAAAGGGTAATTGGATAACTTCCGAAGGTGTCCATTTAAAAGTGGTTAAGAAATATGCTATCGAGCTTTCGAAATCAATTAAGCAGTGAGTTGTTACGAAATGGTTATTATTGTCGTATAACTAGTCACCGTAGCTATTCCGGGCAAACTAAATGCTCATTATGATTAGTTTGCCCAGAATAGCTAAGGCGATTATACGACTATGATAAGCACATCTCAAACAGTTAAATTGATATATTTTTATATAAAATCACACTCTGTGTATATTTAATCTATACACATTATATATAAGATATTACATATAATAAATATACTGATCATGTCCAAATCACAATCCCTAAGCAAAGTAAAAACTTTGAAAACCAGTAAAAAATTAAGTTTAACACATGAACGTCCTCTAGGGAATTCTAATACATCTGCGCACTAAGTAACTTTGCAACGTTCCTCACATTCATTAATTCAAACTAAATAAATGGTGTGTTCATTTAAGAACGTTTTCATTTCTCTTCATTTAAAGATACTAATTCGTTTTTATTAAATTAAACATCCATCCCCAGTGTAAAACAATGTATTATTCTTCCAACTGTAATGTATTTGTGCTTAGCATTAACTTATACAACAGTATTTATTACAAGAGTTGTACGCTGCAAGGTCGCGCAAATTTTCTAAAAGGATTGTTTTTTTAGTAAGATGTTAATAAGGTTTGTGATATATCTCTATCTCTCTGTATCTACCTTTTATGACAATTTTTACATTATTAAATGCATTCAAATATTTAAAAATTGTCCTGTAAACATGATAGTAAAACAGAAAAAATGTGTGGCTCTGAAAATATAAGTATTTTCGATCACTTAATCCATCATTTCAAAATGCAATGTTTTCAATTCCATTTATCGCAATTCATGCACTAAATGTACAAAAGCTTTGTTGGTATTGGAAACTTTTAATAAGATATGACAATTATTAATATTATATTTAACAAATATGTCATGGAGCCCGGGGCCATATGGCAGTTTATGGACCGGGCAGTCGGCCCAAAAATTAAATGTGGACCTAAGCGAAGCCATTTGGCCAACATGACCCCTGAATTATTTGTTATATTATACCGAATCTCCCAAACTTTTAATATTTCACACCTCATTACTTTTCTTAAGATTCTAAGAAAATATTAAATAAATAGTCGTTGCTACGTAATATATATAAGAGTATCATATTATAGTCTCGAATATTAACTGGTATGTGTTTTAGTGTGTTTTTGATTCATTTAAAGAAGCAGTATTTTAAGACTGTTTAACTACCAGCTTGCTTATAGATCCATTTCCAAACTGAAAAGCAAAGAAAAGTAAACTTTTTGAAAACTGGCAATATAAGTTGATATACACGTGAATTTCCACAGTGGAAACTTAAAACATCTGCGACCTGAGTTATAATTATCTTTGAAAAAATATACACATTCAATAGTTCAAACCCATTAAATGTTGTCTTCAATGTTCAGAACCCTTTCTTTCTCTTTCATTTGAAATATATTTAAAGCTGGTGTTTGTTGGAATACTAATCCATACTGATCAGATTTTAGTAAATTTAACATATAAATTTCATTACTCCCAGTGTAAAACCATATATTTATCTAGCAAGTATAATGTATTTCTGTAACTTGTAAAAACGATATACATCACAAGAATTAAATATTGCATCCAATAGTCAAAACCATTTCTTTCTCTTTCATTTGAAATATATTGAAAGCTGGTATTTGTTGGAATATGTGTTCATACTTATCAGTTTTTAGACATCTTAATTACATTATTCCTAGTGTAAAACAATATATTTGTATGGCAAGTATAATATTTTCTTTTCAACAATAACGTGTCTACGTATTTGTATAAGAATCTTGTCTAGTTTCCTTGACAAATCACGCATTGCTTTAGAGTGTGAATTAGTCAAGGGAACTAAGGTGTGATACAAACAATAATGAAGAAAAAACAAAACAAAAATGGGTGTTAATAGGTAATTATGCAAACAAAATAGCTTCGTTATTAAGCTACAGTTGCCTATATTGAATTGGCATTCATCCGTTAATCCATTTGATTATTTGATTTATATGTATTTTGCAAAACATTTCTGTATTTTTTTTAATATTACAGAAATGTGGAAGTTATTTAAATATACAAACTTAACCCAGGGGACGTAAGAAATCCGATGTCGGTAACCCATATTCAAAAGCAAAAGTCCATGTTAAAAAATTCTAAAAACGGAAGGGTAAGCGCCTCTTGTTTAGATTCCTTCCGCCACGTGTTTAATCTAAATGAGAATGAAAAGAACTTGAAACAACGGGACGACAAATACATTCACAATGCTTTTGGATGAAGAGACATTAACAACAAAATAGTTGAGTGCCTTGAAAAACCTTGGTTTGCAATATATCTGATTCAACAATTTGTTTGTAACCAGTACTACTCGATACCCCTTTAGCATGTGTGCTGGGAATTTTCCCAAATGAATCACAGTCGTCAAAGATTGTTTTCAGTCTTATTCAGATAAAGTCCATTCTACATTTGTCATCAAATTGTGGATTATTTAAAATTCTAAAGATTTACTTGAATTTCTTACTTCTAATACTTTATCTGGTGTGAAAAGTATAAAAAAATTTGATTTTTATATTTTGAACTACTATCCGTAAAACAAAATTAATTCATCTGAAACAAATTATTCGTTTGTCGTTCTTTAACAAAAACGATAAGTCAAAATACAATTGCAAATAAACATGCTGAACAGGGATTCCAGTTATTGTGCGATGCATCAAACGTTTTCTAAATAAAAATATATTCATGTTACCATCAGCAAAATGTTGAAATTTTTTAAGACACACTAATTGCTTTGTTTCGTAATATAATTTAGCAGCAAGCAATAAGTATGCTATTAGGCACACCATTGCTTGTCAATTTGATTCTTTATTCGAAGCAGAATGTATGCACTACCTTGTTAAATCTGGAAACTGTCGCCGATCCATTCAACTCCACATACAGATATATAGATAACGCTGCATTTCTTAACAATCCTACATTTGGAGATTTTGTAAATGCCTAGTGAGCTAAAAAGTTAAAGATACGGCTGATTACTCAAGTTCAGTTTTATATTTAGACTTATACCTCAATTATGACGCCCACGAAAGAATTCATTTGGAATAAATGACAATCGTGATGACTTTTATTTTCCTATCTTCAAATTTTCTTTTCTATGCAGCAAACTACTTGCTTCTCCTATTTATCGTGTATTTTTATCACAATAATTACGATATGGTAGAGCTTGTTCCTCCTACGGGACATTTATACAACAAAGCTAACTGCTTAGAAAAAAATTGTTGACCCAGGGGTTGTTGCCAAGATGGCTTGCTGGCTATCACACAAAAGATGGAAATGCGTATTTACATTATATACAAATTTATTTACATCATTATACACAATAGTATATACAAGTCTAACACTACATGCACTTCTGTCTAGTGCAAAACTGTTCAATATGAATATTACTGTCCACTACTTATCACTATTGTTCACTACTGTCCACTACTGACCACTACTGTTCACTATTGTTCACTACTGAAATCTACTGTCCATTACACAAATATACATCACTGTCACAAATTGCTACCATAATGGTCCATACTTGAAATGGAACGTAAATGGTCCTAGCAAATGGTACATAAAAGGACCTCAGAAGTCCACTACGCTACACACACCACAATATGCACTTATGCAATATATATACTGAACAATACACTTTCAATACAAATCATTTGAACAAAATGGTGTTTGAAAAAAACACATGTATACTGTCAGTGTTCAAAGCCAAAACTGACCACATGGTCTACAGGTATACTCTACTGTATAAGGGGTATGATGTATACTGCTACCACAAGAAGGGGTACACAATGGGCAAATTGCTAACTGAGCACAACACTGCCTAAAACAACATACCAGCTATATACACAATTCCACCTGACTTTTTTAAATTATTTTTTTTAAATATATAATAGAGCTGGTGGCTGGTGCCCCGAGGATATCACCAACTCAGTAGGCAATAATTTCGTATTATTGTCAGAAATATACTATAATTGTCTAAATTTCCTGCAAGTTAAAATTTGAAATTTCTCAAAAACTAAGGTATACTCCCTCATGCAAAGTATTTCCTTAGCTTAATTTGGTAAAATATATTTTGGTCCTTTGGGTAGCTTTTCAACATCTTCAAAATAATTTTGGTTTCATAATTTTGATCCAAGCACTACTGATGAGGAATTGTATTCCGAAACGGCCGTCTAGTGCTGTAAAATTAAAAGTGGTATAATATGTAATAGAACCATGAATATTTACACTAAATGAGACAATACCTTCCCCGTTGGAAAAGTATGTAATACTTGCAAATCACATTTAATACAAACAAACTTAACAACTAAGCAAGAACTATAAGTGAAATATAAAGAACTGTACAACTATAACCTGCTTAAACAATCTGCCCCAACATTGTCTCTGCCTTTGATAGAGACAATTCGAAATCTATAAGGTTGCAGACTTAAAGACCACCTGTCAAGTCTTGGATTAGAGACATTCGACCTATTAAATATACTAAAGGCTGATGATCCGTTTCCAGCAAACATTCTTTCCCATATAGGTATCTACTAAATTTTTGAATGGCCCAATCTATTGCTAGATATTCTTTTTCTATTGTAGAATAGTTAACCTCAGCAGGTTTAATATAAGTTTCCTGCTGGCATAAGCTACTGGTGACCTTTGACATTATTAAATACATTCAAAAATAAAACTCGTCGTGTAATCACGACAGTGAAACAAAAAAATGTCTCTGGGAATAGCAGTATCTTCGCCAACTTTATAATTAATTTTAATCAACCATTTCAAAATGAAATGTTTTCCATTCTATATGTCAATATTCATGCATAAATGCACAAAAAGTTTTGTTGGTATTGGGATAAGATAAAATGAGGAGTTATTAATATTATATTAATATATATAAGAGTTTTATAATAACATAGTCTCGAACATTGACTGGTTTGTTTTTGTTTCATTTAAATAAGTAGTATTTCAAAATTGAGAAACAACGTGCTTACTAATTAACGTTCGAAACATTTCATTGTAACATATCGTGTATGGCGTTTAAGAACCTTATCTTTTTGCGAGTAAAATTGTATGTACATGTTCTTTTGCTTTTTTTTATCTTTTCTATCAAAATTGAAAAAAAAGTTTTTTTATAACACGCATTAAGCTTTACTTGTTTATGTTATGTATGTGTGTTAATTATCAATCTTCTCTTACAACTTGTCCAAAAACAAATCACACCTCGAGTGACTGGCTGTTATATCGTCATGGGAGTATGACTCAACTTTGATAAGAAAGCGTATATTGATAGGATGAAAATATTATATAGAGTATAGAAAAAATGTTACTTAATAGCTAAAAGTGGAAACCAAATATCCCACCTACACCTTGACATCTTAACATTTTAAGAATATTATAAGTTGGATATTATACTACGCTTCAAAGTTATGCGAATAAGTTATTAAAACATTCTTTATAATTGTTTTAAACCAGTGCTAACCAAAAATATACACACCGATTCATTTTTAAATTGCAATTGCAAAGAAGAGTACACTTTTTTAAACTGGCAATTTAAGTCGCTAAACACGTGAACTTCCAACAGAAATCTAAATACATCTGCGTACTAAGTTACTTTGTAACATTATAGACATTCATTAGTTCAAACGCAATAAATGTTGTGTTCAATATTCCTTCTCTTTCATTTGAAGTATATTCAAACCTGTGTTTGTTGGAATACTAATTTCTACTAATCAGTTATAACTAATAATATAAATTAAACATCTGAATTTCATTATTCCCAGTGTAAAACAATATATTAATCTGGCAAGTATAATATATTTCTGTTAAACAACAACTTGTAAAACGATATCTATTTCAAGATTTTCCCACTACAAGGTCGCGAGTATTTACTATTTTTGGAATTAGATGTCAATAAAATTTGTGATCTTTCTCATTTTTATCTCATTTGGTAGCTTTTTAAAATTAAATGCAGATTCAAATTACTTATCGTAAAATTGACGTGCTACCACGAACGTGATGCAGAAAAATGTCTGTTTCTGGAAATAGAGGTATCAACTATGGTTTTACCATTAAATCAATTTGTTGATGTAAAATGGGGAATTTGGAAAGGTAATACATTAATATAAGAACGTAGAGTCCGACAATGGACCGGTATGTTGTTGATTGATTTCGAAAAGAAACATTTCATAACCGCTGAATAACGAACCATAAGCTTATTAACGTCCGTAACATTTCATCGTTACATATGCTTTATGCCGTAAGGGTACTTTTATCTTTTATTTTAAGTAAAATTATAGGTACATGTTCTTTTCCTTGTTAATTAAATTGCAAAATGGGTGTTGATATTGTTATCTGATAAAAACATGAGATATACCGTATTTATCTACGTATTTGTATCAGAATTTTGTCTACTTTCCTTGACAAATCACGCATTGCTGTAGAGAGTGAAATAGTCAAGGGACCTAAGCGTGATACAAACTTAGTTAATAGATAATATATCAATAATTAACAGAAAACAGAAAAAATGTTTCTTAATAGGTGATAATGCAAACAGCCTCCGTTATTAAGCTACAGTCGTCTATATTAAATTGATCATAATCCGTTAATCCAATTGGTTATTTAATTTATATGTATTTTGCAAAACATTTCTGTAATTTTGTTGGATATTACAGGAATGTGGAAGTTATTTAAGTATGAAAACTTAACCAAGAGAACGTAAGAAATCCGACGTGGTAACCTCATATTAAAAAACGAACAAAAGTCCATGCTAAAAAATACTAAAAACGGAAGGGTAGACACCTCTTGTTAAGATACCGCTACCGACACGTGTTTAATCTAAATGAGAATGAAAGGAACACGAAGCTATAGGACGTCAAATTTATACACGATAATATTGGATATAGAGACATTATGTTTATCAACCATAAAACGTTTTGAGGTTCTTGAACAACCGAGAATTGCAATATCTCTTTTTCAAAAATGTTTTCTTGTATTGTTGTATAAAGTAACATGGGGACACGCTATATTATGGCGTAGTGGTTGTAAACTAAAAACACCATTAGCAGTAGAAGCGGGTATATTCGAGGAATTTGCTATGATTTTTCGAAAGTTATTTCAAGAAATGTTTAGGAGTATGGACCGCGTGGTACACCAACAAAATATTTTTTATCTCATAGTATCAAGATGATCAAATATTACATATTAAACAGTTTCCTAGTCGGCAGGTGTAAGTTTTCTATACATTTATTCTAATTTCTCCCACCTTTTGTATCCTTGTGTTTGTTAAAACCCAAGAAGAGGAAAATGTTCAGCCGTAACGATAAGTTGTCTTCTGCCACATGGTCCATTTAAACAAAAACGGAAAATAGGTTGAAAAACTAATTCCATGTCATGATTTTGGCATAAGTTAAACTTTAATCCAAGATGACTGAAGACTCAAAAATTCTACATGCACTGCCTCCACACAATTGGACCATATCTTGTCAATTGCAATCAAATTTCCAACCAAAGTATATGATATACATTAGGAGTTCTCTGAAAGTGCAAGATTGTCTTTTTATGTGTGTTGATTATCAATATACAAAATATTATTGAAAAACCAAAGATTGTGTACAGCCAATTTAAATATTAATCGTTTGTTCTGAATATTTTATTCAAGAATTTTTTTCTCTGTAGTAAAGGCTATTTGGGTGAATGTTTTCCATTGATCACAATTTAAAACTTAAATCTGTTAAATAATTAAACACTGATTGAAAGAAGTAAATGTATGTAAATGCACTTAATTTTCTATGTTATGTTGATACAAACAGATAAACAGATTTCTTTTTTTTTTTTTTTTTTTTTTTTTTTTTGCAAATAGGAAGAATTTCTAGTATGTCAATTAAAGCAATCTATTCCGTGTAATCATCTTTTTAACAAATTTGTGTATTGGTGATAATTGCTATCGATGAGCTCAACTTCGACTTTGGGGTTTCTGATTGGCTTATATTGTTTAATCGTTTGTGTCATGCAAAGGTTAATATAACCAACACAAACACGCACCTTACGTACGTGCATATTAAATTATATTAAGTCGATTTGCAACACTTACTTTGAATCTTTATAAAAGATGGAAACATGACGTTAATTTTATAGTATTGAAATCACGTTGCTTGGTGGCGTCTAGTCTAATCAAACTAGAGATGATACGTATTCTGATGAACGTTTGTGGCACGTTCTCTTTATATCAGTTTTCTTATCATTTTTCTTTCTCTTTTATTCTTTCTATTCAAAATAAATCAACAATATGCTCATATTAAAGTATCATAATTGGAGAGAGATATTTCGAAGGTGAAGGTTAACAGTTTTGACATGTGTCAAGTCTTGTCCCCGATAGTGTTTCGCTATCAAATTTTCTAATAGGCTATTTTTCTCTGTTGAGGTGACATAACCATCAAACTGACAAATTTCTGAAAGATGATGCATCCATACTTCATACTCCATTTACTGATAGTCACACAAAGTCAATTAAATGCTACTTAACAGTCTGCTCATAACCCTTGTGAATATTTGAGATTGAATGCATAACAAGGTATTTACTAATCACGTCATCAAGTGGCATATGTGAGTTCCAGTTTTCTTTTTAGTTAGTCCCATGTTGCACTAACAAAGATTTATAACAGTATAACATAATTAACCACAAGCAAAATACATATATCATTTTTATATTAATATTTACTGTGACAGGTTATTTTTATTTACGTTATTATGCATGAATTCTTTTGAAAATAGATACTTTAGATACATAGTATATTCGGTGTGTGTAATTTTTCTGTTTTCAGACATTTTTACAAAGGGATATTGTTTACAAATGCAATATTCACACAGATGACATTGTTTATTTTCGGATTTTTTTTTGTATAATCCACCAAAATAATTTGTTTATTCAATATTATTCGTGCCTATACAAAGCTTCTATTTGTATCAACCTTTATAAATAGAAGATGGAGAAATCGGTATGTTACAAAAAATGCCAAATTGTACATATCCAACAGACCAAATAACACATGTTTTCTCGTTCTTGCGAATTTATTTTTATTTGTCATTGGAAATAATAAATGTGACCTACAAATGCCTTTGATCAAGTACATTGCGTCATATTGTATTTAACGGGAAATTTATCATTCCATAAACCATTTCGCGTTACGGCTATATGCTTGTGATTCCCTTCATGCAAATATCTAAATCTTCTTATCTTTAAAAAAGAACCCACTTGGGGTTAATGAAGAAAGTATTGAGACTTAACTGATAAAAAGTAGGCTTACCAAGGCATTTTCCAGAATAAGTTTCAAATATAGCTCTGTTGATTTTCATATAATGGATAAATATATTTTAATGTTTATCGAAGTGTTAAAGCTGTTAATTTCTAAATAATCTTAAGATTACTTAAGTTTATATCAAATTAATCACAACTCAAGCAAGTTAAATTGCTTTTTATTAAATCAAACATAAAACAAATTAAGAACCATAAGTAAAAGCACTTATCAGACAAAGAAACATACCAAGGTCAAGTGATCTTAGTTAAATTTCCTTTTTATTATTTCGATTGTTCTGCTTTATCCAGTAATTAGTTGCTATTGTCGTGGGCATTTGTATAGCATATTTATTTCCTCTTGTTTAAATAAAGAATTTATTATCACCTTTTTGTTCTCTTTATGAGAACACTTTTTATATGGTTTATTTATGTAATCCAATTTTTAGAGGTAACATGAAGAACACATTTAGCAAATGTATTCTAGAAAACGCTAAATTAAATATAAAACAACCAAGATATAGTTTTGTATGAAAAACATATTCAATATAAACATACCGGTCCGTGTTATTTAAATATAGGTAATGCTGAACTATAAAAAGTTAAAATAAAAGGCATTCGGTCGCCAAGTGGTCTGTAGTATCACAGTGACTCGTGCAACCCATATATGAAACCCGCTTGGGCAGTGTATATTATAACAAAATTTCTTAGAACGTTTGTCGAACTTAGGTGGATTTAAGTCCGGTCGTCTCCACCATCTAAGTCGAGTCTAAGTCTATTATTTATTCCTTTTTTCAAGAAGTAACGTAAATCCACTTTATTTTCCACGCTAAGACACACAAACTGATTTCTCAGGAAAGAATGGGTATAATCTAGAAAGGCTCCAAAATTATAACCAACAAACCAGGAAGAATTTCTAGTAGGTAAATTAAGCCATAAATCCTGTGTAATCAACAAATTGGTGTATTGGTGATTATTGTGAAGATGTGTTCAACTTCGTTCAGTCAGGCTAATTGAACTGTGATCTAAATCAAATACGCACATAACAGTAGATGGGTGCATATTTAATTATATTAAGTCGATTTTCAACACTTATTGTGGATACTTATGAAAGATAGTAAAATGTAAAAGTAAACTCTTTACCTAGAAACGAGGTTATTCCATGAATTCGAGACGAGGTTTTTCAAAAATAATCTCAAAAATGTTGAGGAGTATCAATTTGATCACTATGGAATATTACAAGAACAGAGGTCATATTTTATTTTTTACTCATTTCATTTTCGTAGTCAGTGGATAAAACGTTTTACATACACTGGTTTTCTTTTTTCTTCCACCTTTTGAATTCACGTGTTTGTTGAAAGCCTAAAAGAAAACAATTTTCAGCCATGCGTTGCCTTCTGGGAAAAGATTCAAAACAAGAACGGGAAACATGTTGAAAAACAAATTCCATGTCATGATTTAGGCGGAAGTTAAATTACCAATTCAATATGGCTGAAGCCTCCAAAAAACACTGCATGCATTTTAACCGCCACACCATTGGACCAACTTTTGTCAATCAAATGCCCAACCAACCACGGGATTTATCAACTCTGATTTTTTAAGTCTTTTATTTAATTTTTTTTTAAAGAAGTAACGTGAATCCACTTTATTTTCCATACTGCGACACACAAACAGATTTCTCAGAAAAGAATGGGTATAATCTAAACAGGTTCCAAAAAAAATTAACCCACAAACAGGAAGAATTTCTAGTATGTAAAATAAGCCATAAATCTTGTGTAATCAACAAATTGGTATATTGGTGATTATTGCTGAAGACGTGTTCAACTTCGTTCAGTCAGGCTAATTGAACTGTGATCTAAATCAAATGCGCACATAACAGTAGGTGGGTGCATATTAAATTAAATTAAGTCGATTTTCAACACTTATTGTGGATACTTATAAAAGATAGTAAAATGAAAATATGTACCAGTGCTTCGTGACACCTTGTCATATGTTGTAAGTACAATTGGTAACATGGTAGACCTCTGTTGAGGTGACAAAATCATCAAAATGACAAGTCTTCTGAAAGATGATGTATGCATACTTCATCTGCCATTTAGTATCAGTCAATCAAAGTCAATTAAATGCTACTTAACTGTCTGATCATCCCCCTTGTGAATATATGAGATTGAATGTATAAAACACGTTGTCAAAAGTTGGCATATTTGAGGTCCATTTTCTTCTTTTTAGTTAGTCCCTTGTTGCATAAACAAAGATTTATAACTGATAACATAATAAAACACAGGCAAAACCATATTTCATTCATTGTGTTTATACTTACTGTGACAGGTTCTTTTAATTTACGTTATTTTGTATGAATTCTTTTAAAAATAGATGGTAGATTCGGTTTGTTATTTTTCTGTTTTCAAACATCTTTTTTGAGAAAGGATATTTCTTTAAAAATGCAATATCACACAGATGACATTGTTTATTTTCGGAGTTTTTTATATTCCCCCGCAATAATCTGTTTATTCAGTATTATTCGTGCCTATATACAGCTTCTGTTTAGATCGAACTTTATAAATAGAAGACGTAGAAATCGGTATGTTACAAAACATGCCGGATTGTACATAACCAACAGACCAAAAGTTATTTTTATTTGTCATTGGAAATAATAAATGCGACCTATAAATGCTTTTGACTAAGTATTTTGCATCATATTGCTTTTAATGGTGAATTTATCCTTACCATAAACCATTTCGCATTACGGCTATAGGCCTGTGATTCCCTTCACGCAATAAATCTAAATCTTCTTATCTTAAAAAAAGAAACCACTTGGGGTTAATGAAGAAAGCGTTGAGATTAACCTGATTAAAAGTAGGCTTACCAATGCGTTTTAAATAATAAACTTGAACTATAGCTCTATTGACTTTATAGAATAGCTTAATATATCTCAATGTTTATCGAAGTGTTAAAACTGTTAATTTCTGAATACGCTTAGGATTACTTCTGTTTATATTAAATTATTGTAATACTCACACGAGTTGAATTGCTTTTTATTAAATCAAACATAAAACAAATCAGAGAACTATAAGTGAAAACACTTATCAGACAAAGAAGCATACCAAGGTCAAGTGATCCTAGATGAATTAATCTTTTATTATTTTCTTCAAAAATCAATATAATTATCTCCAGTGACTTCTTCAATTGTTCTGCTTCATTCAGTATTTAGTTAGTAGAATTGTGAGAATTCG
Source organism: Anadara kagoshimensis (assembly GCA_021292105.1). Taxonomy (NCBI): domain Eukaryota; kingdom Metazoa; phylum Mollusca; class Bivalvia; order Arcoida; family Arcidae; genus Anadara; species Anadara kagoshimensis. The sequence goes on along the minus strand of CM037870.1, from coordinate 39,370,078 downwards.
TCCGAGGCTCTCAGCTATAGTTAAGCATATTTATTATCTTCTTGTTTAAATAAACATTTTATTATCACCTGCTAGCTTTGTTTTTTTTTATTATCATAATTTTTTTCTTCTCTTTTATGAAAAACCTCATTTATGCAATCCATTTGACAATGGTAACATCAAGTAAACATTTAGTAAATGCACCCTAGGTAATACTTATATTAAAGAGTTAAGATATCTGTCCATGCTATTTCAATCGAGGTAATGCTAATAGTTTTCAAAAGTAAAAGTCACTCGGTCGCTGAGTTGTCTAAAGTGCCGGCTTAAGGATCACAATGACTGTAACAACCTATTTTTGAATCCACGGACAGATTCTATTATTACAAAATGTGTTAGAACGCTTGTCGAACGTCGGTTGATTTCTCCCATTGATACAGATTCTTCCATCGTCTCATACCTAACTGCTTTAATATAAGTGACAAAGTCCTGACTTGGGCACATAACACTTTCGTTCTTTCCACTCATGTGTTTTGAAACTGATGCATTCATAATAATGTTCAACCCAATAGTTAGATATACCTCAGTGATTGAAACTGTTCACCTCAATAGTATTTGGTGTCAGGTCAAGGTAATAATTTAGGATTTACTAAACAAGAGGTTCTTCCCCTTCTGGAGCACCCGGTCTATTATCACTGGTTGAATGTTCATGGTAAAGCTTAACTTGTAAGTTTCAAAAATTTTACTTAGCTTTTTATTGCAATTTTTGCATGGATAGACACCTTAGAAAAATAATATTATTTTGTTCTTTTGTTATTACATATAAATATTCTGACCTTGAAGTTTTCTTCTAAATATTTCTTGCAATGTCCTTTAATAATTGAGCCAAATTCAAATGTTTATCTCATCTTTTTTCTTACCGAATAAGATTTTTGTTGAAAGATATTTTGCTACAGCATTCACTATTTTATGTATAAAAGGCAGTCGTATGTTTTTAATTCGAGGTTACTAGATTCACCGTTAGGACATCATCTATACCGAATTGGATTATTAAGCGACAGTCTTCTGTCTAATTTAACAGGGTTTTTGTGCATGTTTTAAATTAATGTTTTATTTTGGTTTTGGGAGTTGATGTTTGTGGTTGAAAGCGAAACTATCCCATTACATTCCCTAAATAATCAAGTTTATTGTTTAAATCTATAGAAGATGTTAAAGAGCACTGGTTTTAGACAACTTAATTATTTGGTAATGAAAGCAGTTATGAAAAAAACGTATTAGTTCAGACACTTTTATTTTCAGTGTCATTGGGTATAAAGCTATTTAAACAGCCGAGACTACATCAAAAAGATCAATCAAAGTAGAATAGAAAGTTTTTGTAATAATATTATAACAACAAAAATGTGTTGAAATTGAGAGATAACCATCATTATTAAACATTTCATGCATGTTCTTGTTACAGTTGTATTTGTAACAAAATGTGTATATATTCTATTCGTAACTTTCATTCCTATTGTATATATTTTCTTAATGAGCAATATTCAACTGCGATTCAGTTCATTGTATCATATTGGAGTTACATATAGTCTTACTCTATTTTAGTGATAGAAAACAAACTATGTAATTGACTTGAATAATTTGTAGGCGAAGGTAATAGATATTTATTAAAATAAATTTGTGTTAAAATACCAATGTAAATGTCAAAAGGATCTAAATACATCGAACTGGATTAAAAGACGTATATGTAACAAAATCAAATGATGGCAACTTCATAAAATTAAATTAATTCCAATGAAAGGGCTTTAGATACATAATTCGATTGAAAGGAAGTTATGACATTTGTAAAGTTCACGTTATTTAAGCCATTCTCATTCAAGAGATTGTAGTCAATGAAAGATCAATTTCTTGATATATAAACTAAATGAATAGAAATACCGAAAAGAACAATGTAAACTTAGTTCTTTGTGATAATCTAATGCTTTTAGACAAAAACCTACCATTTATAAGTTACAAACCAGTTTCTATTGAAAATATTAAAATATTTACAAATGCACAAAATCCTATTTCTAGTTTGTGTATTTAAAGATATTTTTTCATGTAACGTCTATTTTCTACTCAAAGAGATGTTTTAGAAATCAAACATTTGATATCATTCGACTTTGAAAAATTATTATTTATGTTTTGGAAAATATACTTCCTTTTCAGTCTCCGAAAACAGTTTGTTGCAAAGGGAAAGCGGTTGTCTGTGTATGAATTTTTTTAAAGGGAGATAACTGTAAGTTTGCTATTTTGGGGGCATATTAATGTTGGTGTGATGTAGTGGTATATCACCTTTAAGTGATAGTTTAAAAACCATGAACAGAACATGTCAACATTTGTTGTAGCTTACAAACTTGTACGTAGCTATATACTTTATTAATTGAGGCCTATAAATTTTGCGGTTAAACCTGTGTGTTAGATGTAAATGATAGGGGCATGCATACCAGGTGAAATAAATATTTGATCTAACGTTATTCTTAAAGTTATTACCAATTACAAATATTTAAAAATTAGTACGAAATTCCTTTTGAAATTATTACAGTTTGTATGAACTGTAAATTCCATTGCTTGAACGCTATGTAAACATTACGAAATCAATCAAAAAATAGGCGTCTCGATAGGCGACAACAAATGACAAACCTAAATTTCTATTTTCGTAATTGATTTGAATAAATATTTTGCGTACCAAAAAGCTCATATTACAAATACCAGACATAACAACAAGGGAGTGACGTACTTAAAACATAAAAAGCTAATTTATTTTAGCTATAAAAGTAGTACAACAGAATCTTATTTTTATTCTTACCCAAAAGCCATATTAAAAATATTGAAATAACCTAAGAAATATTGTCCTTTATTTTGACACGTAATACAAAACCCTTCTATGATAATCAAAACATTTGTGTATCACATGATATCTTCCCACGGTGTCTACTTTGTCGTTAAGATGGTAATTGTCTCCGATAGTGCTTGTTTCTCAAAGTTCATTTAATCAAGCTGTTTTTAATGTAGTCTTTATCCCTAAATGAATATTATTTTACATTAACATGGTAGCAATGTGGTAAATCTACAAAACTATTACGATTTGTAATAAACATCACGTTTTCTAGACAGAATGATAAACATGTATATAAGTCTGCAACCTAATTGTTTTTGGAAGACTTATAGTTTTATTCCGTTTCTGATGTTTTACTTAATTGAATAATAATAATAATATAATAATAATAATAATATAATTATAAAATTTAATAATTTTTTATTATTATCATTATAATAATAATAATAATAATTATTATTATTATTATTATTATTATTATCATTATTATTATTATTCCACTTTTTCTTAGAGTTGCCTCATTTAATCTGAATGAAACATTATAGCAACATTCTATCAACCATGTATATATCTGCGTTTAAATTTTAAAAAATGGTTGTCATTACCATGAAAGTATCAATAGCAACATATAAAGTCTATTTTACCAATTTAAACAAATCGTAGAGGAGACAGAAGACTTTTGCAATGGTGCTTGCAACAATTACAATTCTAGTCTGTGTTATCTACACAGATAACATACTAATTGGACACATACTAATCAACAATAATGTGATGACGATCATAAAACTTCATTATATAATGTTCACAGTGGAAACAGGTTCTGGCTCTGCCAAAACGTATTATCATAAGCAGTAGATGCAGGCATAGTACGGAATAGAATAGAAAAGTTGAATATAAAAAATTGAGTCATAATTTTGTCATATACAGTATAAACCTTTCTTGGATTCATGATAATATTATAAGTCCAACTATGAAGAAAATTTTGAAAATTTAGTCGAATCTTTTTCTTTTCAAGCCCGCTATGATAGATACCATAAACATATTCTGAGAATTTACGATTATTATGACAAAGTGAGTCAACTATATCTTTATAAGATAAAACAATGCTCTGAATAAATTTTGCTTCATTTCAACAAAAAACAAACCATCAAGCAATTGTGCAGTTTGTGCCCATTGGTATCTCGAATTATTGCAGGAAAATTATATTAAAAGATATGCGATCAAAAACTAATGAAATTGTCATTATAGTCTTGTTTGCAATCTGTACGATGCTTGATCATAATATCCAGAATCACTATTCGGCACTAGATGTAAACTTAATGTATTAGCAACATTAGCTCGAGCAATACTTTAGAATTAGCAATGTTTTAGAATCCTCGTTTGGTTGATGCCAGATTTCATTACTAAGAAATGAAACTTAACCTGGTAACTTTAGCGGAACCTTTTTATCTATTCAATATTAAAATGTTCAGCTAACATCGCAGAACTTTTACTTTGGCCATAATGTATTTAACGATTTCATAAAGAGTAAATCTATATGATCTTCTCTACAGAGGTAAACCATTAAAAACATGAAGCGCCCTTTAAAACTTAATGCAATAAAGCAACCAAAGTATAAGTGACCATATAATATTGAATCTAAGTAACTGTAATAAGTATCGAATGGATTACTGTGTTAATGGAATGATGGTTATGTCAGATTAAGCCGACATTTTATTACTCCTACGTGAAGCTGTTAAATGTTTAACTTAATCTCTTCTCGCTTATAAATGAACTTATTCAATGCAAACAACACAATAATTGCATAGATAAAAAGTAATCATCTGCATTATTATTCTAGGAAGAAAGTTTATATTTTGCCCTAGGAATAAATTCGGTTATTTGTGCCAAAGTTGTTACGAGATAAGATTGAATGGGTGAGATGGTAGTAATTATTTGCTCGTTTTTATATCATTATTCTAAACATCACTTCCTTTTCAGACAGAACATAAAAGTACTTATTGGTTTGTTGATGCAATAGCCAATACAAAGAAATAAGTGAAAATCAAATATAAAACAAAGTCTCATGTTCTTTCACACAATTCTGATAATACACGTGGCGGGTGTAGCTAGCTAAACAGGAGGTGCTTACCCTTCCGGAGCATCCGGCCTCACTTCATTGGTTAAAGTTTACATGTCTAAACTGACTTGCCAATTCAAAAGTTTTGACTTTGTTTCTGGATTGTGATTCAGTCGTGGACGTAACGTGGATAAGTATGTTTGTTTTTGATTACCTTAATAATGAAATAAAAAAACACCATTATGACGCCAATTCAAAGGTAAATAATAAAGATGACTTTAGCAATACTCAAACACAAAGATATAAGTCCATGTTCAAATCACGATCTAAAAGAGCAATGTAAAATCTTTGAAAACTAGCAAATTTAGTTACCCATGCCAAATTGCAATAGGGAAGTGAGACCAGGTATTTCAGAAGGGTAAGCACCTCTCGGCTAGCAAGCTGCACATGTCACGTATGTAATAAAGATTGGGCATAAAAAGAACATGGAACAACGAGAGGTCAAATATTTCCAGGGTAATATGTGTTACATAGATGTCACACTTATCATCACAATGTTTTTGATTATCTCTGCATCCAAAATTACCCTAAATTACTAAATTTGCTGCTAGTTCTCAAAAGCTAAGATATACTCCCCCTGCAAAGTATTTCCTTAGATAAATTTTGTTAAATATAATTTGGTCATTTTGATATTTGTTCAACCCCTTTGTAAAAAAATGTCCAAACATTATTGATGAGGAATTTCATTACAAAACGGCTATCTAGTACTGCAACATAAACACTGGTATAATATCTACTTTCCAAACATTACTAAACATGTTTGATTTACTGCACAAGACCATCGTTTCGGAATAAAATCACCTATCAGTAGCACTTGAACAAAAAATGTTCTAATTCAAATATGTTTACAGATTTTAGAATGAGAAATAAAGAAAATGATCAATTAATCACATACATACCAATCCATGATTAAAACCATTCAATAAAACCTATAATATTTTTATTTTATCAATATTGTCATTTTAGTATAATATACTGTAGATAATGAAGCTATTTAAGTAAGGAATATTGTTTGAATGTTTGAATAAGTCCGACTGATATACAAGAGGTATTGTAATTAAGTAAAGTTGAATCCGACTTAAATAGTAGAAAAAATAATTTTAAGACGAAAAACATTTATTTCCCAATACAATTTGTATCCGACCACATTGCACAGCACGGGAAAAGACAATTTGACGAGATTAGCAATTAAATACAAACATACCGGTACATGCTCAAACTGCAATAAAAAACAACTTAAAACATTTGAAAACTGAAAAATCAATAAAGCAAGTTACTTTCCAACAAGGACTTCTCGGAAAGCTTTGAAAAATACGTAACTGGAACAATCTTCTTGATTACAACCAAAGCAACCAACGACACAACACAAATAAGTCTTCTATATGCAGAACCTTGTTACATCTGGAGAAAGAGAGAAGGCTGTCGCCAAATCATACAACTCCACATACAAATATAGATGGCGTTTGTGTCTTTACAATCCTAAATTTGGAGACTATGCGAAAGTCATCTGTCTTCGTAAGCTTGAAATTAAATATACCGCTGATTCCTCACGCGTGTTTTACCTAATTTGTCAGTTTTAAAGTTTCTTCTTTGCTTCTGGATTGTGATTTGGACAGAGATTTGTAGGTTGTTTTATAATTAGTAAATACATCTACCCATGGTCAAAATTATGATAGAGATTAAAATTGGGGTACTGTTGTCATTTTACAAGTAAATTACCTGTCCATGTTTAACCTTCACAAAGCAACGTAAAAATTAAAATTTAACAATAAAGTAAAAAAGTTCTTTGCAACAACTATCGCAAGTTAGGAAAAACAAAAGTCAATGATAAAAGAGTCAAGCAAAACGCTTAAAGACTATACACCGTGCGTTTTTTACCTGCATAACTATCTAAGATAAACACATATTATATACGTTGTATGTGCAACCATCCGTATCAGGTCAAGTGTTTTTTTAGTAGTCGTATCACTACGAGTCGTGCTTGCGGGACAAGTAGTGATACGGCTATATTATGTTATTGTATAACATATGTTCTGTATTAATGACGCCGGATTCTACAATGACGCCACAATGAGACATCCGACTAAAGGTACACTTGTACTTTACCGCAGTTTTGTATCACCACAGTGCGATGATACAAGTCTCTATATTATCTGTGTTTGATAAAACTTGTAATTCATCAAATCAGATAGAAAAATTAGTCTCATGTTAGATAAGTGATTATATCTACCCTTCGTCTGAAACTACGATAACGACTAAAATTTGTGTACTGTTGCAATTTATTTACTAGTACTTATACACTATCTCCGCCAGTATGAATATTGCTTGGTAAAATATAATGCCATAAGGGATTTACATGTTATTTACTATTGTGTTGTATACAATATTAATGATAAGAGGATTACGACAGGATTATAAATTGAAAAGATCATTGCCCTTCGTAGGTATTGTTATTGAAAACTGAAAGCTCTTAAACTGAAATACCATAAAACTATCACACAAACGTGTTATGATTGAACTTCTTTTGTCACAAAACCAGAAGTGCCTTAAGAGGGGGTTTTAGTATATTGAATAATGAACTATATTTTAGTGGGCTTTTACGGTTTCCTGGTGTATTTAAAACAATCACTTATGATATTATAAAAGCTAATATTTTTACTTCCTTGTACATTTAATTTTTATAAAGAATCGTGACAATATATATTGTGATGTACCCTTTGCACTAAGAACAAGATTAAGTAACAAATAATGGATACAAAAATAAATAAACACATTAATCAAGTTTTATTATAAAATACTACTTTAATAACTTTAATCCAGAATTTTTACTACTATAATTTAAACCACGTAACTCATCATATCTTTCTGTTATATCTGATGTAAAATTATTAATCTTAATATCACAAAGCAGGCCGCTTACAGATCAATTGTTGACCCAGCATTATAGCAAGTTTCAAGGCCGTCACCTAAAAGTTGCACATCAAACAAAATACAAATATTTATTATAAAACACTCGTTTAATAACTTTAATCCAGAATTTTAACTACTATAATTTAAACCACATAACTCATCATATCTGAATTTACCCAATGTGAAATTATTAATCTTAATAGCACAAAGCAGGCCACTTACAGATCAATTGTTGACCCAGCATTATAGCAAGTTTCAAGGCCGTCACCTAAAAGTTGCTGATAAGTATGATGTCTCTATATACAAAATTACGATGGATATATTTAAAATTCCTAGTTTACCTTAACCTTCCGGAGCCTTACTGAAGGTTCGCATTTTAGTTTGCTTTAGGATTTTGATTTGGACATGCATTGAAATGTTTGTTTTTATTGACTTAGAGCGACTGTTAGCCTGGTGGAGCCATAATGACAAATAAAATTATTTTATTTGGTACAATTAAAATAAAAATAAAGAACAAAGTCTGTGATTTTCGAGTAATTTTCACAAGTGTCATATTCAATTTGATTGTTGATTAGCAATTTTCAAAGAATAAAATAACAGCGTTATCTGGGATAAATGTGCTTTGATACCTGTTATCAATAAAACACGAAATTGGCTTTTATCGTCTACGAATCTGGAAATCTTGAAGACGATAACAATTACTAGTTTTCTTGATATATGGCAAATCGTTCATTTATTTCTGATTATATGTACCTGTCAAGTTTATATTGGATGATTAAATTGTTCAAAGTAATATGTGTTATTTACCATTGTGTTATATACAATATCAATTATGAGAGGAATACGGTAGGATTATGATGTAGATTACAAAGACCATTGCCCTTTGTCAATATTATTCTTGAATACTGAAAACTCTTAACCTAAAAAAACCCATAAATCTATCGCGCAAACTTGTTGCGTTTACCACAATAATCTGATGGACTACTTTTGTCACAAATCCAGATGTGCCTTGAGATAGAAATTTTTGTATACTGGAAAAAGAACTATTTTAATGGGCTTTTTAAAAAGGTTTCCTGGTGTATTTAAAACAATCACCTATGGATTCATAACAACTAATGTTTTTTTACTTCCTTGTACATTTGTTCTTTATAAAGAATCGTGACAACATATATTCTGATGTGCCATTTCTCTAGGAACGAGAAAGAACTAACGAAGAAATAAATACAAAATTAATATATAAGTAGACAAAACAAGATGCACATGATTATCATAGAATGCTACTTCAATCTAAAATTTTACTAGCATAATTCACACCACCTGACTCATTACATCTTTCAAAATGTAACCTATGTAAGTTAAGTCGTAATGAACTTTATACGACGAAACAGGCTTCTTTCAGATAAAACTTTTAGGGTTATTTCAAGTTTCCTGGTCGTCACTTTAATATTGCTTAGTTTGATGTATCTGTATCCATAATTGCAATGGATATATTTCACGTGCCATAGCTAAACGTTCCTTCCATTCAATTTCAATTTCACACGTAATGGGACCAGCTAGCTAAAAACAGGTAGTGCGTAACCTCCAGACCATCAACTTTACTTCCCTGCTGGAGATTCACATTTTTGATATGCTTTAGGATTGTTAATTGGACATGGATTGGTATGTTTGTTTTTATTGACTTAGAGTAATTGTTAACCTGATGAAGCCATAATAACAAATGAAAATGTTTTATATGGTACAAGTAAAACAAAATTAGAGGACAAAGTCTGTGATGTTCGAGTGATTTTCACAAATGCCATATTGCTTATGATTGTTTATTAGACATTTTCAAAAGTAACAGCGTTAATGTTATCCAGGACTACATGTGGTTTGATACCTGCCATCAATAAAAAAAACACGAAATCAGCTTATTAACGTTGACAAATCTGAAAATCCTGAAAACTGTAACAATTAACAGTTTTCTTGATATATGGCAAATAACTCATTCATTTCTGATTATATGTACCTGTCAAATTTATATTGGATGATTAATTGTTTCAAAGAGTATCGAAAATGTCTATGAATAAATGAGATGTTAACGGTGCGTTTCTATTAAATTCTAAACAACTGATTGCTTTCAATTAATAGCATTCTTAACAACAAAGAGGTTATTGTTCCATGATAAATGGATTGGTGATAAAAGAGCCAAATTAGATTTTTCCGCTATCGTGTTATATTATACGGAATTCAATCAATTTATTGTTTTTAAAAGCATAGTTTTCCCTCTTAATAACTGTTCAGAAAAAAGATAAATCTCAATTTATCACCGTTTATTAATATTATCAATTCTCATTCTACAATGCAAATGACATTAAAACCGTATTTGTGAAAATTAAAGATGTTTAATTATCTTAGACAGGAATATATAAAAAAACAAACTGACGAGTGGGTGAAGGAAATAAAAAAAGAAATATATAACTGTTATTTTATAGTTATTACACATTGTTATGAGGTTTATATAAGTTTCCATCACGTTCATTTGTCATGATCTGTCAGAAAGGTTTGAGTCTTAACCAATGATTATTTTAAGATTTGATCGTTCAATGACTTTTTCGGCAGTCTATGTAGCTAGCAATACATCAATACATTATCTTATATAACTTAAAAGCAATTTGAAAATACGCCTCATTGACATGCTTATCGCAATGAACCCTCCCCAAACAGCCATGGCCAGCAAACCAGAGTGCAACTCGTCTGCATTGTCACATATTTGTTTCTGCTACCTATTACTATATCTGCAAAATATAATATTTTTTTGCTTATGATTCTCCTGGGATTCAAGTTTTAAAAAAAAACTTTTCATTTATTTAACGGAAGCTATATAAGCATCATTAAGCTAGGGGTTTTAAGCAATTATGGAGCTGTTGTGTGTTATTCTGAACCATATTCTATCGTCTTTAACTCAATAATACAATGATTGCAATTATCAAGCAAATATTCATAGAATAATTGTTTTAAAGTTTGATATTCCGATGTTTCAATTGTCATCAGTGATAAAACACATACAATAAAAATACCATTAATCCCAATACATGGCAATATTTGAATCCAAGTTAATGCACAAACAAATACGAATGTGTTACTAAACTGTTGTACGAAGAAACACACGACAATTACAATTTACCATATCCAGCTCTTCATTGTTTACATCGTATATTCACAATAATCAGAGAGGCATTCAGTACAAATCATATTCTTCAGAAGCATTTCCGTATAAATCAATGATCTAATTATTTGTTATACCCCGTAGGTAATGTTTACAAGATTTTCAGATTTGGGTTTGTACAAGTGTCTTTTTATTTGCATTTTTCTTTCTGTGTGTTCTGCAATGCCAAAATATGTTATAAATCTACAAACTTAGATATTCTGCTAAATATTTGATGATTGAACAAATACATTGCAATCAATGTCATTTGTTTACGATTCTTAATCATTTACACCGTATATGTGCTTGAGCGATGTTCAGTATAACAATATCGAAAAATTATTCAAAACAAAAATAGTACAGATTTAACAGGTAGGGTTTCATTTTGTACCATCACCACCATCCATTGGATTAACTGATTACAACTTTTTCAGATGTGAAAATGAAATTTTAAACAATAAGAATCCTTCAATTAAGATTTCCTTATTGGATACCTAGAATTTTTTGGTTGTTTTTACATACAAAGTTATTGATTTGTAATTTTGGATTGCAGATCCATATTTTCACGGATAAAACAGGAAATCTATTTGCTTGGCGCATATTAACTACTGAATCACACTCACAAATCTATTTTTTTAATATTTAATCTTTTTTTCTAATTTTTTGTATTATATGAAATGTGTTAAGAAGTCCAGACATTAGACGTATATGTCAAAGTTGTTGTTTATTTAAATTATTATTAATATTGTCATTAAACTGGATTTTAAAACAATCATAGTTTCAAATAAAAAACCTATAACATACAAATAATAATTATTATAGTAGATATTGAACATTGTTTACTTCCTTTACCAACAAAACAAAACAATAACAATTTATTTTATTTGTTTTGTCATGGATACTTAATTGTTACACTGTATGTCCGCAATAACCGCTACTGCTGCAGTACAAAATATATTTCATTTACGACTTCCATATTCGTTTTGTTCTGCAATAACCTCGGGCTATATTTGCCAGATACGTAAAATAGCAATGTTTTAACGACGTTGTTGAGCTATGTACAAGTGTCTCACATGTTTTTAATTAGAGATTCAATATTCAATTCTTCATAGAACAACGTATTATATTTAAAAGCACAAAAATAATTGTTGGTAATTTTGAGAACCATGATACATGGTACATATAGGTCAGTAAAGAGAAAGAGGCATATAGCTTCCATCTCAAGCCATTAGTTTTATTGTCACCTTGATAAACCACCAATAGTTTGAAGTTTCTACTTCGTCCAATAAACAAGTGGATTTTCAGCTGTAGATTTAAGTTTGTACAAGTATCTATATTATTTACATTTTTAGCAACTCCGTCAGAAATATGTTTATATATCACATATTACTTCAGATCCTGCTACCGTTTTACTGATTGAACAAACATATAACAATCAATGGCATTGGGTTTCAATTCTTAATCGTTTACACTGTATCCGTGATATTCAGTATTACAATATCGAGAAATTATAAAACAATCAAAAGTACAATGAAAAACGTAGGGCGATCCTTCCTACCACCAATCATTGCATTGTATGCAAACAATGAATTCAAAACATATTTTTCACAATAATTGTTATCTAGGTAAAAACAGAAAAATTATGTCGAAGCTACAAATGGAAGTCCCTTAATTAAATATCCATATCGGTTTACTGGTAAGGTTTTCCTTGTTTACATGCATTGTTACAGTGTTATTGTTTGTTTAATGTTACGAGTCAGTAGTTGCATATGTTTCACATGAAAAAAAAGAAATTGAAATCAACATAATATCATACCAGCAAACAAGGCAAAGTAAAAAATTAAACAAACATTTAAACTATTGACTCGCAGTCAAAATTGTATTTCTTTGATATTAATGTAGCATCCTTTTTTCATTTTCTCATCATACAGTTTGAAACAACCTCGGACAGGGTTAACTGGATACTAGTACGTACAATGGTAAAATGTAACGACATTTTTGTGCTATGCACGAATATCTTAAGTGGTTTTTGCTCAAGTTTAAGAGATTCAAATTTCTATTCTTAAATTCTTCTTTTCAATACAATTTATTTAAAACTGTAAATCGCAAATAACTGTGGTAGTTTCTTTTATTTTCTTGTTCATATAGGTCAGTAGAGGGAATGAGTCATGTAGTTTTCAAGTTTTTTTTTATCTTAGGTCAATGCTTTTGTTGTCAACTCGATAACATCACCTAGAGTTTGATGTTTCTACTCTGTTCAGTAATGACGTTGGTTTCTGAAAGATAAAGATTAGAATTGTGCAAATTTCATCTTACTGTGTCTTTCTTTATTATCACTTTCCATCAATTCATTGAATATTTTGTTCAATTTTATCACTATTTTATAACTATGTTGCGATGATCAAGGGAGGAAAGTGTGGTAATGGGAATGCTTAATTCAACATAACGTTTGCTATCTAATTATATCTTTGTTATAATTATGCCTTTAGGAAAAATTAACCTTGACTTAATCTCTATTGATAGTTGTTTCGTTTTTATCTTTCATACTCCCATCCTCCAAATCTACCATAATCTAAAATAAAGATAAAATGATAGAAAGAAATACCCTGGTAAAAAGAAGTTATGAAATCAAAAGCAAAGAACAGCGAACAAACGAAAGAAATAAACAAAACAACATCAATCTGAGTTTATACCATTCATTAAAGAACACCCGATTTTGCAAGCAAAAATGCTCTGATGACAAAATGATATCAAGTAAGATGCGTTTTTTGTACTTTTAAGGTACTATATCTGTACAAGTATGGGATTGTAGTGGTTGCATATGGTGTGACTGGAAAATAATTAATATAATATGAAGAAAGTTACAAAACTTCCAAGACGCACATGTGTGTTGGTCGCTCAGGAGGAAATGCAGAGGAAAAATAATTCAGTATCAATAAGCTAAATTATGGTAGTAAAAATAAGCATAAATATTTCTGAACTAAGAAATGAAAAATGCTTTGTCGTGTTTTGACGTGTCTGTCTCGTGTCTGTCTCGTGTCATTTAGCAATCAAATGTATTTTTATCTGTCAAAGTGATTGTTGTCCAATGATGTCTTCTTTTCTTTTCTTCTCTTTTTAGACAGATATTTACCCTTTCGGAGCACCCACCTTAATTTCCCTGGTGAAATTTTCGTGTTTCAATTAATTTGCAAGTTTTCAGTTTTCTTTCCTTTCGCGATTTTTCCAACAAAACGAGAGATAGAGAGAGACAGATTTTTTACGTATTGAAAAATGACATTGCTTCAATACCAACTGATTGTCACTTACCATAGAAAAGGGGCGAAATTCTATTCACTTTAATTTAATTTAATCTGATACCCGACGGAAAATAATTATTTGACTGATCAACATCATTTTACTGACACGTGAATATATAAACTTGTTGTTTGTCGGTCTACCAAGTCGATTATAGCATATATATTCAGAATATAAATGTACTTTTACCAAATATAAGAAGCTTTGTTTTTGTGACATATCCTATTTTCATTTCAGAAACTAAACATCTTCTAAGGCGTCAAACTACTTTCCCTGTTATTGAAAATATTTGTGGATATACAACGTCTGTCGACTGACTTTTAATCGCAGTTATTATAAACTCAATAATATTGGCATTATTTATAACTGAATGGCAAAACAAAACATACTCAGATTGTGGTATTTTATATTATTCAGCAATTTTTCCTAAACTGGTAAAACTCTTACATGCATAGTAAGGAAGCTCTTCTTCAAAAATCATCAGGATTCCAAGATTTCTACAAAATCGATTGAAAATAATACTAATACTAATACTACTACTAATAATAATAATAATAATAACATTGTTAGAAGATTTAGAACGTTATCATCACTACACTAGATACAATTCCGTCGTTAGAATCACAGCGCTGGGCGATATCATTTAGTCATTTATGTTATAGTTTTTATAACAAAATCGCTGGATATCCAAAGTATATTCTTAGCTATTTTTCAACCTTTGGGTTTCTTTTCAACATGTTGAAAAAAGTTTTGGTTTCATAATTTTCGTTCAAGCATTTCTGATGAGGAATAGTATTCCAAAACGGCCGTCTGGTGCAGTAAAATGAAAATATGGTACAATATGTAATTTAAACCACTGAATCGGGTGGATGTGGCCTTGAGGATATCAAAAACTTAGTAGGAAATAATTGCGTATAAGTGTAAGGATTATATTCTATTGTCTTATTTTGCTGCTTGTTAAGATTTAAGGTAAACTCCTTCATGCAAAGTATTTACCTAACTAATTTTAGTAAAATACGTTTTGGTCCTTTGGGTTTTTTTAACATCTTGAAAAAGTTTTGGTTTCATTTCGGTTTCATAATTTTAGTCCAAGCTCTATTGATGAGGAATTGTATTTCGAAACAACTGTCTAGTTCTGTAAAATTAAAACTGGTATAATTTGTAATACACAACTCTGTATGCATGTTTTTTTTTATTTGCTGTGTTTATTGATTGGAATCTTTATGTTTGATGACAACTATGATTATAATTTCAAGTTAATCATAACTTCATGTTAAGAAATAATCAAAAAGAAAAATCTCTCAAAACACATCGACTTCTATATCTACAGGTATGCCTCGCCAAGCTACATGTCCTGATCAGTTAACCAAAACATGTTCCAAAATCTCGTCTGTCAAACCACCAAAACTACGTGCTATTGCCATTATTTACAAAGTGTTTGCCAAATCCATATCATAAATTGTTTGCGATATATTACTTTAGTTAAGACAACAAAGCAGTGGTACTCTGGCAGATTTCCAAACATAGTTCTATGTCCCGTCAAGTTAACCAATCGCTCTGCAAGAAATTTCTTTAAAAGGTGACAAATTATTATATACACTTACTGTGCATGTAATAGATTAGAGAAGCATTTGATTTTTAATATCCCATGATTTATACAAACATTTTGTTCCTCTTATTCCTGCTAAATTTACATTTCACCTCACTCAAGACAAGTTTATTATTATATACTACGTAAAAAGGTAAAAGCAATACTTGTTTCATCAAACCAAAACGAACAGCATATTACTTCATGTTTGTAGTTAAATGTCCCTTTAACTATATATACAATCGTCTCGGTATAGCCCTATTGATTATTGCCAAAAGAAAATACATTCTTGTGAGACAGGCCTTTGTGATGAACGACTCTATGAATAATTTTCAATGGTTGGCAACCTAATATTTCAATAATGAATTCTCCGTGTGTGTGTGTGTGTGTGTGTGTGTGTGTGTGTGTGTGTGTTTTATACTGGTGCAAATTGTGTGTATCGATTTGTTGAGGGATAGGTAGACATAACAATCACATCTTGTGTAATATATGATTTATACAATGACAATTCAGTTAAGTAATGTGATTATATCCATCACAATAAGTGACAGATATTAAAGACGACCAGACTAAGTTTGATATTTATCCCATTAGTCGAGAAAAACACGTAATGGTAAATGAAACCAAAAAACGGATTAGCACATTTACGCTTAATGTTTACATATAATATATAAAATACCACATTGGTAATCAGTGCATTACGTACACTAGACTTACATTTCGGGATGACCTTTGAGTAAAGCCCTAACAGGTTAAATGTGGTTAACTACCGCGTTGGCTGTAATAAAAAACTGTATTGTAAGAGTTCACTCAGTATCAATAGCGACATTATCTAAATCGAATTTATGTCACTTGTCGTTTAATGCCATGTAAGTTTGCCAACACTTATGAAAATCACTTCGTCTGGAAGTACGTCTGTGTTGCTACTATGATCACCCCATTTCACGAGTTCATGCTGATATAATAATATTAACAATTACATTCATTCTTAAACTAATTATCTGTAAAATTTTAAACGTCCGCCTTCTACAAAATACCTTCGTTGACAAACCACATATGCAACAGTAATATTATTTGACTACGTTATCTTTTAGCAACAATTGCTACGAGTTATGATATCGCGATGAATTCCTTATGTGGTATATTTGCCGGTCCCGCATATGCGTGGTTAGAATCTTATATATTAGGAAGATTTGGAGCTTGACATCTTATCCAACTAGATAAGATTTGTGACAGTTTTCGTTAAACCAAGATTGCCAAACTTAAAGGGTCTGTGAGTACTAAACCGACTTCAGTATTCAGGGATACAGAAATTTTAACAATTCTAGCATACGTACACAACAAATATGCTGTTGTACCAGCTGATAAGGCTTTTAACACCATTTTCATGTTTGCAAGAGATACTACATTACATTTCTTATTCAGGAGCTTGGTTAAGATAGTATAATAATAAAATCTTAACCAAGCTTCTGAATAAGAAAATTAGTTCCAGTTTATGTAGGGATATTAAATAACCCTACATAAACTGGAACAAATTTTACCATAGATCATGTTTTTTTTAAATCAAACGGAAATTTCTGGTATCAATCTTAAAGAGGAAGAACTTGACCTTCCTTACTTGGATTCCAAAACTCCATAAAATTCAATACAAGGAAAGATATATAGCAGGTTCATCTAAATGTACTACTAAATCATTATCAGTAACTCTAACACAAATTTTGACAGTCGTCATAGATGGTCTTCAGTCTTATTCAAATAAAATCTATTCCATATCTGGCATCAACCGAATGTGGATTCTAAAGAAGTACTTGAACATCTTGCTTCTAATAGTTTATCTTGTGTACGCCACTGTCCCTCATTTTCAATTGAAAGAAAGTCTTATTCATTTGTCATTCGTTTATAAAAAAGGGTAAACCAACATACAAATATCTGGTGCTGAACAGGGATTCTTGTTATTTTCTCAAGCATCATACGAATTCCAAACAAAAATATAATGAAGATACCATCAACAAAATGTTGAAGTTTTTGATATATAACACATTTATTGTAGTTTGATAATATAATTTTCCAGCAAACAATCGGTATACCAATTGGAACAAACTGTGCACTATTGCTTGCCGATTTTTTTTTATGAAGCAAAATTTATGCAGAACCTTGTTACATCTGGAGAGAAGTCTATCGCCAAATCATTCAACTCAACATACAGATATAAATGTAATTGTCATCTATCCTAGTGAGCTTGAAATAAAAGATACAACTGATTCCTCAAGTTCTACTTTATATTTATTTACTATATATTTATATATATCTCAAATATGACGCCCAGAAAGGGCTACATTTAAAAATTAATGAAAAACTTTATAACTTCGATATTTCTATTGTCAACTTTTGGAGACTATGTGAATGCCATTTATTAAAATTCACAAGATCCGGTTAAAAGTTCCTACAGTTTGTAGGCTAACAAAGAAAACATTAACAAAAATGTATAAGTAACTACAAGATAAATTTTATATGTAAACTTTACATTTTGTCGATATGGTTACCTTCCTTTGATGACTCTTTTGACTTCAAAGTGACGTCTTCTTTCACATTTTTTCTTAAGTGTCGATTAGTGCAAAAAAAAACTGGAATAATTTTAAACACGTTGTAAGAGAATTAACAAGATTACTTTTACAAAATCATTAAAGGATTAGGTTTAACAAACCCACTGACAACAAATCAGTCTGATTACGTTGCATTGGCCATTGTTGGCAACTAAAGTGACAGGAATCTGTACAATTAATTTCCGTTGTTACGTAATTTATTTTTATTTGAACGTCATCTTATATTCATATTTTCAGTGGTCTCAATATGTGTCTGTTCTTTCTTTCTTTTCCTGCATAAATTTGCTATCATCAAAATGTATTTTTATTAAAATGATTCATTGAACTACTCAAGGTAAAACAAACCGTGATACCGGTTGAATTTATATGCTGCAGGATCAGGAATGTAGGCTGTCATTATTACAGCCCCCCGTGAACGAAGATTAGAGGGGTTATATACATGAGACGATGTGTCGCATACTAAATGTATGTGCATAGGTAAAAGGTCAAGGTCAGGAGGTCAAATCTTTTTTTTTCCGTCACAATATGGTGTCCACTTTATATATTCCGTGTTGATCGATGAATTTATCAAATTTGGAACAAATGTAAATCAACATAGGGCGATGTGTCGCATAGCAAATTAAAAAGCATAAATCTAAGGTCAATGTCAGGAGGTTAAATCAAATTTTTTCCGTTACAGTATCGTGTCCGCTGAAATCTAACTTTTATCCTTAATTCTTTTTTCACTCTATTAGTTAATTTTTTATTCATTTATTTATTTTAGGTCTTCCGCTAAAGTTTCAAATCTTAAAATTTTTAAGAATTTTAAATTGTTAAGTGTTACAAGAACCGTTTGTTCTGATGGAATTAATTAAATTTGTTTGCCATAAAATCAAGATGGCGGGTCTGCGGGGTATTAGTTTCCTTTAGAGACAGCTCTAGTTACAACAAACATCATAACCTTCAATATCAGAAACAAAAAAGAACATAATACAATAGTTAATAGTAGTAAGCAAATTCATAAAAAGCAGTATACAAATGCTTTTAGGGCGGCGAGAACACAATAATATTAACTTTGTTGAAGACTGCCAAATCATTCGACTCCACACACAGATATATAGATGACATTCTGTATTTTAACAATCCTAAATTAAAGGAGATAATGTAAATGTCAACCATCCTTCTGATCGAGCTTTAAACAAAAGAAACGACCAATTCCTCAAGTTCTGTTTCATATTTACAATTGTACCTCAATTATGACGCACACAATAGGCTACATTTGGAACTTTATGACAAACGTGATGACTTCAATTTTTCTATTGTCAACTTTCCTTTTCTATGCAGCAATATACCTGCTGCTCCTGCTTATGGTGTATTTGTTTCCCAATTTATACGCTATGGTAGAGATTGTTCCCACTACAAGTACATGTTCAATGAAGCAGGTTGCTTGTAAATAAAGTGTTGACACAGGGATATTGCAAGCCTAGGCTTATCAAGGCCCTTAAACAACTTTATGGCCGTCAGCATGGTATTGTTGATAAGTTTATGTCTCTGTGTCCAGGGTTGCCCTGGATATATTTGACGACCCATAGTTCCATGTACCTTTCACACAATTTTGATTAGACACATGGCGGGTGTAGCTAGCTTTACAGGAGGTGCTTACCCTTCCAAAGCACCCGGACTCACTTTATTGGTGGAAGTTCACGTGGCTAACCTAACTTCTGAATTTGATTCGGACATGGATTAGTATGCTTGTTTTTGATTACACTTATTTAAAACAATTTCATTTTCAAATTTCAAATCCCTGTCTTGTACAAAATACATAATTGGACAAATAATAGCAACAGCCATGTTGTTCGACCACTGTAAATTTTAGCAATCGTTACTTCTAGTTGATATGACGTAATGGGCTGTTTATCTTATGTATTGGCAGATTTTGTGGTTAGAATTTAATAGATATATATTAAGAAAAGAAGCATATTTGTATATTTGCATTTTTCTAAATTCAACGTAATGTCATTCGGTGCGAAATGTGCTACTAACGTATATGCATTTCCCTCTTCGTTGTGTAATTAATAACTTTAGATAAAGATAAGCTACACGTTGTGATATACGACAAAATCTTCGTAATAGTTATATTTATATAATAGATACCCTCAGTTTCAAAATCTTTTTATCTCGAAGAAATAAGTGCTTTAATGATTTAGTACATTTTATATCAAAAAAGAAAGTGTTTTACCGTAACGAAACTTTCTTCTTAGTTTGTGTTTAACTTAATAAGATGTTGACGTTACATGGTATTGATGATTATCATTGATTAGATAGCTTTATTTTAATTTGAATTTAAAATGTTGCCTTATAAAATGAAGTGGAAGCGACAAAAGGTTTCTGGTATTAAAGGATATTGTTTTTGATGGAATCTCTGTTAAGTGGTCTGAGGAGACAATAACTATATGTTGCTTGATAAAAATCTCGTGCATTTACTTGGCAATATAAATCGATCACATTGCTCTTTCTTTTCTGGTTGATATTCTTACACAAATTACTCTAAAAATAAATTTCAGTCAGTTTTAGTTTTCAAGACACATGTGTTGTTTTACACAATTATGTTTTATGTTAAAATATTCTAAATTGACATTTGATAATCAAGTCATGTTGTTACCTGATAGAAAAAATATCATAAAAGTTTGATATCATTTATAAAAAGTGTCGACAATCAATTCTTTACACGTCAGAATATTATTATTAAATTCTAAATAGGCTTAAATAGCCAAATGTCTTCTGTCCAACCCTTCTTGAACATAGAATATCTCAGAAAAATATAAAAATGTTTGGTATTCATTCTTACAAATCTATCAGAATATTGTTATAACTTCAGACCACCAGTTGTTCTGTCAATCTCTTACAGTACATGTATTGTACTTTAAGTTTGTTTTGAGTTTTGATCTTTTCTATTTAATACTGTTGTAAAAACGGTTTTGGGGCTACATTTTTTTATTATTTAGGAATGTAAATTCCTGATGTTTGTTATAACGTCTTAAAAATATTATTCAAATTGCCCCTTTCCCACCGAAAATGAAATAAAGAAAAACTTGAATAAAGTACCCTTATAATACTTAAAATATTGACTTTCAACTAAGATTTGAAAAAAACAAGGTTTTTGTTAATCAGATCATAATAAAATTACAGACGGTGCATTATTGAAAATGCTGACGGTGAAAAAAACATAATCTAATTGTCAGCCTTTTAGAAATTGTCTATTAGGTGCCGTTACATAACCATACAAAACACGTAGCATCATAATCATGGTTTTACAAAAGATTATGTCAGAATCTCCACACTAAATATTTGTCTGTAAAGAGGATTATAGTTAAGCAATGTCATGTATTTTTCTTTGCTTATTTCGCATAATAATAATTACTTAAACTATGACATAATACGACAGAGAGGTAGAGACAAAGAGAGAGCGATACAGACATGAATTTTATTTTTTTTATATAATCGCCAAAAGATTATCATCTTTTAATTATTATACCTTTTGTAAATTTCTCAAAATTTGATTGGTTAATAAGCGTTTGCGTAAATTTAATGTCACCCTTGGATTTCAGAAAATCTGACGTCACAGGGTGACATTACGTTAGCGGTTGACATTACGAAAAATGTCACATGCGCAGAAAAACTGCGTATGCGGTTCGAACGCATTCGTCTTCTAAATCAGTAAAACGCTTTTCTAAAGTAGTCTTAAATATGATTAATGTTACAAGCGTCTTACAAATTGCTTATTGCTTATGATTTTCAATCCAGTATACTTTGGTTGCATAGTATAATAATCACGAACAATCGGTATAATAAAATAAATATTACATTTCGGCTTCGCCTCGTTTGACAATCAAATTTCTCGGGGTGACAATATGGACTGTGATCCTATCAGAAATGTAATATTTATATAATGTCAACTGGTTTTCACCTCATCGAGTCATGTACCATTAAAGTCTAAATACATTTTTATCATCCTGGCATGAAAAAAAAACTATACGTGTACTGTTACTGAACTTGAAAACAAGATGTTGTGTCTCTGGCATATACTATTTTCTGGAAATAATTATTAGCGCACTGGAAATAATCAACAGATATGTCTATTTGTACAATCAGAATCTCTTTCATTCAAAAATAGATATCAATATTATAACTTTTCAAACCTTAGGTTTGAACATTTTGATAATGTCAATTTCCGAAATGTAGCATTTTTCAATATTACTAAATATGCTTAAATTTTGCAGCACAAGGCAGCTTTTTCGGACAACAATTCCTCATCAGTAGGTAATGCAACACTTTTCATTTTCAAAAAATTATGAAATGGCGAAAATTACAACAAAACTTACTTTATAACATTCTTGGTATATATATATATATATTTTTTGTTTTGTGTGTGTGTGTGTGTGTGGTGTGTGTGTGTGTGTGTGTGTGTGTGTGTGTTTCGCAAGATATGACGAGACAAAAACACTAACGTGGATTATGATAAGGGGCCGCTGGTTCTAAATGAAGATAAATACCCCTACACAAATATATGAACGACGTTATCGGTTCAAATTTTTAAAGCAGTTTTCTCTTATTCTTGTCTTGATTTGACTATTTTATAATTGGTCTGTATTGTTTTCACTTCTTTGCTATAAATTTTGTCAGGTATAGAATTTCCAGTTATAAATGTCTTTCTATATTCACAATATGTGCACTCGGTGTATATGGGTGTATTATCAATTGCTTAGGTTATTTATTTATTTAGTTTAAAAATTGGTTGTAGGAGTAAACTAAACATAGTAAAATACTACTGTTTGCACGTAAGATTGGTTATATTTGGTTAATGTCAAAGAGTGTTTGTCAAATTATTTAAGTAGGTGTGGGGTAGGTAGGCGTTCTATTGACAAACAATTTATTTAAGGTGCATAAAGGAGTGATTGGAATATTGTATACGTAGTCAGTGACAATTTTGAGATGCCGATTTTGTACGAATTCAATTTAAAGTTGTTTGTGTGATCCATACGGATTCCAAACAAAAATATACTGAAGATACAATCAACAAAATGTCGGAGTTTTTAATAGATAACATATTTGTTGTGTCTGGTAATATAGTTTTTCAGCAAACAATCGGTAAACCTATTGGTACATACTGTGCACCGTTGCTTGCTGATTTGTGTTCTATTTTCTTATGAAGCAGAATTTATGCAGAACCTTGTCAAATCTGGAGAGAAGACTGTCGCCAAATCGTTCAACTTAACATACAGATATATAGATGACGTTCTGTCTCTTAACAATCCTAAATTTGGAGACTATGTAAATGTCATCTATCCTAGTGGGCCTGAAATAAAAGACACGACTGATTCCTCTGATTCATATTTAGACTTATACCTGAATTATGACGCATACGAAAGGCTACATTTGTAGCTTTATTACAAACGTGATGACTTCAATTTTTCTATTGTCAACTTTCCTTTTTTATGCAGCAATATACCTGCTTCTCCTGCTAATGGTGTATTTGTTTCCCAATTAATACGCTATGATAGAGCTAGTTCCCACTACGGGGATTTTGTACAACTAAGTGGACTAATTGCAAATGAATTGTTGACTCAGGGATATTGCAAGCCTAAGCTTATCAAGGCCCTCAAAAAGTTTTATGGCCGTCATCACAGTATTGTTGATAAATTTGATGTCTCTCTCTCCAGCATTGCCCTTGATATATTTGACATCTCATAGTTCCATGTTTCTTTCACACAATTTTGATTACACAAGTGGCGGGTGTAGCTAGCTAAACAGGAGGTGCTTACCCTTCTGGAGCACCCGGCCTAACTTCCCTGGTAGAAGGTCACGTGTCTAACCTAACTTGTCAGTTCCAAAGTTTCTATTTTGCTTCTGGATTGTGATTCGGACATGGATTAGTATGTTCGTTTTTGATGATATATTAATTACGTCAAGGTGTGTAATGCTTAAAGCTAAACATGCTCACAATCCAATCTGTTTCTACTTCAGGCAATAACTGCACACAGAAATGTTTTAAAAGAATTATTCTTGAAAAATACTTCACTATATAGACAAGTGATCGAAACAATTTAAGTATCTATTGGTTTACGCAACAATACTATCTACAAGCAAGGAACAATAAAATCGTGCATAATACCGAAAAAATAAACAGAAATTGAATGACATAGATAGCATTCAAATTGTGTTACATACAAGCTTTAAACTAAATAAAAAAAAAACAAGTTTCCGTTTAAAACTAGTGATATGAGTTTCTTTTCTTGCGCTGTTCAATCATGTATAATGAGTAATTCAATTAAATAATCGGAATATTAAATATACGAGGGGAAGTCAGAAAGTTCATAGAACAGCGTATTCAGCCAAGCTTTACTTATTTAGACAACACAACATTCCGCCATTTTAAACATTTCAAGTTTATTTGTCACAACATATTTGTGTAATTCTCAAAGCATTCAAAGTTTTTTTTTTTTTATAATGTTTCTATTTTGTGACATAAATACATACATATACAATTACAATCACCAAACTTTATCTATTAACTAATACATGTACTTTAATTACATAATTACAGTTTCTTAAATACTACATGAAAAGTTGCGTATATACTAATTAAAACATTACTAAGTATAAGACAGGGAGTTAAAGATTATGAAGAAAATTTGTCTGTAAATTGCAGCCAGTATTTCCTAAAAAGTTCATGTTTTTGACTTTTTAACATTATGTCTTTTTCTAAAAGCAAATTGTATCTTATATAAGCTTTAAGACTACAAAAATTGAGTGTCTTGTTATATAATTTTGCCTGGTAAATGTAAAATCTAGTTATTAATATTATGAAATTTAAAGGTTTGTATTTTTGAATAATCTTTGGAATTCCAAATAAAGCAACTTTAGGGTCCATTTCGAAAGGTTCACTTATATTGATATTGACGAAATCTTCAAGACAATTCCATAGATCGACTACTAATCCACACTCACAAAAAAGATGAAAAATAGTTTCGGGTTCTCTTTTACAAAAAGAGCATTTATCATTCGTTTGTATACCGATTTTTTTCAAAAATGAATTAACTCCCAATATTTTTTTGTTAATTCTATATTGAAACCACTGGAGAGATGTATTGCGTGTTATGTAAAAAGGGAGGTAATAAATCTTTCTTATTTCTTTTGATTCTAAGTTGAATGTATTCGACCATTTGCTTTCACTTATCGTATTTCTATTGTCAATTAAGGATAAATACATATCTTTTGCTCCTTTTTGTGATTTTAAAATTGTCTTTATCTGAAATGGTATAAATGGGGCTGCCGGTTGGAAATCGAATGATTTAAGTATTTTTAACTTTGATAAGGCATCTTTAATAGATTCTAAAACACTGTTATATTCTAGAAAGTTGGTTTTTACATCATATACTCTTATAAATTCCTCATATATATAGAATATTCCATCTGTTTTTAGTAAGTCTGAAACAAAAAATACTTTTTTTACAATCCACCTATCAAATTGATATGACTTATTTCCTATTTTAAAAAACGGATTATTCCAAATACAGCTTGTGAAAATATCTGACCATATTTTTGGTTTTTCTTTTTTATTTAATTCATTTAAACCATAAAATACATCTGCCCAAAATCGGTTTTTATATCTGTGGCTGTCTTTGTAATAGTCAGATCCCCCAAAAGCAATTTTATGAATATCATAATAACATTTCATTATATTTATGAATTTCGAGTTTTGTTTTAAGATTCGTCTTATCCACGTTAATTTTAAAGCATTTATAAAGGCGTCAAGATCTATCATTTTTAAACCACCATTCCAATAACTTCGTATTAAAGTGTCTCTGGCTATTCTATCACATTTTCCACCCCACAAAAAATTAAATATCATTGCTTTTAACTCTACAATAAATTTTTCCGTTGGGTTGGGTAAAGTGATAAAAAGATAATTGAGTTTAGATATAATCAAACTCTTTATAACTGTAATTTTTCCAATGAGTGTTAATGATCTCATTTTCCATGCTTTAAGAATATTTTTGATTTCACTTATTTTTTTGTTGTAATTAATTTTAACAATATCATCTAAAACTACACTAAAATGTATTCCCAATAATGTAAATTTATCGTCAATGGTATTTTTCAATCTATGGTTAAAGGTTTCGCCACAATATTTTCTGCATCCGATCCAAATAGTTTTACATTTAGAAATATTTATAGAAAGACCGGAAATACTAGCAAAAATATCGAGAGTTTTTATTGCTTCGTCATAAGATTTTTTCGAGCCGTCAAGAATAAAAGTAGTATCATCAGCAAACTGTGATATTTTATGTTCAACGTCATTTATTTTTATTCCTTTTATTTCTATATCTTCTCTTATTAAAATTCCTAGTATTTCAGCACATAATAAAAAAGCATTCAAAGTTGGTGACCATCAATCAATGATGGGAAATCAAAATGTTGAGTTTAGGGCAGTAATAAAGTTCCTCACAGTAGAGGGATCAAATGCCAAAGAAATTCACCGGCGAATGACCGAGGTGTACGGTGACAGTGGTCCTGCCTATTCTACAGTGGCAAAATGGTCAGCTGAATTTAAACGTGGGCGCATTTCACTGAAGGATGACCCACGGTCAGGTCGACCAGCTAATGCTATTACAAAAGAAATAGTCACGTCTGTGGAGACCCTCATCATGAATGATCGTCGAATTAGGATTGATGACATAGCTAGGGAGTGTGACATTTCACATGGAAGTGTATACACGGTTATCCGCGAGCATCTTGGGATGTCAAAAGTTTCCGCAAGATGGGTCCCAGATGTGCAGGATCGCTTCTAGAGACTCAAGTCAAGACAGGAACTTCTTGGCATTTATAACGAGAGCTTCCATTTACGTTTAGTAACTGGTGATGAAACATGGATTCATTATTGGGACCCAAAAACCAAAAAAGAGTCTATGCAATGGAAGCACCCTGGCTCATCTCCACCAAAGAAATTCAAATCCAAACCATCAGCTGGCAAAGTCATGACCATTGTGTTTTGGGATTCTAAGGGTGTTCTGTTACTCAATTATAAACTTGCTGGAATCTCTATCACTAGGGCTTACTATGCTGTTCTAATGAAGCAGCTTAAAGCTGCTATTAAATTAAAAAAGAGGGGGCCGAGGGTATTGCTTCTTCACGACAATGCTCCTGTGCACACAAGTCAAGGATTGCACAAGCAGCGATTCGTGAATGCAAGTTCGAAACAACTTAATCACAAACCCTACAGTCCCGATTTGGCACCCAGTGATTATTTCCTATTTAGAAATTTGAAATCCCATTTACAGGGAATCAGATTCCCTGATGATGAGGGACTCAAGGCTGCCACAGAGTTTTCAGGACCAAACCGAAGACTTCTATTTCAAAGGTATAGGCAATCTGAAAGAAAAGTGGGCTAAGTGTATTGGGGTAAATGGGGACTATATTGAAAAATAATAATAAAATGTATGGTTTGATGCGGCAATATATACCCGTTCTATGGACTTTTTGACCTCCCCTCCTAACATCGAATTTACTTATACGAAACTTTCTAATTTCAGATATACTTTCCAATAGTGTATATCACTTTCACTACAATTACTATTGTCTAAATTTGCTGCTATTAGAAATCTGAAATTCCTCAAAAACTAAGGCATACTCCCTCATACAAAATATTTCTTGGCTTAATTTGCTAAAATATTTTTCTGTAATTAGGAATTTTTTTCAACATCTTCAAAAAATGGTTTTACAATTTTGGTCCATGAACTACTGAGGGCGAAATGTATTTCGAAATGGCTGTCAAACGCTATGCAATTAAAACTAGTATAAAAAGTAATATATACAAAACACAGCTTAAAGTACATGTTGCATCCAGCATTCAAGAACAAAACAATTTTCTTTTCAACTATAATTCTAGATATGATAGCTTCATACGACCCCTACAATTTCGGTCTAGAAAGTTCGATGTGTTATTATATCTTGCTTCTTGTGAATCGGTTATCTGTTACAGATAACCATTGTTGATTAACAAAGCAAGCAAGAATGATTTATTCCATTTGTTCACCAAGATACTTTAATTGTTTATTGTGATTTATTTGCAGGTTTCAAATGCGTATCATGTTTTCTCGCCTTAAAGAAATAAAGCTTTTTTATCCATCTCGATTATATTTGATTTGTAACTTAATTATGTATTTCGTTTGCCAACACGCAAAATGATTAGTTACTCTGGAACTCGAAAGTTAGTTGTACAACCATGATTGTCAAATCTTATAAAATATGATATTAATAGTTGGTTGAGTTACAATTAAACTGATCCTAAACAAATGGATCTGTTTAAATTTCTGTCTTGAACAACATGACAAACTATGCGACATCTATGAATGTAATAGAAATAATTAAAAACCGTTGCTGTGAGTTGAAATGACGTGATAAATTGTTTACCTAACTTGTCAGTTCCAAAGTTTTCACATTGCTTCTGGATTGTGATTCGGACATGAATTAGTATGTTTGTTTTTGATGATTACGTCATATATTGACCGATCGTTCGTGACTATTATAGTAAGAGTGTATTAAAGAAATCAAGAGGAAGACGCAATTAATGTACATATATTTGCACATATGTTTTCGAAATAATCTAGTTGTCATCCAGTGCAAATTTTCTTCTAGCGCATATGCTTTTCCTTGTTATTTGTGAAATAAATACCTTAGATAATGAAAGGCTTCACGCTATAAGAATGTCTTTGTAATAGTTATTTTAATTAATACTGTCAGTTTAAAGGACTTTTATCTCGAAGAATTATTGTCCGTGTATAATGAGTACGTACGTTCAATGTCAAAAGAAGGAAGTATTTTTCTAAAACTACATCCTTGTTCTCATTCGTACCCAATGAGAAGTTATTCTTATATATAATGTATTTCTTTCGCGGATTAGAAGGTATAATTTAAATTCAAACTTCAAAGTGTTACCTTATAAAGAGAGACGGATACAAACAAACAAATCTTGTGGTTTTAAAACATTGTTTGTTGTATTATGCCGGTAACTGGTCTTTGATGTAAATTATAACTGTTACGTCAATCTTTTATAACATTGTAATTTCCGTTTGTATGGAGTTTTTTTCTGGTCGATATGGTTGTGCAAGCAGGGTGATGAGCTAAAAATTTAGTTCACATTCTTGGTATTCGTTTTGTTCAATTTAACTTGTTTCCATAATTTCAGAAAATTCTTATGAAATTACTTCAGTTGTTGTTTTCTATCTGAAAATAAAATAAATGCAAAAAACTTTAAATTAAAACTGAGAATCTTTACTTAAAAAAAACCAAGTGTTTTATAAAAAAGATGAGAAAAAATTGCCGACGGTATATTATTGAAATGCTGATAGGTGAAAACAAACATAATCCAATCGTAAGCCTTTAACAATTTATTCCGTTTGTATGTCTGATACAGGTCATTATGTAACCATACAAAACACGTAACATCATAATCATGGTTTTACAAAAGATTATGTTGGTATCTCCATAACAAAGTATTTGTCTGTACAATGGATTATTGTAAGCCATCGGTTTTATTCCTTCTGTGTTAGTTTTACCAAATGTGTATTGCTAAAACTAAATTATAACTAGACCTCCTTTAATGTTTCAGCATAAGACGGCCCAAACACTACTGACGATGAATTGTATTCCGAAACGACCGTGCCTTGTGCTGTAAAATAAAAACTGATATAATATGTAATTTAAACCACTGAGCCGGTATCTCTTATCTCTACTGGTGGCTGGTGCCACAGGAAATTATAAATTCAGTCGGGAATAAGTGTGTATAATGGTCAACAAATACTTTGTCTCAATTTGCCTCTAGTTAAAATTTAAAATTCCTTAAAAAAGTATACTTCCTCATGCAAAGTATTTCCTTAGCTAAATTTGGTAAAATAATATATATTTTGGTCTTTTGTGTATCTTTTTAGCATCTTGAAAACATTTTTTGTTTCATAATTTTGGCCCAAGCACTACTGTAAAATTAAAATTTGTATAATATGTAATTAAATTCTTTAGTGTTGGAAACAAAATTGTGCAAATACATTTTAAAGATATTAAAATGAATAGAGAGAGAAATAGGAAAGAGTGATATGAACGTTAATTATATCTATTTTGTTGCCAAATGATTGTCATCTTTCCAATGTCAACTAATTCTCCCTTGATTTATACATTTAACTTCATATTTATTTAGTAACACATGAAAACCATATAGATATTTATCATCCTGGTATTAATAATTATTATACCTTTTGTAAATTTCTCGAAATCTGATTGGTTAATAAGCGTTTGGGTAAATTTAATGTCACCCTCGGATTTCAGAAAATCTGACGTCACAGGGTGACATTACGTGAGCGGTTGACATTACGAAAAATGTCACATGCGCAGAAAAACTGCGTATGCGGTTCGATCGCATTCGTCTTCTAAATCAGTAAAACGCTTTTCTAAAGTAATGATAAATGCTACAAGCGTCTCACAAGTTGCTTACGGACGACAGCTGACTGTCATGATTTTCAATCCAGTATACTTTGGTTGCACAGTATAATAAACATCAACAATCGGTATAATAAAATAAATATTACTTTTCTGATAGGGTGACAGTCCATATTGTCACCCCTCGAAATTCAATGTCAACCTCGGCTTCGCCTCGTTTGACAATGAAATTTCTCGGACAATATGGACTGTCACCCTATCAGAAACGTAATATTTATATAAAATCAGTGTAGTATTACTGAACATAAAAACACGTTATGTCTGTGACATATTACATTTTCTGGAAAGTAAATTTCAACCAATATGTCTATTTGATCAATGAGTATCTCTATCGTTAGAAAATAGATGTCAAAGTGAAACTTTATCAAACCAAATTATTAACATTTTGACAATTACCTTTTTTTCGTTCGAAATTTAGTATTTTTCATTTTTATGAAAAGGTGAAACAAAAAGGCATAAACATATTCTATAACACTCTTGGTATATTTGATTTTGATTTTGTTCAGCAAGATATGACTAGCAATAAAACATGGGGTCAAGGAATGGTTGTCTACATCCCTTCAAAAGCATCATAGGTACAATTTTTAGTAATAACTGTTCTTAATATTTGTTATATTTGTTAGTTTGCTTTTATCATTTATTTGTATTCGGTTGTTGCCTTTAATCATGTCACTTACATGTTTTATCATGTATAAGTTAATCCCCTCAATATTTAATGTGAACAGTCTGTGGGTGATTATTCTTTGTTTGAATCTTCCTTAAAGGAAATTAAATACTACTGCCTGTATGTTAAATCTCACACCGCTAAAATCAATGTGTTTGTCAAATTATGTAAGAAGGCGTTCTATTGACAAACAATATAATAATAGTCATGTTGTTTAGATGATGTGTTCAGTGATATTTCTGAGATGCGAATTCTATGCGAAATATACGTGAGAATGAAATATATATTAAGTACATTAGGGTGCGTAATGCTTAGAGCTAACATTTACCTCAACCCTATCTTTTTGTACTTTACCTTCAGGCAATAACTGTCCTCTATCATGTATTAAAGGAATTACTCTTCAAACATTTTTTTTTTTGTAAGACATGTGTTCAAAACAAATGTAAGTTTCAATTGGTTTACGCAACTATTTTATCTACAGGCAAGGAATAAAATGTTGCTATATACAGAAAAAAATAAACTGATATTGAATATATATTAATGATATAGATGATATTTAGTATGTGTTACATACCCTGTAAAGGCCTTTAGCTAAACAATTTATGGTTAAAGAGCTATTTCCGTTCAATATCTGTGATATACTGCTCTTATCATGTTTTGTTCATTCGAACATGATGGATATTTCTAGTACATGATCAGGCTATTAAATATTATATTGGGTTTAATGATGCGTAACTTTCCAATTTCAAATATATTTCACACGCCTAGATTTGCTTACATCACAGTATTATTACACTATATACCAAATTTAAAGTATAACATAAAGTTCTATATTCCTTATTGTAAAATGTGGAAAAAAGTATGTAATAAAAATGATTATTATCTGGCTTAAACAACTGATGCAGTTATTCTTCTAATATTCAATAAAAAAAATGCTGAAAATACTGCTTTTTATCGTTTTAAAATGTCGTATTTCTGGGGATTTTGTATAAATACAAAACAGGAACTATCCATTTTCGAGGAACAAACACACCTGCCAGATAGGTTTATTAACCAGAAATGAGATGCTACCCGTTATTGACGGCATAAATTAAATGGCATCACACTCTTTTCCAAACATAGTTTAAGACATCAAAATAAAAGACTTGTTGGTTTTGTCATGTACCTTTTTTAATTTTATAATACCATTTTTAATATTTATTTTATTAATTTTTTTTAAAATAGTATATGACAGTTTGACATGTGTATAGCTACATATACAACTAACTCAAACTCATAACCGCTAATGATTATGCTGAGCTTTTAAAAAAATCAGAATCTTTTCTTTCTCTTTTACTATCAAATTAAAATAATTACCAAAACCTTTGAAAGCATTGTTCGATTATCTTATACAAAAAGTTGTCTATAAAAAAAACCAATATTTGGTTAAAGTCCGGTAAAATATTTAAAAGTAAGTAATAACGATTTATAAACATAAACACATTTTAAGTTCAATCACACATAGCTTGGCTATGATTCGGGCAACAACTTGAGGTTGCATGGTTGCCTAGTCATATACATGTTTGATATTTAGACGTTTATTTCCTAAATATTTACATTTATGATGTTTGATTGTATTAAACTCTGTTTTAGACCAAATGAAGTTATAGGACTATAATTACATTTGCTAATGTGACGTCACTCATTTCTTGCTGACACCTATGCTCGTGACGTCATTGATAGGCTGTTCCAGGAATTGGAATTGCATGTCGTACACGACAGTGTTTTAAATTTATTTCAGGATTCAAAAACAAAAATAAGATTTTCAAAAAATGCGAAATGTAAATATAACCATTGAACTGTCTAGAAATGGCGTTTATAGTGCTATAACTTTTATTGCCGTGCAAAGCAAACTAGTCATAACGCGCTAGCGCGCGTTATTCGGTTTGCTTTGCACGGCAATGGAAGTTATAGCACTATAAACGCCATTTCTAGACAGTTTAATGGTTAATTCACGAAGAAATACTATCAAAACAATACTTACGTGTCTGCTTCAAATAAAGGCACTTAATAGAAACATACTTATTGGTTAATTGGATTGTTACTCGCTCAGGTTTGGCCAAACTTCTGTTAATTACAAAGTGTGAACAGAAAAACGGAAGCAGTCAATTTTAAGCCTTGTCAAGTTAGTCGGCAATCTGTATAGTCATTTTGATTTTATGGAAATAAAGTCTGAACCGGAAATGAAAATGTAAAAAAGTTGCCAATTTTATTCACTTATAAGACAGAAGTGTTTCCAAATAATATTAAAGCGTACAACTTTTTTGGTTGTATACTGTACATCTTATAATTTATACAACAAATCAGAGATACTTGTTAATCTATTACTTTGCCATCAGACGCTCCGTGGTCGTATACATGCACGTTGCATCACCTCTAATCACCAAGATAAAAAAAGCTCTGACAAATCCGATGTCAGAAAATGTCAGATCAGTTAGATTTTTTTTCTAAATGCACTTACATCCTCAACTATCAAGAAACTGAGTTTCTCTATGTTTATAATATTACTTTTATCTCTCTTCTCAACACGATTTAATGCTTCGGCCATAATTTAAGTTGTTGGTACATGTATAGTATTTTATGCGTTCTTCACATTTTTACCATGTGATATAAATGATACATAGCTTATTTTAATATATCTATTAAACTGCAGGTTTAACTTTATATTTGTCTTTTCTGTGCATATTTCAAATACTACCTGTACGCAGCTTCTTTTTTTCCAACAAGTAGAATAGAAGTCGCCGACTGTTTCAGGTAAAAGATGTTTTCATTGTACATAATTATTACTAAACATGAGTAATTATTGCTTGTCAACGTGTTTATCTTTTAGATAACATTTAATAATACAATATTTAGTTGTTGAAAAATAACAATATTTAAATTCCATGAATGATCAGTCACCGTTCTGCAAATTTGACAGCAATCTCGAAAACATACGATTTCCATAACCAATGTTATCTTCTTTATTGCTACACTTATCTTGGTTACTTTACTTAATCGCTTAACAGTCTGAAATATTTTCGTCATTACACTATCTACTAATCCAATAATCTCATAATTTTAGAAGTTATCTAGTTTGATCATTGAACCATTTCGCACTATTGACAAAATAAATACTTTCATATTATCAGAATATTTTAGCTTCAACAATAATAAAATTAAATTTAGCAATTTTAAGAATATTTAAAAAAAATCAAAACATAAAAGTGACAATTTCATTAAAAGCAAGTCCTTCATCGACATTTCTGCTGGTGGAATAAGCATCCTCGAGGATATCAAAATCTGTATAGGCAATAGTTTTCTATTGTCTGAATTATACAATTGTCTTAATTTGCTGCCAGTTTAAATCTGAAAATCCCAAAAAAGTAAGGTATACTTCTTCATGCTAAGTATTTCCCTTGGTTAAATTTGGTTATCTGAATAATTTTCAAACCTTAAAAAATTATTTTGGTTTCAAAATTTTGATCCAAGCACCACTGATGAAAAATTTATTTCGAAACGGCCTTCTAGTGCTTAAGATTAAAACAATTTCAATGACGATCACTTTGTCCACTGTTAGATTATCTGGACACGATTCTAAATAAACATTGTTAATTTGTTCTTTTAAATCGAAAAGGGAGTATCTCTTGAAAGTGAAAATTTCCAATATTTAGATTTTCGGGAACTTTTGATATAGATTACAAAACAAAATAAAACTAAACGTGCAATATCAGAGATGCCACAATTTCATATGCCTCTTTTAATTGTATTATTAAACGGATAATTCAATAAAAGCATGGCAAAAATATCAGGAGACAAGACGGTGATCGTGTAATAAGAAGCGCCGTAATTCAGGTTGAGTCTACGACAAAAACATCTTAAGAGAACCCTACAAAACAAAATGCTAACTTTTTATATTAAAAAAACACACCAGAAAAAGACCATTCCTTATCATAATTTCTGGTGGAAAAGTGTGTTTATACTATTAGTATTATCCGCATAACTGAATATGTTGTTTATAATTGGAGATGACCAGATGTAGCATAAATAACCAGTTATGAGTTCCTGTAGGCACCAAGATGTAATTAACAGGAAATTATGTGTCCGAATAGTTATGTTTTAAAAACCGATGAGTAATTTTTTGATAATTTACCGATTTTGCTCTTGATGACTTTAACCAAACGACCATTGTATATTAACATCTAATACAAAAATAAATACACTCACACTTACTTAAAAAAAGAGAATTGGCTTAAAATAATTACACGAGTTTAAAATATCTTACTCGTGGCAATGCTGAAGATACTATCAACACAATGTTAAAGTTTTCGATAGATAACATATTTGTTTTATTTAGCAAAAACATTTTCTAAAAAAAATTATTATATAATTTGCACGAACTGTAAACCATGCTTATTGATTTGTTTCTTTATTCGTATGAAGCCAGTTTTATGAAGATTCTTTTTTAAATCTATAGAGAAGACTGTCGCCAAACCATTCAATTCAACATTAAGATAAGACTGGTGTTCTATCTCTTAATAATTCTAAACTTGGGAATTATTTAGATTATTATATCCTATTGAGCTTGAAATAAAAGATACATATGATTTGTGAAGTTCTTGTTCATATGTGGACTTTTTCCTACACTTTGACAACCTCCTAAGGGGGCTTTTGAAAAGATATGGCATATGTAATGACTTCAATTTTTCTGTTGCCAACCTTTTTTTCTGATATGCAACAATAAACACGCTTCTCCTGGTTATCGTCTATTTATTTCACTGTTAACAAGCTATGGAAGTGCTTGTTTCCACTTGCAACTTTATACAACGAATAAGCTGTTTACAAATAGTGTTGATTCATGATTGCTTTAATTTTATTTTCATGAAGGTCTCATAAAGTTTTATTTCCGAATCACAATTTTGTCGATAAGTATATCTTTGTATCAAAAATGATCTAGGCTATATTTGACGTCTGGTAATGTGATGTTGCTTTCATTCTCGAGTTGATTTTACACGTGACGGGTATAGACAGCTATACAAGAGGTGCTTATCCTTTCAGAGTGTATTTGCGGGTTTCATTCAATTTGCCAGGTTTAACTTTGCTTTTGGGATTGTGAATTTAACAGGAATTGGTATGTTTGTGGTAAACGACACATTTTTCTTTTTGTTATAAATGACTGTATTTTGTATACAAAGTTTAATTTGTTAAAGAAATCGATGTTTTGAGTTGGTTTTGCAGCTGACAAAACCATGCCATTGTTTTTACCAAACCAAGGATACTGTGGCTTCGATAATTAAAATTAGTGACGTTAAAAAATCGGCGTTCTGTACTTCAAAAATTCATTGCGAAATATTTTCATAGAAATTTGTCCCATGTTCCAATAAGGGTTTTGTTTATTAAAATAATCAATGACATTTAATTATATGGTATTCACTAGACTTGCTCAAGTCCCTATATTAAATTATTAATTTCAGTATTTTGCCCCTTTAAAACTATTACAGAGATCAACTGACAAAAGTCCATTTACTATCAAAACCCAGGAATATAGGGACTTGTCAAGTCTGCATGAAGCTCTTGCTAACAATTATATTTGATTGACATTAGAGGTCAAAAAATCAAATGATAACACTGTACAGTCAGATTTAATTACAATACAATGTGGTCCAGCACACGCTTGGTGTATATATTACTAACACCCACTAACACAATTCTTAATTTAAAACTGTATTCTTTATGGCTTCATCAACACCAAAAAAGTTTTTTAAGTTTATAAATTATACTCCAAGAACAAAACAAATTGTGGGTATAGTATGTGGTAACAAAACAGAAAAAAAGTGATTACAGAAGAAAACTTTTTCATGGGTCTGCTAAAACTGATTCCTGTTTATTGATTGAAAAACATTTCCAAATTAATATACATCAGAATTTACATACCGATACTAGAAAATATTGTTTCACACTTAAAAATATCTTATCAAACTACTATTGAGACATTACAAGTGTCACATGGAAATGAATATACAACTTATTAGAGGCAATTCAATGAAGAAGAAAAGACATCAAAACAAAAAGTTTTATTCTCAAAGGAGGACGACGACAAAGAGAATGACAAAAGTCAAGAGATCAATGTAGTTTTGTGCCACTTGATATAGAAGAGAATACAGAGTATGTACAAGTAAGTTTTATTAAAATCTATATATCTGTAAAAAGATGTAAAGAATTTCACCTTCATGACTAACGAAATGTGGCTCGTATAAGACAAGACCAATGGAAATATTTTCAACATTTGTGTCTTATATTACATATGCATGTACTAGTAGTGAACATATTTATGTATTTCAAAATCATAATAAATTGCATTGTGTATGCCATTGTAATCTCAAATTGAATATTGAAAAACAACTGACTTTCCTGATGCAAATAGTACAGTAAAACCTCGATTTATCACCGCCATTTGTTCAGTCAAATTTTGGCGTTATAAAGGGGGATTAGCGATAAATTAGGAGAGGCGGATAAAGAAAAAACATAAAGAAAATGGATTTTGGGACTTCAAAACTTTTCTATTTTAAACAAATCAGTTAACCACACCACATTTATTTGACCTCTTTTTTGTTGTACACTGGAGTTTCAAATGGATCGCAGAAAACTCTGTATTTCCAAGGCTCAGACAGTTATATGTACCTATTTTGAGGCTGTGTCTCTGAACAATCACCAAAAACTGTGGCTTGCACTTCAGGAAATACCCAAACTAAAACACTTTGCAAGAAAGATTTATTACAAACAGTACAACATGAAATAAAAACATTGTCATCAAAAGAAACCAATTCTGTTCTCAGAAAAACGGATAAAAATATTCTGAAAACAATTACTGTAGATCAGATTCTGTCAGAATGGATGGAAAAGGCACTAACATTTTTTGAGATATTAGAAGCATGTACTATCAACCCTTCACAAAACCGAAATAAGTACAAAAAGGATGGAGCTTTGTCACCAGGTATTATGTCAGCAGATTGTAAACTTTTATCAATTTACAACCAAGACATGAATCCACTTCAGCATTTAAACAGCATCATTTTAATAAAGGATGGGTGTAAAAAGTCCACATTTACAAGGTTTAATGCAACATACGACTGTCTTAGTTATCAGGCATCCCTCAACATAGCTAAAAAGTTTGGCGAGGACTGGAACCTTGAACTGAAGTTTTGGGGTCAGCAGGTTTCGCAAGATACCTACATTGAGGACAGATTGCAGAATCAGATTAAGGAAACACAGGAATCTATTGACACACTAAGGGGTAATCCAGAGAATGCAGTTGATCTAATCATTGAATTATCTCAACTGGAAACAGATTTAGAACAACACAGAGCAGCTATGCATCCGATTTGAACTAAAGTTCGACACATACAAAAAATACATCTTTATTTTGTAAATATGCCTCTATGGCCTTTTTCTGGTTTCCTCTAATCTCTTTATAATATAATTGTTTTAAACCAAAATCTATTGCATTTGTAAAATAAAACAATGAGTTATACTGACCCAGTATGTGTGATTGAATTATATTTTGCTAGGGACATTTAAGTTCGGTTTGTAAGCTGTATCTGGAGAAGTAATTAAAGCTGTCAACAGTGTTAAATGAAAATTAATGACCGACCATATACTGGTCGGTTGTAATGCAGACTTGACAAGTCCCTATATTCCTGGGTTTTGATAGTAAATTGACTTTTGTCAGTTGATCTCTGTAATAGTTTTAAAGGGGCAAAATACTGAAATAATAATTTAATATAGGGACTTGTGCAAGTCTAGGTATTCACTAATCATCAAAGTAACGAAATTTAATCCCCCACAGATATTTGTGAACATTCCGTTCAAAACCTATATATCGATAAGACAGTTTCTCGATTATTCGGTCCCCATGGGTAAAGTACGTGTCTTTATGTACAATTTCAACATGTTTTTACCCGAGAAAACATAAGTAAGGAACGCTTTGTTTTGTTAGTATAAAAATGCATCCAAGCAAACATTCAATTGATGTGATCACACTGAGCTCTATTGGAATTTTAATATAGCATGACAGTTCAATACATTGGGAAAAGCATTTAAGTACATTTTTATTTATCATGGTTATCAGTTGTGTATAAAATTTGTTGTTGATGTGACACTGAGGTGTCATAAAAACGCAAATATCACAAAAGGACTAGTTATATGCCATGTCCCAATAGCATAATTATTCAATTGTAATGACAGCCAGTAAGTTGTTTTACATTCTAGGCTATATGAAAAAGCTTTATAAACTCTGCTGGAGCTGACAATATTCTAGATACAATTTTAATTTGTACAAGAAGCTTAGGATATTGCATAACCATTTCTCTAACAATTTTCTCAATACAATGCAAGCATGTGCAAATTGTTCAGAACATCACATATTCATTTCTCTGACACTTGTCAAAATGTCTGGAGTTCTATATTTAGCTAACCTAAGTATAAGCTCATAATTTAAACACCTGCAATAAAATTGGACATTACATAATTGGATTATGTCTGTGGTTTATAAATCATTTTCAGGACGACCTTAAAGAAATGCAATGAAGATTACAAGAATGTCTTACATTGACGTACAAGCTGATATTTTCGTGATGAGACCTTATATGTTCGCTCTAAAAAAATAAGCACGGTATACAAAAATATAAACAAAAAGGTTTGGTGTGCATAGTGAAAGGAATAAAACAATTTTAAATCATGAACACTATATAAGCCAGAACATTACTAATACAAAGTAAACATTTTAAGTTGAAGAATAAGATGCTGTATCTTACATCTCATAGTTCCATGTTCCTTTCACACAATTTTGATTACACACGTGGCGGGTGTAGCTAGCTAAACAGGAGGTGCTTACCCTTTCGGAGAACCCAGCCTCACTTCCCTGGTGGAAGTTCATGTGTTTAACCTAACTTTTCAGTTTCAAAGTTTTTACTTTGCTTCTGGATTGTGATTCGGACATGGATTAGTATGTTTGTTTTTGATTACAAATATATAATGCAATGTTTTTATCTAAACGTTAATTGTATAAAAACACATGGAACGGTACACTACAAAAGCTATTCTTATCCCCTTATTTTATGTTTGATACAATTATTTTAGCTATTCTAGCATCCATTTTTGCAAAACTTTACATGTTCATATTAGAAAAAAGATATTGATGTGTTTGTTGATATATAGATATTAATATGTTTGTTGGTATAAAGATATCGATATGTTTGCTGCTAAATAGATATCGATATCTTTGTTGATATATTAATATCGATATTTTTGTTGATATATAGATATCGATACATTTCTTGATAAATAGATATCGATATGTTTGTCCATATATAAATATCAATATGTTTGTTCATATATAGATATCGATATGTTTGTTCATATATAGATATCGATATGTTTGTTGATATATAGATATCGATATGTTTGTTCATATATAGATATCGATATGTTTGTTGATATATAGATATCGATATGTTTGTTGATATATAGATATCGATATGTTTTTTGCTATATAGATACGGATATGTTTCTTGATATATAGATATCGATATGTTTGTTGATTAGTAGATATCGATATGTTTGTTGATATATAAATCTGAATGTGTTTGTTGATATATATATCGATATGTTTGTTGATATATAGATATCGATATGATTGTTCATATATAAATATCAATGTGTTTGTTGATATTTAGATATCGATATGTTTGTTGATATATAGATATCGATATGTTTGTTGATATATAGGTATCGATATGTTTTTCATATATAAATATCAATGTGTTTGTTGATATATAGATATCGATATGTTTGTGGATAAATAGATATCGATATGTTTGTCGATAAATAGATATCGATATGTTTGTTGATATATAGATATCGATATGTTTGTTGATAAAAAGATATCAATTGTTTGGCGATAAAATGTTCAGTTCATGTAAACACCGTATATATACACCTATATTCCTCTATATAAGTATACTTATATATTAAAGAGTTTCCAGGATCCTAATTTTTGAAAACTGCATTTAAACGTTATTTAAT
Organism: Anadara kagoshimensis; assembly: GCA_021292105.1. NCBI lineage: Eukaryota > Metazoa > Mollusca > Bivalvia > Arcoida > Arcidae > Anadara > Anadara kagoshimensis. The sequence goes on along the minus strand of CM037870.1, from coordinate 39,328,233 downwards.
AATTTTAATCTTCTAATAAATATTGTTTTAAGTAAAAAAAAAACTACATTTGTATATTAACGTTTAGTGTGTGTAATTAGACAATTGCGGCTATTTTATGGTAACGTAAATATTTGGTCATGCGCAATTTTTTCCATGAACTCATTCTTGTGATTAATTTAACCTGCATGTCACCCTACGAGTACACCAATAAACAAATTACAATCGTACGTTAATTTAATGAAATATATCACAATAAGTATGATTGTATACGTTCATGTTTATATTTTTACAATTGTTCCTATGACCGTCACACAGTATTGTTGATAAGTTTGATATCTCTGTGTTTGTCCAGGATTGCCCTGGATATATTTGACATCCCATAGTTCCATGTTCTTTTCAAACGATTTTGATTACACACGAGACGGATGTAGCTAAACAGAAGGTGCTTTTATTTTTGGAGCAACCGGCCTCACTTTCCTGGTAGAAGTTCATGTCTCTAGCCTGACTTCTCAGTTCCAAAGTTTTTACCTTGCCTCTGGATTGTGATTCGGACATGGATTAGTCATTTTGTTTTTGATTCCTACTAAAAAAATATTATATCGAACGTAAAGAACAAACAGTTTAAATCTTAACAAGGTACATGATCCTCCTAATCTTAAAGTATTCAGAATTATAGGGTCTTTAAGGCAGTTCCCGGCACAGTAGACACAAATAAGTGGGATTTCCCTTAAATGCGGCTAGCGAATGAAACCAAAATAGATTTAAAAACAACTTCGCAGAAACCTTATTCACAAACTTCATTATAGAAGTTTTGAAAGTCTAGCTAAAGTTGATAGGAAACCATAAAAAATGTGTGATAGTGCCTACTGCATTTTTACCGGGCACAATTTTAAAGATATTAAACTATGCGTGTCTTAAGTACCCTTTGGCAGATGTTTATCAAGTGTAAATATTGTCAATCCTTAAACTAAAATAAGTGAGGACCTTTGTTTTATGTCAGTCATGAATGATAAATACGTACTATTTCATTATACTTTAAGCTGATAGGAATTGAAGCAGATGTTTTAGGGTTGTGATCACGGTGAGATCTGTTGAAAATTTCATGAAACCAGAAAGCTAAGAACTATGAAAAAATATAAAGAACATTTTTATTTGTCATTGTTATTAGTGTCTTAAGATGTTTGAAGATGGTTTCAATGAGGTGTTAAGTAACACATCAAAACCGTTCATATTCCATTGGAGTAATTATCCCACGCAATTTAATTGAATAGATTGCTATATGCCTCTCTTTACTTGTGTTAACATTTGACTTAAATTCTTAAATTATCCAGCTTATGGCTAATTCAGTTTTATAAATTGAAGTTCGGGGTTCTAAAATTGAAATTACTTAGCTCTTCTAATATGAATCAAGTTTGAAATAGGGAAGTTCTGTATAGATCTATAATAGGGATGTGTCACTTCATTGAAGAGTTTATTTTTACACGTAGACTATAAAAAGAATGTAAAAGTTTACCAAAGGTGTATTGCTTCTACGGAAACACTATGTGCACATGTCAAGAATTACACAAGCTACTATTCATTAATTTGCACTTAATCCAAACTCATCGATCATAATCAAATTATACATTTGAAGTCCCAATTATGGAGTACCAGATTTTATGAAGTTTCCTTCAAAAGTATAGACAGTCTGAAAGAAAAGTTGACAAAGTGCTTTTAGGTGAATGATGACTAAATTTATAATAATAAAAAACGATAATCTTTATTGCAAAAGGTGTAAGATAGCAGTAGAATTCAAAAAGATAATAATTCCTTTAATAATTTACATCAAATTATATATTGAAGATAATAATACTATGCTTGTTCTGCTTCTGCTGCACTATTATAAACTTTGTTCTAGGCACTTTATTTCCTACCTTTTGACTTTAATAAGGCTATCAGAAACCGTTAATCATGGTCCATATATAGCTGTACAAATATGTATCGTATATTTTTGTCGCAAATCTTATCTGTTTGAGGGATATTGTACTTTACAGATACAGCAAAGTTGTGCCATCGAGATTCAACAAAGGCAAGTTAACAGAACTACAGTTGCGACTAAGGTCAAGTTTATTCAGTGGAGAGTACTTAAAAATACCAAATTTTTGGTTTGTAGTTCTTTGCCAAAAATAATTTTTTTTACCAATCCATGATAATGTTTCGGATACGTGATTTAATATTGTGTATTAGAAACATCTTCAATATTCCTATTTCCGTAGTGTGCATACTACTTAGTTTTAGTTGTAATATTTACAATACATCTTCTTCAGTGTCAACGCATCATCAAACTCTAGATAAACGATTACAAAATGCCTTTGACTAATTTATTAAATGAACTACAAGTAAACATGACGATGTAAGTTACTATTGCATATACTACTATTACATGCCATTTGCATGCAATTTGAAAAAAATTGGTATATGACACTATCCAAAAACATACCAATCTATGTCTAAATCACAATTAAAACGCAAAGTAAAAAATATTAAAACTGGCAAAATTATTTCAACACATGACTTTTCACGATGAAAGTTAGACCGGTTGCTCTGGGAGGGTAAATGTCTCCTGTTTAAGTAGCTACTCTATTACATGCGTGACATCTAATTTAAATTGAAAGAATCATAGAACTATGTGTCGTCGAAAATATTCATGGTCATTTGTTAGGGCTTTGATAAATTTAGGCTTGTCATATTACCGGATTTTCTGTAACACGTAGAATATTCAATGTGATAGCCTTTTGCAGGCTTTACTATTTCATTAAATACGGGTATATGTTCTAGTCGTTATTGTTCAAAGATAGTAACCGGTAATGTTATTTAATTAATTTTTAATGTCAAAACTGTCAGAAAAAGTAAAATCCTGAGGGTGTGAAACCAATGTTAATGAAACCTTATGTTTCGTCTCTCAAGACGTTTTACTCATACAAAAGCGTACAAAAATGGATCAGACAATTATGGGCAAGTATAGGCATCAATTATCTGTACAATGCTATGTTTATATAAAGGTATATACTGTTGATATAATGAAACAATATCCACGACAATACAATCCTTTTTACGTTACCCAGGGGAAATCTACCTCTTTATAATGATTTATCAATCTAGACGACATAATTATAAAACTGCCTTATTGTAATATGTTTTTATACAATTTTATTCGGATATATTTCTTTGTTATTTCTTTGTAGTAATTACACTGTTTATAATAAACCATTTTATAATGACTTGAACTATCGTCAAAGAAAGAGTCACAACAATTTACTATTACTGCCATTGTCTGAAATAATTTACGTGATGGACATGTCTTGATATGCTCTATAAGTCCTACCTCAAATCTTTTATTATATACCCTGATATGTAAGTGTTTTCCGTAATATGATCTCAGAGTAGAAATGTTGCTGTTGGTTACGTAAAATTATGAACTTAATTTTGTTCTCTAAAATGAAATCTATTCCCGAAATAAGACGTCAGAGAGGAAATGATGCTGTCAGTTACATTAAATGACAAAATTTATTTCTGTACCAGGCTAAGAAATTTTTAACCTTACTATGATATCAGAACTAATGTTGTTGTAAGTTACGTTAACTATTGTCTTAGGTGCATTTGTTATATACATTTTGATTCTTCCATTTGTCTCATTTTAACATCTTAAAATATTTGGATTTCCACAATTTTGGTCTAAGCACTACTAAGGAACTTTAGTGCTGCATCATTAAAACAGATTAAGTAACATTTACGTAAAGTGATTAATTTATTTTGTGCAAATACTTGAAAGCGTAAGTTGCATATTTATGCACACAAGAAGACGTTAATAACATATACAAGGGTGTCCTTTGCTTGAATATATTTTTCTTTTCCTATCGACATTGACTCCTTACCATTAGACGAGTGTTCAACAGTTTTTACTCTACAAATCTTGATAAGGTGGCCGATTTTTATTCATCATGTAATACAAATCACGATACAGTTTATTATTAAGTTTGCGATCAGTCGCCACTATTCAAGCGTTGTTTAAAAAGATTTTGAAGGAATTTTACTTATTAACTGAATTACTTTTGTTGTGTCTTCATTGAGATTCTTATCAGTGATTCTACAGTTGAATTTTTATTTTATATAATATTTTGTCTGTAATTTTTGCTCCTGTTTGCTGTATGTTTGTTGTTAATCAAATCGACTTTTTTCGATGATAAATCTTCACTTTCAAAAATTATTTATTTTTCACCAATAGAGTCGGTAAAAGGACGTCTGATAGCATTATGTAACTCATTCGACAAGTGAAAAATAATAGCAGCGATAGATGTAAATTGGCTAGACAGGTTACGGCATTACTCTGAAAAGAAAGCAAGTGTTGACCAACAATAACAAAATGATAAGATGGTGTTACGATGATCAATTAAATTACTGATAAGTAAATTGCTTCGAGGAAATTGTCGTTGTTAAATACAGCAGCTTTATACAGTATATATTCTATTCATCTGGCTCACTTTTCTATCGTAAAACATCCATGTGCTCTTTCTTTTATTTCCCATAAACAGACTGGCTAGTTCATGCCTGAATTGAATTACTCATAATGGGTAACAATCCTGTAAAATTTTTTCAGTTTGACATTGTGTGTTTTCATGGAAAAGACAGCCAGAAGAATAAGAAAGCAAAAACATTTCGTTTGAGAGACTTAATTAGCTTTAATTGGTAAAATTTGAAACCATTTACAGTTGTTTGATATACGAGAGGGAGGTTTCAAGGAAAAGTATGCCTCTTATTTTGACATTGACATTAGAGCAATATGCAAATTTGAAATTCGTTTAAAGAGTTTAACCTTTTTAATTGACATCGAATTTTTATAAACCTTAGGCAGATCAAAATATTCGATTATACATTTGTATGTTATTTCATATAAAATGTTCCAAACAGAGTGTTGTAATATCCGATAGTACTAAATAGCTGTGGCATTTAATGAGGAACTGTCCAGAATAAATATATAACGGGAAATGAGATTTTTCAATGTAATTCCATATCTACCAAGAAGTCAACTGTACCTTTATACAATGGTCATTTATTATCCAACATCCTTTGATTAAACAATGACCTTCAAATTCACGCGATGTGTACATTTGAGATAAAAAGATGGACGCGCAACATCTTTTTTCTTTGTATTGATATTTATATGTACATGTATTGTATATATAATTTCAATTTTGTAATTTACAATTACAAAAACAACGAAACCTGAAACTTGAAACTTGCTTGGGGATCTTCACAAAATATATGCGATATACTATTTTTTTATAATTATAAATTACATGCGAAAAATGGTAACGTAATACATGCGCGGGTATATGTGTAAGATTAGAAAATATTACGAATGGTTAGAATTTGGAAATAACAGAAACTAAATCAACTTTTTCATTACACAGTGATTTGTTTTTAAATTTTTCAGTTTACAACCTTCAAAGCGAGCTCTTCTCCGGATACATGATCAACATAAGTCACGTAATTGCCACCCACCTGTGCTATGAGTACTTAGTATTAAATCAAAACAATGAATCCTAAAATTAACATGCAGGTATCGTGAAACCATTGTTAAGTGGCAAAGTAAGGAAAGCGAATGTTGAAAAAGTAAAACTTAAAATGCGCAAAATCGACATACTATAATTACAGTATATAATTTACTTTTTTAAATCCTGAATATGTTCAAGAAACTTCGAGGTCCACCGTATGATAGCCAGGAAACAAAGGCTTAAATGACAGGTTTAAGTCTTTATCTTTTCAATCTGTCTACGCAATTATTTCTTTTATTTCCGGCACCATTTGAAAAATCATTAAAATTTAAAATTCACCCACCATACTTTTCAATTAATATATTTTTAAATCTCTTTGTTTTATCTATCAGACTTGGGGTCCTCGGTTTTCATCAATTTTCGTCTGCTGCAATTTTGATTTTTATAAAGAGAGTGGCAAAGTTTTGTAATTAAGCTTTGATTAAACAGTTTTAGTAAATCAATTGTTTCAATTCCCTTTAATGTTTATTTTAAAAACATTTATTACAGTAATTTGACAAGAAATGCATATTTTTCTCCACTTTCCAGTACATTTCCATTATTTGCCGAAATAACGAGATGCTATATGAACAGGATTAAGCATTATTAAGATATTACTGAAATACGGGGTGTATCTTCAGAATTGCGCACGGAATATCTGAGTGACGTATTTTCGAAATTGGCGGTTTTCAGTCACTTTCTTTGGCCAAGTAAAATTTTTTGAATTATAATGATTTTTTTTTCACTTCAGTCAAGATTTTAGGTCTCAATATTTTAATATCTTTTTCATGTTTCAAATGTAGCCATTGATAATATTTCTCTGACTATGATCAGCCAGTGTTCTTGCATTTTCGAAATACCATCACTGACTCTTATTTCTGATAATAAGACCTTGTTCTTCTGCTGTTCGTGCTAATGTTTCTGAATATAATTATTGCCATCATAATTATTATCCCATAGTGACTAGGAATATAAAATAATCTAATTTATAAGGTAATTTGTATACAAATTTAAAATTAATACATTCACATAACATCGAGAAGCACAAACACAACACTTCTAGTGTACGACATGATGACGTTAAATGTTGCAAATTTGCCGATCCTTGAGCAATATTGTCAAAAATCATGACGTCATTGTTAATTTTGGTCATATTTTTCCACCAGACTAACGTCTCTGAAGTTTTATACCGAAAAATTGAGCAAGGGGACATATGTAATATTTTACATTTTCAGAAAATTTAAATTCAGAACTACATTATGTTAGTTTTTCAAAAACTTGTAGGATAAACAGTTATTTTTCTACACTTTTCCCTATTTTTCAGACCCTGAAAAATTGCGATCTTCTTTAAATCTTATGTTAAAATCCCGACTTATTTTCGGCATTTTATAGCTTTAAAAGTAAAAAGGGATCTCTATATTTTTTTGCATTTTCAGATGCACCTTAAAAAGTTTTACAAGTATGGAAAAAATCAGAAACTTGTAGGATAGTGCCATTTTGTACCACTTGGCCGTAAAACAATAATAGTAAAATGAAGAAACAAACAAAGAAAACAAAACAATTCAGGAAAGGATGAACTTTTAGCTAATGACAAAAAATATACCAATCCATGCACAAAACAACATCCTAAAGCAATAATGAAAACTTTAAAGCCGGCATATTAAGTTAACCATATGAACTTCCGCCAAGAAAGTGAGACCGGGTGCTCTAGAAAGATAAAGCCTTCTACAATTCCACTTATTGTACAACAAGTAGTCCATAAATGTACATTTGATCGTTATTGTATCGAACAACAATCCAACAACCACTGCATACATTTTTTTTAATTTATTTAAATCATTATTTCATAATAAATAACTAATATCAAGAGCGTATAATTGAGCATTCTGTTGTCGAAAGGTGTGGTGTTGATTCATTTGTCTTTAATACCGTCTACGTATCAATATTTCAATTTCTAAAAATATACATAAGATTACTTTTTTATATAAAAAAGAATACCTTTTACCTGCAATAAGCAGTGTTTTATCTGTTTTGACAGCTAATGATGTATTTGTTTCACAATTAATACTCTTTTGCAGCTGTGTCGAAGAAAGCTGTTTCCAACGAAATTGTTGCAAGCCTATGTTTATCATAGACGCTTATGACCGTCATCACAATATTGATAATAGGAATGAATCATCCAACAATAAACAGAATATATTTGACGTCCCATGGTTCCAAGTTCCTTCCGTTCTCAATTTTGATTTACACGTGTCTAGCTAGCCAGAAGGTGAAGCACCATGTCTCATTTCCCTGATTGAAGCTCACGTGTTTAACCTAATTTACCATTTTTTCAAAGTTTTTATTTTGTTTTTGGGATGGATTGTGATATGATATCTTTGTTTGCATTTTACGTTTACCGATTGATAAATGATGGTGGGAAACCCATCAAAAATAGTCTACGAACTCTCTTATTATTATTTCATACAATGTGTATTAATTGTATTTATTACGTACACATACAATGAATATAAAATGTTTTTTAATAAATAGAAAAGCCCTTTTTCGTAAAACAATGAAGGATTAAACTTCCTTAAAAGGTCCTCAAAGGAAGACTACATGTACGATCATGTGCATATACATGACAAAACAAATACACTACAAAGTATCCATTGTTAACTAGTGTAACAAATACTACCTGAACATCCAGAGTTAAGATTGACACTGCGCCTAGGATTCAAACTGTAACACAATTTATTTTACAATCAAAAGTACTTAAAACATGGATAAATGTCTTATTGTATCAAACTGTGAACCAGCCACCGGATTGTCAATTGTAATTCCTAAAAATCAAAACTATCCATATAAATCTAAATTCTCTAGACTGAATGCATAAGACCAGGAAACATTAATATTCAACTAACGTATCAGGTCATTTATAAACAAACAAAAAACGGATTTTAACTTACTACAGTGATTTATAATTTTGTTCCTATTTTTATAACGGTAAAATTTGCCAAGTGATTATATTATGGTTATATCTGCTAACATGATAAGATAATATTTAGTTTATATCTCATTCATCATTGGCAATACATTCCTTTCAGCAAAGACCCTACATTGAATATTTTGTCAAACAATTGTTACAACGAAATATTTTACCTTAAAAGTAAGAACATAGTTCCCATTGTTAACGGACTCTTATTTGGAATAGAATCTGCTTTATTAAAATCACAATTCCAAAAAGCAAGCAGAAACTTTGAAATATGACATATTAAATACGCGAACTTTCACCAGGGGAGTGAGGCCGTATGAACGTAAAGTCATTTTATGTTAGAAATTCAGGCATTTATCAGGTAGTGTTGATAGTCCTTTATTATTAGCTGTATATTTTATAAATTTTATTTTTCAAAAAAAAAAGAAAATGAAACGCGTTTATTTTTTATTAAAAAGAGCATATGGACAAACATCACTGTATCTTTGTAATATTTAGTCCGTTTTATGAACGCACCTGTCTAACGCCAGGTATATTTTATTTTCTTCCATGTGTTGTGCTATTTTGAACTTGCCTGATATTAAGACCATTCAATGTGTTTCATTGTGCCGTACTATTGTATATGTCGAATACAAAGCACGTTTCATGTGTTTTATTGTACAAATCTCTCATTTTAACCGTTTATAAAGTTTGTCTTGCAGGGGAATGACGACAACTCATTCAAATTCACAAATATCATTTGAGTGCTTCGGATTGATTAAATGCAATGGTTACACCTCAATGTATCAAGACAGTAATCTCAATTAAAATCAGTTAAACTCATGCTTAACCATTAAATCATGCTTCTATAACGCTGGTATAATATTGAACTAACCGTCAATTGTATCGTATAATTTTACTGCAAAATGTATCGAATATATTTTATTCCTAATTAAAATTGTTGGTTCAAAGTAGATTGTATTTCTAACGTGACGTAAACCAAAATCAGGCTTGGCTTAATTATTTGGTTTCATAAAGTGATAAACAGGCAATTCCTTATTTTTAGATCGGTATATTTCTGATGCGATATAAACAAGTATCAGAGATGACAAAATTCTGCAGTTAATTACAAAGTCTGATAAACAAACCAGTCATTACATTGAGACAAGTAAACAAAAATTGGCCATGAGACATTCTGGATATCTCCAATGTGTGATAAACAGAAAATGCCATAAATTTAGGTTAATACACCGAAAATGTCATTTGTCATTACCAACTACACAAAATGATAAAATAAATAAACCTGAAATAAACAAAAAAAAAACGAAAATAGTATATATACGTCGGTGTGACAAATCTAATCAGATCTGTAATTTGATTCTGCTTTAACAAACAATATATTGTTGTATTGTGTCTAATACCATGTAAATATATCGGGTATAGATAAAAACAATAATATGATATATTTCATTGTTTATCTCCCTATAACCATCTATGATTTTGTTTGCGTTTGCATCCCTGTTTGCCTCTTTAAAATCATTTTAATTCTACTTCAATAAAAAGATTTAATTATATTGCCAATTTTTAGCCCCGACTGATAACTTTCAGGCGTCCAGGGTAGAAAGGTTTAATGGACCATACGGATTCGTATTCAGTATGTCAATTTCTAAGCTTCTTGCTGAAGGTTGGCATTTTCCTCGGCGTAATATTGTTTCTTCCAAATTACATGTATCAACTGAATAAAGCACCATTACTCGATTTCAAGCTTATCCAAGACAATTTGTCAGTTCGCTTATTAGAGGTTGGTGGGGTTTTTTTTCTTGACACCTCGTTTCAATCAATGTTCCCAGAATGGGCACGTAGCAAAGAGTCTGAAGTTTCACTTCCCCAAGTATAGGACATAATTCAAACATGTGCAATACAACCGGACATTACATAATTGGATTATGTCTATGGTTTATAAATCGTTTTTCAGGAGGGCTTTGGAGACATTGCAATGAAGATTACATGAATGTTTTACATTGATCTACAAGCTGGTCGTTTTGTGATTCGACCTCATATGTAAGCTCTACAAACAAGCACGTTATACAACAGTATGAACAAACATGTCTACTGTGCATAGTGAAATGAATAAAACAATTTAAAAACACTGAACACTATATAAGCCAGAGCATTAATAATACAAAGTACACATATTATGTTGAAGTGAGGGAATAATATGGTGCATCGTACAATTATATACTGCGATATTTTTATCTGAACGTTGAAAAAGATATCGATATGTTTGTTGATAAATATATATCGATATGTTTGTTGATAAAATGTTTAGTTTATGTTCACACCATATAAATTAAGCTATATTCCTCTATATAAGTATACTTATCTATAAAAGAGTTTTACTCTTGTTCCAGGATCCTCATTTGTATAAAACTGTATCTAAACGTTATTCAATACTTTTCATCTTCTGATAGATATTGCTTGAATTTAAAAAAAAAACATTTTAATATTCACGTTTTATGTGAGAGTTGCGTCTGTCTTGTGGTAATGTAAATATTTGGTCATGCGCCATGAACTACTTCCGAGGTCTTTCGTGATTAATTTAATATGCAAATGACCCCACGGATTACACACCAGTAAACAGATTACAACCGAAACTATGACAGTTCATCGTTAATTTAAAAAAATATCTCAATCAGTATGATTGTATCCGTACATGTTTACATTTTTGCAACTGTTCCTACTGGTACAAAATATTGTATCTGAAGTAAACATTAAATTGTTTGAATCATAACAAGGCACATGATCCATCCAGCCTTAAAACATTTAGTATTATAGGGTCTTTAAGTTAGTTCCCGGCACAGTAGACACAAATAATTGGGATTCCCCTTAAGTTTGTGGCTAGTGAGTGAGCAGAAACCTTATTTATAATGGAGTTCTTAACGTCTTACTAAAGTAGATAGGAAACCGTAAAAGAATGCGTGATGGTGCCAATTGTATATCTTACAGGGTAAAAGGGTTAAAAATATAAAATCAGTCTTAAATACCCTTTAGCAGATTTTTATCAAGTTTAAATATTATCAAGCCTTAAACTAAAATCAGTGAGGACCTATGTCATTATACTTTAAGCTGATAGTTATTGAAGCAGATGTTTTAAGATTGTGATCACAGTGTAATCTGTTGAAAAGTTAATGAAACCAGATAGCTTAGAACTTTGAAAAAATATTAAATACATTTTTATTTGTCATTGTTATTAGTGTCTTAAGATGTTTAAAGATGGTTTCAATCAGGTGTTAGAAAAAGCATGCTTAATAACACTAAAATTGTTCATATTTCATAGAATTATTATTCCACAGAATTGAATAGAATATATTCAATTAAAGATATATCCTCTCTTTACTTATGTTAACATTTGCCTTAAATTCTCTAGCTGATGGCTAATTCAATTTTATAAAATTGAATTACTTAGCTCTTCATATATGAATCAAGTTTAAAATAGGGAAGTTCTGTACAGATCTATAATGAGGAGGTGTGACTTTAATTTATTGAAGAGTTTATATTTACTCGTAGGCTATAAAAAGAATGTTAAAGTTTACTCAGTGTGTATTGCTTCTACGGAAACACTTCTGTGCACATGTTAAGGATTACAGAAGCTACTATTCATGAATTCGCACTTAAACCACACTTATTGATAATAATTAAATCATACATTTGAAATCGCAATTATAGGGAACCAGATTTTATGCTGCTGGTGCTGCTGCTGCTGCTAATGATGATGATGTTGCACTTTAAACTTCGTTCTATACACTTAATAACCTAACTCTTTGACTTTCTTAGACTATCAAAAATGTGCCATATATTATCACACACCAACATACTAATCCATGTCCGAATCACAATCCAGAGGCAAAGTAAAATCTTTGGAACTTGCAAGTTAGGCAAAACACGTGAACCGCAAGGGAAGTGAAGAAGGGTGCTTCGGAAGGGTAAGCACCTCCCGGTTAGCTATATACACCAGCCACATGTGTAGTTAAAATTGTGTGAAAGAAACATGGAACTATTGGAGGGGTTGTATGTATAACTATAAAAGATCTGTCGTATATCTTTGTCGCAAATGTTATATTTTGTTTGAATATCGTACTTTACTGATTCAGCAAGTCTGATGCCATAAGTACGTGCTATCCTGATTCAATGAAGGAAAGTCAACTGAACTTCAGTTGCGACTAAGGTAAAATCTATTCAATCGAAAATACTTCAAAATACCACAGTTTTTAGTTGGTAGTTATTTTCGCAAAACAATTTTTATTAATCCACAATAATGTTCTTGATGCGTGATATTAGTTTTAGTTGTAATATTTACGATACATCTACTTCAATATTGACAACGCGTCATAATGGACTATTCTGATTGGCTATCAGCTATCTATGAGAATGCAGAAAGTTACAACTTTCGATAAGCAATTGCAAATCGGGTTTGACTAATTTATGGAACGACAATACAGATACACATGATGTTGTTGGTTATCATGGATTATACTATTGTCATATACCAATTGTTGTATGATTTGATTAAAAAGAATGATATATGACACTATCAAAAAACATACCAATCTACGTCCAAATCGTAATTCATACGCAAAGTAAAAAAGTTGCAATTTAAGTTAAACACATAACTTTCTACGAGGAAAGAGCGACCGGGTGCTCTGGAAGAGTAAACGTCTTCTTTTTAGCTAGCTACATCCATCATGCGTCAAAACAAAATAGAGATTGAAAGAATCTGTTGGTTGTCAAATATATTCATAGTAATTTTGTATACAGAGACATTACACTTATCGACAATATTGTGATAACTATCATACATTTTTATGAGGCCTTGATAATCCGAGGCTTGCAAACTAAAATGATATATTACTGAATTCCCTGTAACACGCTTGTGTAATATTCAATATGATAGCTTTTTGCAGGCTTAACTCATTGAATACGGGTATATGTTCTGGGCATTATAATGCAAAGATAGTGACCGGTAATGTTATTATATTAACTTTGTAGTGTCAAATTTGTAAACTAATTTTTAGAAAAAGTAAAACCCTGAGAGTGTCAAACCAATCTTGATGAAACCTTTATGTTTCGTCTCTCAAGACTTTTAATTTTACTGATACAGAAGGGTACAAAGATGCATCAGACATATGCATAATGGGCAAGTATAGGCATCAATTAAATGTACAATGCTAGGTTTATATACAGGTATATACTGTTGATATAATGAAACAATATTCACAACAATACAATCAATTTTTACGTTAACCAGGGGAAATCTACCTCTTTATCATGATTTATCAATCTAGACGACATAATTATCAAACTGCCTTATTGTAATATGTTTTATACAATTTTATTCGTATATATTTCTTTGTTATTTCTTTGTAGTAATTACATTGTTTATAATAAACCATTCCATAATGACTAGAAATACCATCCACGTAAGAGTCACAACAATTTACTTTAACTTCTATTGTCTGAAGCAATCTAGATGATGGGTATGTCTTGATACGCTCTATAAGTCTTGTCTCAAATCTTTTATTTTATACCCCTGATATGTAAGTGTTTTCTGTAATATGATGTCAGAGTAGAAATGTTGCTGTCGGTTACATAAAATGATTAACTTAATTTTGTTCCCTAAAATGAACTCTTTTCGCGAAATATGACGTCAGAGAAGAAATGATGCTCTTAGTTACGATAAATGAAAAAAATATTCTGTACTCGGCTATGGAACGTTATCTGCAATTTGACGTCAGAGAAATAATGCTGCTGCCAGTTACGTCAAATGACCAACATTGTTTTCTGAAATGATAGCTTTTCCCCAAAAATGATGTCAGAGAAAAACTTTGCTATAGGTTACGTTAAATGACAAAATTATTTTGTACCCGGTCAGAAAATCGTTACCAGTAATAGGACGCCAGAGAAATAAAATGTTGCTGTCAGTTACGTCAAATGATCAACATTGTTTTCTGAAATGATAGCTTGTCCCGACAAATTACGTCAAAGAAGTAAATGTTGCTGTTAGTTACGTAAAATGACAAAATTTATTTCTGTACCCAGCTATGAAATCTTTAACCTCAATATGACACCAGAACAAATGTAGTTGTCAGTAACGTTAACTATTGTCTCAGGTGTATTGTTATATAATTCTGTACCTTCCATTTTCTCATTTCAACATCTTAAACATATTTGGATTTCAACAATTTTGGTCCAGGCAATACTGAGGAATTCTAGTGCTGCAATATTAAAACAAGTTTAATACAATTACATAGAATGATTAATTTATTTTGTGCAAAGAAAAATACTTGAAAATTTAAGTTGCAAATTCATACACACAACGAGACGTTAAGAACATAGACAACCGTGTCTATTGCATGAATATTTTCCTTTTCCTACCGAGCATTGACTCCTTTCAGTTTAACGAGTGTTTAACAGTTCTTTACTCTACAAATCTTGATAGAATGACCGATTTTAATTCATCATGTACTACAAATCATGATATTATTTATTATTAAGTTTGCGATCAGTCGCTACTATTCAATTGTTGTTTAAAAAGGATTTAAATAAATTTTACTTATTAACTTAATTACCATTCTTGTGGCTTCATTGAGATTCTTATCAGGGATTCTACAATTGAGTTTCTATTTTATAAAATAAAATTTTGTCTGTCATTTCTGCTTCTGTTTTCTGAATATATGTTGTTAATCAAATTACCTTTTCTCGATGATAAATCTTTACTTTCAAAAATTATTTATTTTACATCAACAAAGTCAGTAAAAGGACATCTGATGATATGATGTAACTCATTCGATAAGTGAAACATAATAACAGCGATAGATGTAAATTGGCTAGACACGTTAAGGCATTACTCTGAGAAGAAAGCAAGTTCTGGTCATCAATAACAAAATAATAAGATGGTGTTAAGATAGCCATGATGATCAATTAAATAATTGATAACTAAACTGATTTAAGGAAATTGTCGTTGTTAAATACAGCAGTATTTTCATCTTGGTCACCTGTTTATTTCTATCGTAAACCATTAATGTGCTTTTTTATTCCCTATAACAACTTATAAACAACTAGTTCATGCTTGAGTTACTTCTGATTGGAAACAATACTGTAAAATTTAATTTGCTATCGTTTCAGTTTGCATGGCAAAGATAGCCAGAAGAATAAGAAAGCAAAACATAACGTTTGGAGACTTAATAAATTTTATTGGTAAAATTTAAAATCATTTACAATTTAATAAACGAGGAGAGAAGGGTTCAAGTAAAAGGCGCATCTTTTTAGTTGTCAATAAAAAATATGCATATTCATATCAAGAGTTTAACCTTATAAATTGACATTAGAATTTAATAAGCCCTAAGCAGAACAAAATTCTATTATACATTTATATCTTATTTCAAATGAAATGTTCCTTAAAGACTGTTGTAATATCCGATAGCACTAAATAACTGTGGCATTTAACTGTCCAGAATAAATATATAACGGGAAATGAGATTTTTCAAAGTAACCCAATATCTTCCAAGAAGTCAGCTGTACCTTTCTACAATGGTAATTTATTTTCAAACATCCATATTAAAGAAACAATGACCACAGAATCACTCGATGTATACACTATTGATAACCAGATGGGTGCGTGTTTTTTCTTTGTATTGATATTTATATGTACAAGTATTGTATATATAATATCAATGTTGTAATTTACAATTAGAGAAACAAGGAAATCTGAAGCTTGAAACTTGCTCGGAATTTTTCACAAAATATATGTCATATACTATTTTTTTATATAATTATAAAATACATTCGAAAAATGGTATAGTACATATATGCGCGGGTATATGTGTAAGATTGTAAGATTAGAAAATATTAAGAATGGGTAGAATTTGGAAATAACAGAAACTAAATCAACTTTCTTCATTACACACTGATTTGTTTTTAAATTTTTCAGTTTACAACCTTCAAAGCGAGCTTTTCTCCGGATGCATGATCAACATAAGTCACGTAATTGACACCCACCCGTGTTATGAGTACTTAGTACTTAGTATTAAATAAAAACAATGAATCTTAAAGTTAACATGCAGAAATCGTGAAACCATTGTTAAGTGGCAAAGTAAGGAAAGCAAATATTGAAAAAGTAGAACTTAAAATGCGTAAAATCGGCATACTATAATTACAGTATATGATTTACTTTTTTTAAGAAAATTCGAGGTCTTGATCACCGTATGATAGCCAGGAAACAAAGGCTTAAATGACATCTGTCTACGCAATTATTTCTTATATTTCCGGCACCATTTGAAAAATCATTAAAATTTAAAAATCACCCACCATACCTTTCATTTAAAATGTTTTTAAATCTCTTTGTTTTATCTATCAGACTTGGGGTCCTCGGTGTCATCAATTTTCTTCTGCTGCAATTTTGATTTTTATAAAGAGAGTGGTAAAGTCTTGTAATTAAGCTTTGATTAAAGAGTTTAAGTAAATCAATTGTTTCAATTCCCTTTAATGTTTATTTTAAAAACATTTATTACAGTAATTTGACAAGAAATGCATATTTTTCTTCACATTCCAGTACATTTTCATTATTTGCCGAAATAAAGAGATGCTAATTGAACAGGATTAAGCATCATTAAGGGTATAACTGAAATACTGGGTGTATCGGCAGAATTGCGCACGGAATATCTGAGTGACGTATTTTCGAAATTGGCTGTTTTCAGTCACTTTCTTTGGCCAAGTAAAATGTTTTGAACTATAATGATTTTTTTCACTTCAGTCAAGATTTTAGGTCTTAATAGTGTAATATCTTTTTCATGTTTCAAATGTAGCCATTGATAATATTTCTCTGACTCTGATCGGCCAGTGTTCTTGCATTTTCGAAATACCATCACTGACTCTTATTTCTGATAATAAGACCTTGTTCTTCTGCTATTCATACTAATGTTTCTGAATATTATTATTGCTATCATAATTAGTATCCCATAGCGACTAGATATATAAAATAATCTAATTTATAAGGTAATTTGTATACAAATTATAGAATTAATATATTCACATAACCTCGAGAAGCACAAACAAAACACTTCTAGTGTACGACACGATGACGTTAAATGTTGCAAATTTGCCGATCCTTGAGCAATATTGTCAAAAATCATGACGTTGTTGTTAATTTTGGTCATATTTTTCCACCAGATTACGTCTGTGAAGTTTTATACCAAAAATCGAACAAGGGGACATATGTAATATGTTACATTTTCAGAAAATTTAAATTCAGAACTACATTATGTTAGTTCTTTTAAAAAGTTGCAGGATAAACAGTTATTTTTCTACACTTTCCGTATTTTTCAGACCCTGAAAAATTGCGATTTCCTATAAATCGTATGTAAAAATCCCGACTTATTTTACATTTTTGGCGCTTTATAGCTAAAAAAGTAAAAAGGAGACCCCATATTTTTTGCATTTTCAGATGCGCCTTGAAAAGTTTTACAAGTATGGAAAAAACCAGAAACTTGTAGGATAGTGCCATTTTGTACCACTTGGCCGTAAAACAATAATAGTAAAATGAAGAAACAAACAAAGAAAACAAAACAATTCAGGAAAGGATGAAATTTTAGCTAATGACAAAAAACATACCAATCCATGCACAAAACAATATCCTAAAGCAATAATGAAAACTTTAAAACCGGCATATTAAGTTAACCATATGAACTTCCACCAAGAAAGTGAGACCGGGTGCTCTAGAAAGATAAAGCCTTCTACAATTCCACTTATTGTACAACAAGTAGTCCATAAATGTGCATTTGATCGTTATTGTATCGAACAACAATCAAAACCACTGCATACATTTTTTTTAAATTTATTTAAATTATTATTTCATAATAAATAACTAATATCAAGAGCGTATATTAAATGAACGTTCTGTTGTCGAAAGGTGTGGTGTTGATTAATTTGTCTTTATTAGCGTAGCGTCTACGTATAAATATTTTAAATTGTAAAAAAATATACATAAGATTACTTTTTTATATAAAAAAGAATACCTTTTACCTGCAATAAGCAGTCTTTTATCTGTTTTGACAGCTAATTGTGTATTTGTTTCACAATTAATACGCTTTGGCAGCTGTATCGAAGACAGCTGCTTACAAGCCTATATTTATCATAGACCCTTATGACCATCATCACAATATTGATAAAAGGAATTAGTTATCCAACACTAACCAGACTATAATTGACATCCCATGGTTCCAAGTTCCTTTCGTTCTCAATTTTGATTTACACGTGTCTAGCTAGCCAGAAGGTGAAGCACCATGTCTCATTTCCCTGATTGAAGCTCACGTGTTTAACCTAATTTACCATTTTTCAAAGTTTTTTTTGCTTTTGGATGGATTGTGATATGATATTTTTTTGCATTCTACGTTCACGATTGATAAATGATGGTGTGAAACCCATCAAAAATAGTCTACGAACTCTCTTATTATTATTCATACAATGTGTATTAATTGTATTTATTACGTACAAATACAATGAATATAAAATATTTTTTAATAAATAGAAAAGCCCTTTTTCGTTGAAACAATGAAGGATTAAACTTCCTAAAAGGTCCTTAAAGAAGACTACATGTACGAACATGTGCATATACATGACAAAACAAATACACTGCAAAGCATCCATGGTTACAAGTGTAACAAATGCTACTTAACATCCAAGTTTAGATTGACACTCCGCCTAGCATTAAACTGAAACACAATTTATTTTACAATCAAAAGTACTTAAAACATGGATAAATGTCTTATTGTATCAAACTGTGAACCAGCATCCGGATTGTCAATTGTAATTCCTAAAAATCAAAACCATCCATATAAATCTAAATTCTCTAGACTGAATGCATAACAGGAAACATTAATATTCAACTAACGTATCAGGTCATTTATAAACAAACAAAAAACGGATTTTAACTTACTACAGTGGTTTATAATTTTGTTCCTATTTATATAACGGTAAAATTTGCCAAGTGACAAAAAGTGATTATGTTATGGTTATATCTGCTAACATGATACGATTGTATTTAGTTTGTATCTCATTCATCATTGGCGATACATTTCTTTCAGCAAAGACTCTACATTGAATATTTTGTCAAACAATTGTTACAACGAAATATTTTACATTAAAAGTATGAACATAGTTCCCATTTTAAACGGACTCTTATTTGGAATAGAATTTGCTTTATGAAGCACAATCATGCTGATCCTTATTCAAATCACAATTCCAAAAAGCAAGCAGAAACTTTGAAATATGACAAATTAAATACGCGAACTTTCACCAGGAGAGTGAGGCCGTATGAGCGTAAAGTCATTTTATGTTAGAAATTCAGGCATTTATCAGGTAGTGTTAATAGCGCTTTATTATTAGCTGTATATTTTATAAATTTAATTTTTCAAAAAAAAAAAAAAAACGAAACGCGTTTATTTTTTATTAAAAAGATCGTACGGACAAAAATCGCTGTATCTTTGTAATATTTAGTCCGTTTTATGAACGCACCTGTCTAACGCCAGGTATATTTGATGTTCTTCCATGTGTTGTGTTATATTGTACTTGCCTGATATTAAGACCATTCAATGTGTTTCATTGTGCCGTACATTTGTATATGTCGAATACAAAGCACTTTTTATGTGTTTCATTGTACAAATCTCTCATTTTAACCGTTTATAAAGTTTGTCTTGTAGGGGAATGACGACAACTCATTCAAATTCACAAATATCATTTGAGTGCTTCGGATTAATTAAGTGCAATGGTTTCACGTAAATGTATCAAGACAGTAATCTCCATTAAAATCAGCTTGACTCTGTTTGTTTTGTGGTCACTTTCTGTCGAGACCATTAAATCATGCTTCTATAACGGCGATCTTTTTTCTTTCCACATTTCTTATAATTAGTCTATGTTTAGTGCTGTCATATTAACGCTGGTATAATATAGAATTAACCGTCAATTGTATCGTATAATTTTACTGCAAAGTGTATCGAATATATTTTATTCCTAATTAAAATTGTTGGTTCAAAGTCGATTGTATTTCTAACGTGACGTAAACCAAAATCAGGCTTTGCTTAATTATGTGTTTCATAAAGTGATAAACAGACAATTCCTTATTTTTAGATCGGTATATTTCTAATGCGATATAAACAAGTATCAGAGATGACAAAATCCTGCAGTTAATTACAAAGTCTGATTAACAAACCAGTCATTACATTGAGCGAAGTAAACAAAAATTGGCCATGAGACATTCTGGATCTCTCCAATATCTGATAAACAGAAAATGCCGTAAGTTCAGGTTAATACACCGAAAATGTCATTTGTCATTACGTACTACACAAAATGATAAAATAAATAAACCTGGAATAAACAAAAACAATGTAAATAGTATATATATATATACGTCGGCGTGACAAATCTAATAAGAACTGTAATTGGATTTGGCTTTATCAAATAATATATTGTTGTATTGTGTCTGATACCATGTAAATATATCGGGTATAGATAACAACAATAATATGACATATTTCATTGTTTATCTCCCTATAATTATCTATGATTTTGTTTGCGTTTGCATCTCCTCTTTGCCTCTTTGAAATCATTTTAATTCTACTTCAATAAAAAGATTTTATTATATTGCTAATTTTTAGCCCCGACTGATAACTTTCAGGCGTCCAGGGTAGAAAGGTTTAATGGACCATACGGATTCGTATTCAGTATGTCAGTTTCTAAGCTTCTTGTTCAAGGTTGGCATTTTCTTCCGCGTAATATTGTTTCTTCCAAATAACATGTATCAACTGAATAAAGCACCATTACTCGATTTCAAGCTTATCCAAGACAATTTGTCAGTTCGCTTATTGGAGGTTGGTGGTTTTTTCTTGACACCTCGTTTAAATCAATGTTCCCAGAATGGACACGTAGCAAAGAGTCTGAAGTTTCACTTCCCCAAGTATAGGACATAATTCAAACATGTGCAATACAACCGGACATTACATAATTGAATTATGTCTATGGTTTATAACTCGTTTTTCAGGAGGGATTTGGAGAAATTGCAATGAAGATTACATGAATGTTTTACATTGATATACAAGCTGATCTTTTTGTGATTCGACCTCATATGTGAGCTCTAAAAACAAGCACGTTATACAACAGTATGAACAAACATGTCTACTGTGCATAGTGAAATGAATAAAACAATTTAAAAACACTGAACACTATATAAGCCAGAACATTAATAATACAAAGTACACATATTATGTTGAAGTGAGGGAATAATATGGTGTATCTTACAATTATATACTACGATATTTTTATCTGAATGTTGAAAAATAGATATCGATATGTTTGTTGATAAATATATATCGATATGTTTGTTGATAAAATGTTTAGTTTATGTACACACCATATGAATTAAGCTATATTCCTCAATATAAGTATACTTATCTATAAAAGAGTTTTACTCTTGTTCCAGGATCCTCATTTGTATAAAACTGTATCTAAACGTTTTTCAATACTTTTGATCTTCTGATAGATATTGCTTGAATTTAAAAAAAATACATTTAAATATTCGCGTTTTATGTGAGAGTTGTGTCTGTCTTGTGGTAATGTAAATATTTGGCCATGCGTCATGAACTACTTCCAAGGTCTTTCGTGATAAAATTAATATGCATATAACCCTACGAATTAAACACCAGTAAACAGATTGCAACCAAAACTATGACAGTTCACCGTTGATTTAAAAAAATATATTACAATCAGTATGATTGTATCCGTACATGTTTATATTTTTGCAACTGTTCCTACTGGTGCAAAATATTGTATCTGAAGTAAACATTAAATTGTTTGAATCATAACAAGGCACATGATCCATCCAGCCTTAAAACATTTAGTATAATAGGGTCTTTAAGTCAGTTCCCGGCACAGTAGACACAAAAAATTGGGATTCCCCTTAAGTTTGTGGCTAGTGAGTGAAACCAAAATAGACTTCGCAGAAACCTTATTTATAATGGAGTTCTTAAGGTCTTACTAAAGTAGATAGGAAACCGTAAAAGAATGCGTGATGGTGCCAATTGTATATCTTACAGGGTAAAAGGGATAAAAATATAAAATCAGTCTTAAATACCCTTTAGCAGATGTTAATCAAGTTTAAATATTGTCAATCCTTAAACTAAAATCAGTGAGGACCTATGTCATTATACTTTAAGCTGATAGTAATTGAAGCAGATGTTTTAAAATTGTGATCTCAGTGTAATCTGTCGAAAAGTTAATGAAACCAGATACCTTAGAACTTTGAAAAAATATTAAATACATTTTTATTTGTCATTGTTATTAGTGTCTTAAGATGTTTAAAGATAGTTTCAATCAGGTGTTAGAAAAAGCATGCTTAATAACACTAAAATCGTTCACATTTCATTGAATAATTATTCCACAGAATTGAATAGAATATATTAAATTGAAGATATATGCCTCTCTTTACTTATGTTAACATTTGCCTTAAATTCTCTAGCTGATGGCTAATTCAATTTTATAAACTGAAGTTTGGGGTTCTAAAATTGAATTACTAAGCTCTTCATATATAAATCAAGTTTAAAATAGGAAAGTTCTGTACAAATCTATAATGAGGAGGTGTGAATTTAATTTATTGAAGAGTTTATATTTACTCGTAGGCTATAAAAAGAATGTTAAAGTTTACCCAGTGTGTATTGCTTCTACGGAAACACTTCTGTGCACATGTCAAGGATTACAGAAGCTACTATTCATAAATTAGCACTTAAACCAAACTTATTGATTATAATTAAATCATAATTTGAAATCGCAATTATGGGGAACCAGATTTTATGCTGCTGCTGCTGCTGCTGCTTATGATGATGATGATGATGATGATGATGATGATGATGATGATGATGATGATGATGATGATGATGATGATAATGATGATGATGATGATGATGATGATGATGATGATGATGATGATGATGATGATGATGATGCTCTTGTTGCACTTTAAACTTCGTTCTAGACACTTAATAACCTACTGCAAGTTAGGCAAGACACGTGAACCGCTAGGGAAGTGAAGAAGGGTGCTTCGGAAGGGTAAGCACCTCCCGGTTAGCTATATACACCAGCCACATGTGTAGTTAGAATTGAGTGAAAGAAACATAGAACTTTGGGAGGGGTTGTATGTATAACTATAAAAGATCTGTCGTATATCTTTGTCGCAAATGTTATATTTTGTTTGAATATCGTACTTTACTGATTCAGCAGGTCTGATGCCATAAGTACGTGCTATCTGGGTTCAATGAAGGAAAGTCAACTGAACTTCAGTTGCTACTAAGGTAAAATCTATTTAATCGAAAATACTTCAAAATACCACAGTTTTTAGTTGGTAGTTGTTTTCGCAAAACAATTTTTATTAATCCACGATAATGTTCTTGATGCGTGATATTAGTTTTAGTTGTAATATTTACGATACATCTACTTCAATATTGACAACGCGTCATAATGGACTATTCTGATTGGCTATCAGCTATCTATGGGAATGCAGAAAGTTACAACTATCGATAAGCGATTGCAAATCGGGTTTGACTAATTTATGGAACGACAATACAGATACACATGACGTTGTCGGTTATCATGGATTATACTATTGTCATATACCAATTGTTGTTTGATTTGATCAAAAAGAATGATAAATGACACAATCAAAAAACACACCAATCTACGTCCAAGTCGTAATTCATACGCAAAGTAAAAAAGTTGCAATTTAAGTTAAACACATAACTTTCTACGAGGAAAGAGCGACCGGGTGCTCTGGAAGAGTAAACGTCTTCTTTTTAGCTAGCTACATCCATCATGCGTCAAAACAAAATAGAGATTGAAAGAATCTGTTGGTTGTCAAATATATTCATAGTAATTTTGTATACAGAGACATTACACTTATCGACAATATTGTGATAACTATCATACATTTTTATGAGGCCTTGATAATCCGAGGCTTGCAAACTAAAATCTAATATTACTGAATTCCCTGTAACACGCTTGTGTAATAATCAATATGGTAGCTTTTTGCAGGCTTAACTCATTGAATACGGGTATATGTTCTGGGCATTATAATGCAAAGATAGTGACCGGTAATGTTATTAAATTAACCTTGTAGTGTCAAATTTGTAAACTAATTTTTAGAAAAAGTAAAACCCTGAGAGTGTCAAACCAATCTTGATGAAACCTTTATGTTTCGTCTCTCAAGACTTTTAATTTTACTGATACAGAAGGGTACAAAGATGCATCAGACATATGCACAATGTCTTTATCATGATTTATCAATCTAGACGACATAATTATCAAACTGCCTTATTGTAATATGTTTTATACAATTTTTTTCATATATATTTGTTTGTTATTTATTTGTAGTAATTACATTGTTTATAATAAACCATTCCATAATGACCAGAAATAGCATCCATGTAAAGTCACAACAATTTACTTAAACTTCTATTGTCTGAAGCAATATAGGTGATGGGTATGTCTTGATACGCTCTGTAAGTCTTGTCTCAAATCTTTTATTTTATACCCCTGATATGTAAGTGTTTTCTGTAATATGATGTCAGAGTAGAAATGTTGCTGTCGGTTACATAAAATAATTAACTTAATTTTGTTCCCTAAAATGAACTCTTTTCGCGAAATATGACGTCATGAAAGAAATGATGCTCTTAGTAACGATAAATGAAAACAATATCATGTACTCGGCTAGGGAACGTTATCTGCAATTTGACGTCAGAGAAATAATGCTGCTGCCAGTTACGTCAAATGACCAACATTGTTTTCTGAAATGATAGCTTTTCCCCAAAAAAGATGTCAGAGAAAAATGTTGCTGTCGGTTACGTTAAATGACAAAATTATTTTGTACCCGGTCAGAAAATCGTTACCAGTAATAGGACGCCAGAGAAATGAAATGTTTTTGTCAGTTACGTCAAATGATCAACATTGTTTTCTGAAATGATTGCTTGTCTCGACAAATTGCGTCAAAGAAGTAAATGTTGCTGTTAGTTACGTAAAACGACAAAATTTAATTATGTACCAACCTATGAAATCTTTAACCTCAATATGACACCGGAACAAATGTTGTTGTCAGTAACGTTAACTATTGTCTCAGGTGTCTTTGTTATATACATTCTGTACCTTCCATTTTCTCATTTCAACATCTTAAACATATTTGGATTTCAACAATTTTGGTCCAGGCACTACTGAGGAGTTCTAGTGCTGCAGTATTAAAACAGGTTTAATACAATTAAATAGAGTCATTACTTTATTGTGTGCACAGAAAAATACTTGAAAACGTAAGTTGCTAATTCATTCACACAACGAGACAATGGCTTAAATGCCAGATTTCAGTGTTTATCTTTTAAAACATTTTAATGTACGCAATTTCTCTTGTTTCCGGCAACATTTGAAAAATCATAAAATTTCGAATCTACCCACTATACCTTTCATTTCTATTTTTAAATTTCTTTGTTTTATCTATCAAACTTGGGGTCCTCGGTGTCATCAATTTTCGTCTGCTGCCATTTTGTTTTTATAAAGGGAGTGGCAAAGTCTTGTAATCAAGCATTGATTAAGCAGTTTAAGTAAATCAATTGTTATTCAAATTCCCTTAATGTTTATTTAAAGACATTTATTACAGTCATTTGACAAGAAAACGCATATTTCTCTCCACTTTCCAGTACATTTCCATTATTTACCGAAATAACGAGACGCTAATTAAACTTTTATTCAACATGATTAAGCATCATTAACGGTTTTAATGAGAGAAGCATTAAAATTAAATGCTCTAGCTTTTCTATTTCCAACTTAGTAACAAAGCAGTTAACATTTATTTCTTAGTTGTTGTGTACGTTCCATTTTTTATGTTTTAAAATAGAAAACAAGAAATTGCGAATTATGTACTTTGCAACAAGAAACAACAATACAATGTTAAAACAATACAAATAAAATGAAAAAGCATACAAAAAACAAAACAATTCAGGAAAGGGTGAAGTTTTAGCTAATGACAAAAACATACCAATACAGGCCTAAAACAAAATCTCAAAGCAATAGTAAAATCTTTGAAATTGACATACTTTGTTAATCACGTGAATTTCCTCCAGGAAAGTGAGACCGGGTGCTCTAGAAACGTAAATCTCTCTACCATTCAAATTATTTACAACAAGTAGTCAATAAATTGCATTTTGAAAGTAATCGTTATTGTAGCGAAAAATAATCTTAAAACCACTGCATATTTTTTTAATATATATATAAATTATTATTTCATTATAAATAATTAATATCAAGTGCTTATAACTAAACGTTCTGTTGTCGAAAGATGTGGTATTGATTCATTTGTCTTTTTAAGCCTATACGTATCCATATTTTGAATTCTAAAACAATATACATAAAGTTACTTTTTATATAAAAAAGAATACTTTTTACGTGCAATATGCAGCTGTTTATCTGTTTAACTGCTTACGGTGTATTTGTTTCACAATTAATACGCTATGGCAGCTGTAACGAAACAAGTTGCGTATAGCTACACTTTTTACATTAGAATATTGCAAGCCTATGTTTATCATAGACCTATATGCCCGTCATCACAATATTGTTGATAAGAATTACGTATTCAAAACTAACCTGTATATATTTGACGTCCCATGGTTTTAAGTTCCTTTCATTCTGAATTTTGATTTACACGTGTCTAGCTAGCCAGAATTTGTTTACCCTTTTTAAGCACCATGTCTCATTTGCCTGATTGAAGATCACGTGTTTAATCTAACTAACCCGTTTGTATTTTGCTTTTAGGATTGTGATATGATATATTTGTTTGCATTTTACGTTTCACCGATTGATAAATGAATAGAGTGAAACCAATAAAATAGTCTACCAACTCTCTTATTATTTTCACATTTAAAACAATGCCCATACAATGTGTATTAATTGTATTTATCACGTACAGATAGAATAAAATATTTAAATATTTAAATATAGTCAAATCTGTCTATTATAATGGCCTCAAATGGAACCAGTAAAGCGGTCTTTATAAACAAGTTCAAATCATATGAATAAAGAACAATTTGGATACAATTCTTCTGACCTTCATAAGCGTTTGGCCCTTATATGGAGGTGGCCTTTAGGGCAGGTAGAACTGTACATGTAAATAGAAAAGTGTATTTTCGTAAAATAATGACAGGATTAAGCATTAGACAGGTCCATTAAACGAAGGTACATGTACAAACATATAAAAATACATGATAAATCGAATACGCTACAAAGCACCCATTGTTAACTAGTGTAACAACTACTACTTAAACATCCAGAGTTTTGATTGACACTGTGCCTAGGATCCAAACTGAAACACAATTCATTTTACAATCAGTAGTAACTAAACATGGAAATTGTCTTGAATATATCAAACTGCGAACTTACATCCGGATCGCCAATGGTAATTCCTAAAACAATCAAAACACATCCATATAAATCTAAATTCTCCAAACTGAATGCATAAAGACCAGGAAACATTAATATTCAACTAACGTATCAGGTCATTTATAGAACAAAAGACAGACATTTTATTTAATACAGTGGTTTATAATATTGTTCACATTTTTATAACGGTAAAGTTTGTGAAGTGACATTAAGTGATTATAATATGGTTATATCTGTTTACGTGATAAATGGTATTTAATTTGTATCTCATTTATCATTGGCGATACATTCCTTTCAGCAAATAACTTAAAATGTATATTATGTCCTACAATTGTAACAACAACATATTTGACCTTGAAAGTGTAAACATGGTTCCTACTGGTCACAGACTGTTATTTGGAATTATTTGGACTGTTATCTGCTTTATGAAGCACAAACATACTGGTTCATATCAAAATCATAATCCATCCCAAAAAAGCAAGTAGAAACTTTAAAATATGTCAAATTAAACACACAAACTTTCAGGTGGTGAGGCTATTATGAAAGTAAAGTCATTTTATGTTAAACATTCAGGAATTTATCAGGTATTGTTGTTAGTCCTTAATTGTTAGCTGTATGTTTCATATACATCATTTCGATTAATGTCTTTGTAGGCAAGGTCTAAACGTCAAGATAGATAAAGGCGTTCCATTGTTGCTTGGCTTTGCAAGATACAACGGTTTGTTCAGATAAATAATGACATTGATACATACAGATAAAAAGAGGTACTGAAAAATTCGTTGTACATTTGTAATGCTAAGTCAGCGTTTAATGAACGTACCCGTCTAACGCCAAGTATAATTTATGTGCTTTACTGTGTTGTGTTCTTTTTGTACTTGCCTGATATCAAGGAAATTTTATGTGTTTAATTGTGCTGTACCGAATTTGTCAAATACAAAACTAGTTTTATGTTCTTCATTGTACAAACATCTCATTTTAGCCGTTTATAAAGGGGAATGACGCCAACTCAGATATCATTTCAGTGCTGTCGGATTAATTTTATGTAATGGTTTCACGTCAATGTATCAAGAAAGTAAACCCTCATTAAAATTAGCTTAACTTTGTTTGTTTGTGGTCACTTCCTGTCGAGGTCATTCAAAAATGCTTTTATAACGGCGATTGTTTTTTCTTTTTACATTTCTTATAATTAGGCCATGTTTAATGCTGTCATATTAACGCTGGTATAATATGGAATTAACTGTCAATTGTATCGTATATTTTAACCGCCAATTGTATCGAATATATTTTATTCCTTATTACAATTGTTGGTTCAAAGTCGATTGTATTGTTGATGTGATGTAAAATACATACGGACATGGCTAAATTCTGCGAATTCTCAAAGTGATAAACAGACAAGTATATTTTTTTAGATCGGTATACTTCTGATGCGATATAAACAAGAATCAGAGATGACAAAATTCTGCGGTTAATTACAAAGTCTGATAAACAAATTAGTCATTATATTGAGATAAGTAAACAACAATCGGGCATGAGACATTCTGGATCTCTCCAATGTCTGATAAACAAAAAATGCCGTAAGTTCAGGTTAATACACCGAAAATGTCATTTGTCATTACGAACTACACAAAATAATAAAATAAATAAACCTGGAATAAACAAAAACAAAGTAAATAGTATATATATACGGCGGCGTGACAAATCTAATCAGAACTGTAATTGGATTCTGCTTTAACAAATAATTTATTGTTTTATTGTGTCTGATACCATGTAAATTTATCGGGTATAGATAAACACAATAATACGATATATTTCATTGTTTATCTCCCTATAACCATCTATGATTTTGTTTTAGTTTGCGTTCCCTGTTTGCCATCTTTCAAATATAATTATTTTAATTCTACTTCAATGAAGAGATCTAATTACTATCAATTTTTGGCCTGGACTGATGACCCTTAGGCGTCCAGGGCAGAATGGTTAAATAGATTAATACAGATTCGTATTAAGTATGTCAGTCAGTTTCTTAGTTGCTTGCTGAAGATTGGTGGTTTTTGTGCGCGTTATCTGGTTTC
Source organism: Anadara kagoshimensis (assembly GCA_021292105.1). Lineage (NCBI taxonomy): Eukaryota > Metazoa > Mollusca > Bivalvia > Arcoida > Arcidae > Anadara > Anadara kagoshimensis. The sequence continues at coordinate 39,298,144 of CM037870.1, read as the reverse complement.
CTCCAACTAATCAACTCGATAAAACATGCTAATCCAAGACAATTTGTCAGTTCGCGTATCGGAGGTTAGTGGTTTTTTCTTTGACACCTCGTTTCCATCAATGTTCCCAGAATGGATACGTAGCAATGAGTCTGATGTTTTATATATGACTTCCCCAAGTATAGGATATAATTTAAACATCTGCAATAAAACCGGACAATTTATTATTGGATTAAGTCTATGGTTTATAAATAATTTTTCAGGAGGACCATGAAGAAATGCAATTAAGATTACATAAATGTCCTACATTGAAAAACAAGCTGATATTTTGGTGATGCGACCTGAATAATATGTTAGCTCTATGAAATAAGCACGTTATACAAAAGTATAAACAAAAATGTCTAGTGTGTATAGTGAAATGAATAAAATGATTTTAAAACCCTGAACACTATATAAGCCAGAATATTACTAATACAAAGTACACATGTTATGTTGAATTGACGGAATAATATGGTACATCTTATAAGTATATAATGCGATGTTTTTATCTAAATGTTAATTGTATAAAAACACAAGGAACTGTACATTACAAAAGCTATTCTTATCTCCTTGATTTATGTTTAATACAAGTATTTTAGCCATTCTAGATTCTATTTTTGCAAAACTTTACATTCTTATATTAGATAAAAGATGTTGATGGTTTTACATATATAGATATCGATATGTTTGTTGATATTGATATGTTTGTTGATATATAGATTTCGATGTTTGTTGATAAAATGTTTAGTTCATGTACACACTTTATAAATTAACCTAACTTTTCTTTCGTGATTAATATGCAAATGACCACACGGATTACACACCAGTAAACAGATTACAACCGAAACTATGACAGTTCATCGTTGATTTAATGAAATACATGTATATCACAATCAGTATGATTGTATCAGTACATGTTTACATTTTTGCAACTGTTCCTACTGGTAAACATTGAACTGTTTGAATCTTAACAAGGCACATGATCCACCTAGTCTTAAAATAATCAGTATTATAGGGTCTTCAAGGCAGTTCCCGGCACAGTAAACACAAATAATTTAGTTTTCCCTTAAGTTGGTGGCTAGTGAGTGAAACCAAAATAGACTTCGCAGAAACCCTATTTTTAATGAAGTTCTTAAGGTCTAACTAAAGTAGATACGAAACCATAAAAGAATGCGTGATGGGGCCAATAGTATATCTTATAGGGTAAAAGGGTTAAAAATATAAAATGAGTCTTAAATACCCTTTGGCATGTGTTAATCAAGTGTAAATATTGTCAATCCTTAAATTAAAATAAGTGAGGACGTCTGTTTTATGTCAGTCATAAAACGATAAATAAGTACTATGCCATTATACTTTAAGCTAAAAGTAATTGAAGCAGATGTTTTAGGGTTGTGATCACAGTGTGATCTGTTGAAAATTTAATGTAACCAGATAGCTTAAAACTTTGAAAAAATATGAAGTCAATTTTTATTTGTCATTGTTATTAGTGTCTTAAAATGTTTGAAGATAGTTTTAATTAGGTGTATGAAAAATCATGCTAATTAACACTGAAACCGTTCATATTTCAAAAGAATAATTATCCTACAGAATTGAATTGAATAAATTGAATTAAAGATATATGCATTTCTTTACTTGTGTAAACATTTGATTTTTAAATTCTTTAATTCTCCAGCTTGTGGCTAATTCAATTTTATAAATTAAAGTTTGGGGTTCTAAAATTGAATAACTTAGCTCTTCTAATATGAATCAAGTTTAAATTAGGAAAGTTTTGTACAGATCTCTAATGAGGTAGTGTCACTTTATTGAAGAGTTTATTTTTACTCGTAGGCTTTAAAAAGAATATAAAGTTTACCCAGTGTGTATTGCTTCCGTGCACATGTCAAGGATTACACAAGCTACCATTCGTGAATTTGCACTTAATTTACACTCATTGAATATAATTAGATTATACATTTCAAATCGCAATTATCGGTAACCAGATTTTATGCTGCTGCTGATGATGATGATGATGATGATGATGTCTCGAGGTTGCCACAGAGGTATAATTACATAACTAAATCCAAATTTTCTTCAAAAGTATACACAGTCTGGAAGACAAGTTGGCTTAGTGCTTTTAGGTAAATGATGACTATTTTAATAATAAAAAAACCAATAATCTTTATTGCAAAAACCTATATGTAGCGTGTAAAACAATACATTTTACTATAATAGCAGTAGAATTGAAAAACATAATAATTTCTTAAATAATTAACTTCAAATTATATATTAAAGATAAAAGTTTCATGTTTGGTCTGCTGTTGCTGTACTATAAACTTCGTTCTAGACACTTAATAACCTAACTCTTGGACTTTATAAGGCTATCAGAAATTTGTATTAATGTCCCATATATTATCAAACACCAACATACTAATCCATGTCTGAATCACAATCCAGAAGCAAAGTAAAATCTTTGGAACTTACAAGGCAAGACACGTGAACCACCAGGGGAGTGAAGAAGGGAGCTTTGGAAGGGTAAGCACCTCCCGGTTAGCTATATACACCAGCCACATGTGTTGTTAAAATTGTGTGAAAGAAACATGGAACTATGAGAGGGAATATATGTATAACTATAAAAATATCTATTGTATATCTTTGTCGCAAATGTTATATTTCGTTTGAATATCGTACTTTACTGATTCAGCAGGCCTGATTCCATAAGTACGTGCTATCTGGGTTTAATGAAGAAAAGTTGACTGAACTTCAGTTGCGACTAAGGTCAAATCTGTTTAATCGAAAATACTTCAAAATACCACAGTTTTTAGTTGATAGTTGTTTTCGAAAAATAATTTTTTATTAATCCACGATAATGTTCTTGATGTGTATAGCTTTAGCTATCCATGGGGATGCAGAAAGTTACAACTTTCGATAAGTGATTACAAATCGGGTTTGACTAATTTATGGAACGACAATACAGAAACACATGACGTTGTCGGTTATCATGGCTTATGCTATTGTCATATACCAATTGTTGTATGATTTGATTAAAAAAAAGAATGATATATGACATTATCAAAAACATACCAATCTACGTCCAAATCGTACCTTTTTTTCATACGCAAAGTAAAAAACGTTGCAAGTTAAGTTAAACACATGACTTTCTACGAGGAAAGTCGACCGATTGCTCTGGAAGAGTAAACGTCTTCTGTTTAGCTAGCTACATCCACCATGCGTCAAACCAAAATCGAGTTTGAATGAATCTGTGGGTTGTCAAATATATTCATAGTAATTTTCGATACAGAGACATTACACTTATCGACAGTGTCAAACCAAACATCGTTACCTGCAATTTGACGTTAGAGAAAAAATGATGCTGACAGTTACGTCAAGTGATCAACATTGTTTCCTGAAATGATAGCTTTTCCCCCAAAATGACGTCATAGAAGAAACGTTGTTGTCAGTTTCGTCAAATGATCAACATTGTTTTCTGAAGTGATAACTTTTCCCGACAAATTATGTCAAAGAAGTAAATGTTCCTCTTAGTTACGTAAAATGACAAAATTTATTTCTGTACCCAGCTATGAAATCTTTAACCTCAATATGACACCAGAACAATTGTTGTTGTCAGTAACGTTAACTATTGTCTCAGGTGTATTTGTTATATACATTCTGTACCTTCCTTTTTCTCATTTCGACATCTTAAACATATTTGGATTTCAACAATTTGAAATGTCCAGGCAATACTGAGGAATTCTAGTGATGCAATATTAAAACAGGTTCAATAAAATTACATAGAGTGATTAATTTTTTTGTGCAAAGAAAAAATACTTGAAAACGTAAGTTGCATATTTATACACACAACGAGACGTTAAGAACATAGACAACCTTGTCTGTTGCATGAATATTTTCCTTTTCCTACCAAGCATTGACTTCTTTCCGATCGACGATTGTTCAACAGCTCTTTACTCTATAAATCTTGATAGAATGACCGATTTTTATTAATTCATCATGAACTACAAATCATAATATTATTTATTATTAAGTTTGCGATCAGTCGCCACTATTCAATTGTTGTTTACAAAGGATTTATATAAATTTTACTTATTAACTTAATTACTATTCTTGTGGCTTCATTGAGATTCTTATCAGGGATTCTGCAATTGAGTTTCTATTTTATATAATAAAATTTTGTCTGTCATTTCTGCTTCTGTTTCCTGAATATATATTGTTAATCAAACCGACCTTTTTCCATGATAGATCTTCACTTTCAAAAAATATTTATTTTACATCAACAGAGTCGGTAAAAGGACGTCTGATGGTATGATGTAACTCATTCGACAAGTGAAACATAATAACTGTGATAGATGTTAATTGGCTAGACACGTTAAGGCATTACTCTGAGAAGAAAGCAAGTGTTAGACAACAATAACAAAATGATAAGATGGTGTTAAGACATTTACGATGATTAAATGATTGATCAGTAAATTGGTTCGAGGAAATTATCGTTATTAAATACAGCAGCTTTATACATATATATATATATATCTGGGTCAACTTTCCATCGTAAAACAATCACGTGCTCTTTCTTTTATTTCCTATAAACAGAATGGCTAATTTATGCCTGAATTTAATTACTCATGATGGGTAACAATCCTGTAAAATTCATTCAATTTAACATTGTGTCAGTTTGTCAGTTTAATTAGGAAAGGTAGCCAGAAGAATAAGAAAGCAAAAACATTACGTTTGGGAGACTAAATTAGTTTAATTTGTAAAAGTTGAAATCACAGTTTAATATATAAGAAAAAAAAGTTGAAAGAAAAGTATGTCTTTTCTTTTGACATTGACATTAAAAACTAATATTCATATAAAGAGTTTAACCTTTTTTAATTCACATCGGAATTTATTAAACCTCAGGCAGAACACAAATCTTCTATTTTTACATTTGTATGTTATCTAAAATGAAATGTTCCTTACAGATAGTTGTAATATCCGATAGCACTAAATTCCTGTGGCATTTAATGAGGAACTGTCCAGAATAAAAATATAACGGGAAATGAGATTTTTCAAAGTAACCAAATATCTACCAAGAAGTCAACTGTACCTATATCAATGGTCATTTATTATCTAACATCTATTTAATAAAAAGATATCTTCCGAATCACGCGATGTATACACGGAAGATAACCAGATTGACGCGCAACGTCATCGTTTTACTTTGTATTGATATTTATATCTACATGTATATATATTCTCAATGTTTTGTTTACAATTAGAGAATAAACTTTAATAAAATTTAGTTTCGGGTTCTTTACGAAACTTTATATACTGGTCATGTACCATTTTGTATTTAATTATAAAATACGTGAAAATAGTATTTGGTATACTTGCGCCTTTATAGGTGTAAGGTTAGGTTTATCACAAAAGGGTTATGCAGAAGTTGGAAATGGAAGAAACGAAATTTACTTTATTGATAACATAATGTTTTGCTCTTAAATCCTTAGCTGATCTTAGATCTATTTCATTTTTCGCTTTAAAGTCTACTAACTTATTTATGCACACCTACACTATCATAAAATAAACTGCATGTAAAGTAAAAACGATAAAAAAACAAGAACGCTAACAAAGTCATACAACTGAAATGTATAACAAGATGAAATTAGTTCATAACAATCTGTACATTTTGATTTCAAGAATATGTAGAATGCGTTGAAAATTAAGAAATAATAATAAAAAGAAATTTGTAAGTAAACACACGTGTACATATCAACATAATCAAAAAAGTTTCAAGACAAAAAAGTATGAAACAAATGTCAGAAACATTGATCACAAATCCCCATGCTGATGTAGACGATCACTAAAGAAAATGTTTTTGGTGTCGTTATGATACTAATGGCCAACAAACCACCCCTTCTTATTTTACAAACAACATCAGTGAATTATATCCTACTGTGCTAATATTAGTCAAAGCCATAAACATATTTTTCTTTCTTTATCTGGATATCGAAATAACAAATAATCAAAAACAACAAACCTTATATACTAATTCGCAATCCCAAAGTAAAGTAAAAACATTGAAAGCTGGCCAAAAAGCTAAAAACGTTACCTTCCACTTATAAAGTGAGGCCCGGTGCTCTGGAAGGGAAAGCACGTTCTGTAGCTACACGCGCAACGTAGGAAATACAAAATTGTAAGGAACAAACAATTATTGGATGTTAAATATATCCACGATATTGTAGATAATTTAGAAAATCTAAGGCACTTACACATCACACTATCACAGGATCTAAGCTTTTCTATGACATCAACAACATTATCCATAGATAAAACATATAGCACATCATTACTAGTGTAGGCTGTATATCACGAGGACGTAGTGTTATATTACATATTATACCAGTTTTAATTTTACAGCACTAGACGGCCGTTTAGGAATACAATTCCTCATCAGTAGTGCTTGGACCAAAATTATGAAACCAAAATTATTTTTAAGATGTTGACAAGCTACCAAAACGACCAAAATATATTTTACCAAATTAAGCTAAGGAAATACTTTGCATGAGGGAGTATACCTTAGTTTTTGAGAAATTTTAAATTTTAACTTGCAGGAAATTTAGAAAATTATAGTATATTTCTGACAATAATACGTAATAATAATAATATGTAAGTTAATAATTTAAAGAGCAGGACCTATATGAACTGATAGCTAGGTGTTTAATAGTGGCTGAATTTGGTAACAACGCGAAATATTAACGGATTTTCATATAATTGGTTAAGTCAGTTTATTGTTACTAATTTTTACTCAACCTGTTTAATTTTGAAGCACTCGGCGTCCGAATTACAGTCATCACCAGTAGTATCTGAACCAAAATTGTGGTAATCCAAATAGTTTTAGATGTTTTAGACATGATTTGAAATGTTGTTATTTTATTTGTAATGGCAATATGAAATCAGGAACTTTCCATGATTGCACTTTCAAAACACTTTTTCCACAATACAAAATCTATCTTAATTTGTCAAAGCTATAAAACATTTCATGTAATAATTTCAATAAACACTTAGTATTAGTATCATTAGTATTATTAGGATCATGTTTAATAAAAAGAGTGAGAACTTGGCCGTCCTTAATATAAAAAAAAGAAGAGGAATAACTTAACCGGCTTTAATAAAGCTGGAGTCCCTCTTTGGCGACTGTCAAAAGTCGTGTTAGAATTACTGATGATGATTTGGTGTTTTTTTTAGAGGAATCTGCTCTATATCTTTCCTTATATAGACTTTTGTGAGTTTTAGGAATTTAATTCAATAAGAAAGGTCAACTTCTATCCGAAACAAACTACTTAACAAGAAGTCAAGATAGTATCTCTTCAAATCGATGAGATATGAATTAAACTCTTTTTCATCTACGTTTTAATCGAAGATGTTCATCTCATGGTTACAATCATGTGACTTGTGTTGATCATACCCTCAGAAAACACCGCTCGCATCAAAGACAAATTGACATTAGTTTTATATAGTAGCGTGTGGATTTGAAAATAAAATTTAGCTTTTGGCTAAATATCTAGGGCATACAGAAAATTCGGGTGTAAAATGAGCTTATTTTGCTTGTAATGAAATGGCGATAACATAAGAGTGAAAGTGTAATCAACACGAATACCTAACTTGATCAAAACATTGTCGAAGTGTTTGCAGAAACGAAGGGGAGATTATGCTGGCGTTTGACAAGGAAACTTGGTGAAAATTATACATCTTCCGTAGGCTACAACTTATTATCAAATTCACGCGCCATCATATAAAATTATGGTCAGCCTACATTCAAAGCGAGCGTTTCCTCCAGAGGCGTGATCAACATAAGTCGCCACTCACCCGTACCATGAGTACTTAGTATCTAATTAAAACAATGAATCCTGAAATTAACATGCAGAAATCGTGATACCATTGTTAAGGCAAAGTGGTACAAATGGATGCTGACGTTACGCACGGCGCGTACAAATCTATGCACTTTGATGGTATTATTCTAAGTCAAAACTTAAAGGACTGTAATAATTTTTTTTATATATAATAATATAATAATTATGTAATAATTTTAATAAATATCTTGCAGGGAATAAAATACATAATGTCTATCGATTAAAAATATTAATAAGAATATACAAGAAAAGTATCATAAATACAATACACGAATAAATTCAACAGATCTAGATACCAGTGATTCACTGAAGATTTGCCTTTTATTACCTTCAATTGATAAAGACGATTTGTCACAAAATTTAATTGATGATATTTTTTTAAATATTGTTTCGATTTTCAAAATTCTTTCAGATTTAAAAAATTACAGATTTTCATATTTTTCATACACTATGACTTTTAAAATTTATTTGCAATGACGTCATGAAAATTTATACCGACATAGGGGTGTATCTGCAGAATTGCGTACGGAGTTTCTGAGTGACGTATTTTCGAGCTCGGTGGTTTTTGAACAGTAACTCACTTTGGCCAAGTAAAATGATTTGAATTATACTGATTTCTTCACTCTAGTAAAGATTTTGTCTCAATAGTTCAATATCTTTTTCATGTTTCAAATGTAGCCATTGATAATATTTCCTTGACTCTGAATGGCCCTTGTTCTTGCATTTTCGAAGTATATCATCATTGACTCTTCTTTCGGATGATAAGGCCTTGTTCTTCTGCTATTCGAAGTAATAATGTTTCTGAATATTATTATTTCTATCATAATTATTATTCCATAGTGACTGGGAATATAAAATAATCTAATTGATGATGTAATTTGTATACAAATAATAAAATTAATATATTTACTATAACAGCTAGAAGCACAAACACAACACTCCTAGTTTACGACACGATAACGTTAAATTTTGCAAGTTTGCCGTTCCTTTAGCAATATCGTCAAAAATCATAACATTGTTAATTTTGGTCATATTTTTGCATCAAATTTCGTCTTTAAAGATTAATACCGAAACATCAAGCAAGGTGACATATATAATTCTTTACATTTTCAGAAAATTCAAATTCAGACCTACATTATGTTAGTTTTTCAAAAACTTGTAGGACAATCTGTTATTTTTCTACACTTTTTCCAATTTTTCAGAGCCTGACAAAATGCAATTTCCCATTAATCCTATGTTAAAATCCCGACATTTTTGACATTTTTGACGCTTTATAGCTAAAAAAGTAAAAAGGTGACCCCTATATTTTTTACATTTTCAGATGCACCTCAAAAAGATTTACATATATGGAAAAAATCAGAAACTTGTAGGATAGTGCCTATTTGTACCATTTGGCCTTAAATGGCAATTGTAATACATAATAAAAGTAAAGATGCGCATAATCGACCATACTATAAATTCAATTATATGATTTACTTTTTCTTAAAAATCCTGAGTATGTTCCAGAAAATTCGAGGTCCAGATTACCGTAGGTAGGCGTTTTATCTATCACATTTGGGGTCTTTGGTGTCATCAATTTTCGTCTGCTGCCATTTTGTTTTTTTAAAAAGAGAGTGGCAAAGTCTTGTAATCAAGCATTGATTAAGCAGTTTAAGTAAATCAACTGTTATTAAATTCCCTTTAATGTTTATTTTAAAAGCATTCATTACAGTCATTTGACAAGAAAACCCATATTTCTCTCCACTTTCCAGTACATTTCCATTATTTACCGAAATAACGAGACGCTAATTAAACTTTTATTCAACATGATTAAGCATCATTAACGGTTATAATGAGAGAAGCATTAAATTAAATGGTCTAACTTTTTCTTTTTCAACTAAGTAACAAAGCAGGTAACAATGTTTCCTAAGTTGGTATGCACGTTCCATTTTTCATGTTTTTAAATAGAAAACAAGTAATTGCAAATCGTGTACTATGCAACAAAAGTACAATGTTAAAACAATACAAGTAAATTCAAAAACATACAAAGAAAACAAAACAATTCAGGAAGGGATGAAGTTTTAGCTAATGACAAAAAACATACCAATACAGGCCCAAAACAAAATCCCAAAGCAATAGTAAAATCTTTGAAACTGACATAATTCGTTAATCACGTGAATTTCCTCCAGGAATGTGAGACTGGGCAGTTTAAGTAAATCAACTGTTATTAAATTCCCTTTAATGTTTATTTTAAAAGCATTCATTACAGTCATTTGACAAGAAAACGCATATTTCTCTCGTAAATCCCTCTACCATTCAAATTATTTTACAACAAGTAGTCAATAAATTGCATTTTGAAAATGATCGTTATTGTAGCGAAAAAAAATCCCAAAACCAATGCATAATTTTTTTTAAATATATATATAAATTATTATTTCATTATAAATAATTAATATCAAGTGCTTATACTCTAACGTTCTGTTGTCGAAAGATGTGGTGTTGATTCATTTGTCTTTTAAAGCCTCTACGTATCCATATTTTGAATTCTAAAACAAAATACAAAAAGTTACTTTTTTATGTAAAAAAGAATGCCTTTAACTGCAAAATGCAGCTGTTTATCTGTTTTACTGCTAATGGTGTATTTTTTCACAATTAATACGCTGTGGTAGCTATAAAGAAGCAAGCTGCGTATAGCTAACAATATTGATGATAAGAATTGCGTATTAAAAACTAACCTGGATATATTTGACGTCCCATGGTTTTAAGTTCCTTTCATTCTGAATTTTGATTTACACATGCCTAGCTAGCCAGAATTTGTTTACCCTTTTTAGGCACCGTGTCTCATTTGTCTGATTGAAGCTCACGTGTTGAACTTAACTAACCCGTTTTTATTTTGCTTTTGGTATTGTGATATGATATCTTTGTTTACATTTTACCTTGATAAATGAATATAGTGAAACCCATAAAATAGTCTACCAACTCTCTTATTATTTTTACACATTTAAACAATGTCCATACAATGTGTATTAGTTGTATTTATTACGTATAGATAGAATAAAATATTACAAATATTTAAATACAGTCAAATCTGTCTATAAAGGCCACCCAATGGAACCAGCAAAGCGGCCTTTATGGGCAGCTGACCTTAATAAACAGGTTCAAATAATATGAATAAAGAACAATTGAGATACAATTCTACTGACCTTTATAAGCATTTGGCCCTTATACGGAGGTGGCCTTTGAGGCAGGTAGAACTGTAAATGTAGTAGAAAAGTCTATTTCCGTGAAATAATGGGAGGATTAAGCATCAGACAGGTCCAAAAAACTAAGGTACATGTGCAAATACATGATAAATCGAATACACTACAAAGCATACATGGTTAACAAGTGTAACAAATACAACTTAAACATCAAGAGTTTAGATTGACACTGCACCTAGGATCCAAACTTCAGATAAACAATGGAATTGATACATACACATAAAAAGCGGTTTTGTAAATACCGTTATAGTTTATCATAACAAAAATGATGTTGCAACTTTATCCTGGAATAAAATAACAAAAAGAAAATGAAACGCGTTTATTTTTATAAACAAGCGTGTACTGACAAAAATCGTTGTATCTATGTAATGCTAAGTCAGCGTTTTATTAACGTACCTGTCTAACGCCAAGTATATTTTATGTATTTTATTGTGTCGTACCATTGTATTTGTCGAATACAAAACACGTTTTATGTATTTTATTGTAAAAATATCTCATATTGCTGTTTATAAAGGTTATCTTGTAGGGAAATGACACCAACTAATTCAAGTTCAAAATATTATTTCAGTGCTGTCGGATTAATTAGATGTAATAGTTTCACGTCAATGTATCCAAAATAGTTCCCATTAAAATAAGCTTAACTTAAGCTTGTTTTGTGGTCACTTCCTGTCGAGGACACTCAAAAATAAACAGCAATTATAACGGCGATTCTGTTTTCTTTCCACATTTCTTATAACTGGGCTATGTTAACTGCTGTCATATTAGCGCTGGGATAATGTGGGATAAACCGTCAATTGTATCGTATATTTTTACCGCTAAGTGTATCGTTTGTTTTTTATTCCTAATTAACATTGTTGGTTCAAACAATGACGTGACCTAATCAACAATCAAACACGGCTAAATTCTGATGGTTCACGAAGTAATAAACAGTCTTTAATTTTAGATCGGTATATTTTTGATGCGATATAAAAAAGAATCAGATATGACAAAATTCAGCGGTTAATCACAAAGTATGATAAACAAACCAAGCATTATATTAAGATAAGTAAACAACAATCGCGCATGATACATTCTAGATAGTTCCAATATCTGACAAACGGCCAAGTCCATACGTTCAGATTAATTCACCAAAAAATGCCATTTATCATTAAGCACTACACAAAATGATAAAATAAATAAAAAAATGGAATAAACAAAAACAAAGTAACTAGTATCTATACGTCGGCGTGACAAATCTAATAAGAACTGTAATTGGATTCTGCTTTAACAAATAATTTATTGTTTTATTGTGCCTGATACCATGTAAATAAAGCGGATGTAACTAGCGCAATAATACGATATATTTAATTGTTTATCTCCCTATAACCATCTATGGTTTTGTTTGCGTTTGCGTTCCCTGTTTGCTTTCTTTCAAATATAATTATTTTAAGTTTTCTCCATTAAAAAATCTAACTATTACTATCAAATTTTGGCCTCGACTGATGACCCTCAAGCGTCCAGGGCAGAGTGGTTAAATGGATCATACCGATTTGTATTTAGTATGTCAGTTTCTCAGTTGCTTGCTGAGAGTTGTTTTTTCTCCGCCCAATCTTGTTCCCTCCAACTAATCAGCTCAAAAGAAAACACCATTACTCGATTCCAATTCAAGAAGATTTGTCAGTTCGCTTATCGAAGGTTGATTGTTTTTCCTGGACACCTCGTTTCTTTCAATGCTTCCAGAATTCAGCGCGTCTAACATATCTGAGCGATTTGTTTTTTTTTGTGTAAAGTACTTTATTACTTTAAATCACTTATTCATGCCTTGTATCTTCTTATATGTACCGTGTTTTACGATCCTCTAAAAACCCTGTACATAAAAGAATATATATCCTACATTTGACGTGTAAGTTTTTTTCTTTCCACATTTAAAAATATCCATGACGACAGTAAATTGATATATTACTTTATAGAATGTTTACTTAAAACCTTTTAAGGTTTATGAGTGTTTGATTTTCAAGAGAAACATTAATCATTTATTAGACATTTTAGCTTATTTATCAAGTAAGTGTTCATTAATCAACTTCTTGGTGAAATGGACGTGTTAAAGACAATGATATTTCTCAAGAATCCAAACGAAAATGCTTAAGTGCACTTACGACGGAATCCTTGTAAAGGGTTGAACAAATTTAAACAATCTACAATGCAATTGTACTATGATTTTCATTTTACAGTTCATGGACAAAATGCGTTAAAATCACGGAATTAAAATACATCCCAGAAGTTTATCCTCAAGAACTAATATCAGCAAACAAGTCAGATGTTTATCAACTTGTTTTTATCTCACTGTTATAATAACAATATTATTGACATTGAATTCTACGGTAAAAGGAACGACATTTGTTTTTCAATTATAACCTAGCATTGACTCGTTAACGATGTTCCTGGAGCTTTACACAATCGCTTCTAAATTTTTTGTTACATTATTGACGATATTTACTTCTACATGAACTTTAAACATGGGCCATTATCTTTGTGATTGAGTTTAAATTGTTATCTTTATGATGTTGTTTTTGTATGATATATAAAGGAAATTATATAGATATCTAAGAATAGTACTAGTTTTAAACAATATAGATGGCTTCTGTTTCCTAGTATCAGTATAGTATATCAAACGGGAACTTTAACACTATTATTGTGATCTTGTTCTCAATTTTACTCCGTAAAATGGTAAACAATGACAATTTTCATTGTGGAGTTATATAAAAAACTTTATATTGGAAGTATGATAATAATGTTTTTAAGCCAAACCTCAGTTGCATGACTTCCACACTGACTGATAACGCTAGAGTACCTTTACCCTCTAAAGCTTTAAAGAACTATCACCTCTGTGTATCCGATGAACATATTAACGACTTCCTAAATAATATGATTTCTATACAAATTTCCAATTTATATATTTCAAAAAAAATTTTTAAAGAGGAATAAAAATATTTTTGTCGGTATGTTTGTGTTTGATGATGACATATTACTTTTTATATGTTAATTATACAGCACTAGACGGACGTGCAATTCTTCATTAGTAGTGCTTGGATCATAATTGTGTAACATAACCAAAAATTTTTCAAGAGGTTGAAATTATTTCCAGAGAATCAAAATGTTAACCAAATGTGCTAAAGAAAATACTTTGCATGAGGAGTATACCTTAGTTTTTTTTAAGATAAAAGTAATGGTTGTTGGTCCAATATTTTGTAAAATTTGGTTCTTTTTAATTTTCATGTGAGAATGCATGTTTCATTAGTAATAAAAGTTGTATGATTGAGGGACCTCTAAAATACTATAATCACAGCACTTGACAAAGTATGGTATTTTATCAGTTGTGTTCTTTACGTTTGTAGTATCGTGTTTGGCTGTGTTACCATCTACTTGGTTTTTTTTTTTTTTTTTTTTTTTTTTTTTTTTTTTTTTTTTTTTTTTTGTCGTTTCCTTGATTGCGTGTGTCTGTTATCAGCTACGATGTTTGAAGTGGCAGTTCGTTTTCTTTTTCCATATTATATTTTATAATTCCCTTTAATTCCCTTTTTACCCTGTAAAACGCTATATTACTGTATTTTCATAAATTGAGTGACATGGTTTTTATTATTTATTCCTTTTCAGTTAATGTTTCCATTAAGCATTTTAAATGCACTGACCTAACCAAATTGTATTTTTAATTAAAAACATCTTCAAACCTCCTGTACATAGAGAAATTTTGGAAATTTGATAAAGTTTATACACCATTTGGGCCTCATTCAAAGTTACATCAGGGCATTTAGGGTCAGGTAGGTCATTGTTGTTCGGGGTTTTTTCAGGTTTGATCATCATGAATATTCCAATTATGATATAACGTTTATAGTTGTTCCAAGTAAGAAGGTACAGAAGGGATAATTTTGACATAGTCATATTTGTTGTTTTGTTAAAAAGTTCAACAATTGCTGTATGTACAGTATTAAGTTCACTTTTTCATAAATGAAAAAAATATTTTTTCTTATTAGGTCAGTATATTTTTTTATTAAGTTTTGACAAATTTTTTGTGAGTTTGTTAGAAAATATGACTTTATTCTTGCATTTTCCATGTGCACTGAATTTATGGAAACACAGTAGTAGTATTACTACTATGTGGAGCGGATAAAATGGTGTGAAATGATGAATTTTATCCCTAGAGTGGACCCTTTCGGTTTCGCAATTCAAATTTGCATTAAACAATGCATTGTCCGTTGTTACTCGCGAAATGTAGTGGGTTTTTGACGATTTTTCTTTGGAATAGTCCATTGTTTGAATCAATGAAATTAGTAAATGAAGTTATTTATGAAGACTTTCTTGGAGAGAAAAGAAAGAGAGAATACCACAATTTTATCAAAAATTAATTGTTTGATGCAAACATCGAAGACCTTTGAGTTATATTATCATTTTACTCGCTCCACGTGGTAATATTACACGCAGTTCTGTATTATACAAATTCATTCATGCAAGTTTGAGTTTTGATTGATTAAAAGTGTCAAACTGGGTAAAGGCCAAACTAATTATTATATTTACACTATGTAAACTAATTCCATGTAAGCGATAACTGCCCGACATTATGGCGATATTATTGCTTGCAAGTAAATATTAGCACAACATTCTCTATAGAAAATCTTTTTGCAAGTTTTAAGATATAAATTTTCAAACATTTTAGTCTGCAAAATTACTTTGGAAGTTCACGTGTTTAACTAAAATTGCTAGTATTCTAGGTTTTTTACTTTCCTTTGGGATTGTGATTTGGAAATGAATTGGTGTTTCTTTTTGATTTGCACTCTCTGGATGAAAGTAAACAGAAACATCATATTGACACACGCTTTTAGATTTCTATGTGGTAATAATTGTAGATAATTAATATTTTTCACGTGTTTAACTGATTTTGTTTAAAGTTTTTATCTTGCTTTTGGATTGTTATTAAATAACTTCAGATATTTGGTTTATTTTAGAGTTGAAAATAATTATCAAAAAGAAATTATTAGGAACATTTAATATAAAAAACAAATTTATCATACTCCCTATATAAAAAGGTTATATGGGTACAACACCACAATAAAAAATATCATTGTTTACCATTTTACGGAGTTTAATTAAGAACAAGATCACAATAATAATGTTAGATTTCTTGTTTGATATACATATGTACTGATACTAGGAAACAGCAGCAGAGGCTTCTAATATTGTTTAAAACCAGTATTATTCTTAGATATCTATATGACATTCTTTATATATTATACAAAAACAATATCTGAAAGATAACAATTTAGTCCGAAACAAAAAAAATAACAGCCTATGTTATAAGTTCAGGTACAAGTAAATATCGTCAATAATGTTAGAAGAATTCAGAAGAAATTGTGTAAATCTCCGGGAAAATCACTAACGAGTTAACGCTAGGTTATGATTGGAAAACAAACTTTGTTCTTTTTATCGTAGAATTTAATGTTAATAATATTGTTATTTGAAACAGTGAGATCAAAAACAAACTAATAAACATGTGTTTCTTAATTCTTTGCTGATACTAGTTCTTGGGGTTAAAACTTCAGGGTTGTAATTTAATTCCGTGATTTCAATGCATTTTATGCGTGACATGTAAATGAAGTTCATAGTAAAATTACATTGTAGACTGTTTAAACTTTATTCAACCCTTTACAAAGATTCCGTCGTAAGTGCTCTCAAACAATTGTGTCAATTGTGAAATATCATTGTCTTTAACACGTCTATTCTTCCAAGAATTTGATTAATAAACACTTACTTGATAAACAAGCTAAAATGTCTGATAAATGATTAATGTTACTCTTGAAAATCAAACACTCATAAACCTTAAAAGGTTTTAAGTAAACTATCTATAAACTAATAGATCAATTTACTGTCGTCATGGATATTTTTTAATACCGAAAGAAAAAACCTTACATGTGAAATATAGGATATAGATTCTATTATGTACAGGGTTTTAGAGGATCGTAAACACGCTACATACAGATAGATACAAATCATCCAGATTCGTCCAGGTATGTTTGAGATGGTTAATTCTGGGAACATTGATAGAAACGAGCAGTTCAGGAGAAAACCACCAACCCTCCGATAAGCTTATTGGCAACTGTCCTTCGATTAGCTTCCAAACGAGTAATTGTATTTTATTGAGTTCATCAGTTGGAGAGAACCATATTACGCGGTGAAAAACCACCGACCTTTAGCAAACAGCTGACAAACCGGGTACGAATCGGTATGATCCATTTAACCATTCAGCCCTCTACGCCTGAAGGTCATGAATCGGGCCCAAAAATTAATAGTAAGAGTAAGAATTTTGTATTGTGATATAATATAATCATTGAATTTGAAAGAAGGCAAATAGGAAACAAAAACTCAAACAAAATCATAGAAGATTATATGGAGATAAACAATGAAATATGGAGATAAACAATGAAATATATCGTAATATTGTGTTTATCTACATTCGATACATTACATGGTATCAGGCACAAAAAAACAATATATTATTTGTTTAAACAGAATCCAATTACAGTTCTTATTAGATTTGTCACGCCGACGTATATATACTATTTACGTTGTTTTTTATTCAAAGTTTATTTATTTTATAATTTTGTGTTGTTCGTAATGATAAATGGCGTGTTGGTGTGTTAATCTCAACGTACGGACTTGTCTGTTTATCAGACTTAACTAAGATCCAAAATGGCTTATGACTGATTGTTATTTACTTATCTCAATACAAGACTTCTTTGTTGATCAGAATTTGTAATTAACCGCAGAATTTTGTCATCTCTGATTTCTGTTTATGTCGCATCAGAAATATCCCTATCTAAAAAAGGGCTTGTCTGTATATAACTTTGTGAATTTTGCCATGTCCAATTTTTGTTTACGTCACGTCAGGAATACATTCGACTTTGAACCAACAATTTTAATAGGGTCTAAAGTATATACGGTACAATTGGCGGTAAATTCCATATTATACTAGCGATAATTTTACAGCGCTTAACATAGCATAATTATAAGAAATGTGAAAAAAAGAATCACTGTTATAAATGTTGTTTTTAATGTCCTCGACAGGAGGGTCCACAAAACAAACAGAGTTAAGCTTATTTAAATGGGGATTATTTTCTTGATACATTGACGTGAAACCATTACATCCAATGAATACGACAACACTGAAATGATATGAGTTGGTGTCATTGCCTTACAAGACAACCTTTATAAACGACTTAAATGAGATATTGGTAATATGAAACAATAAAACGTACTTATAGTATTCGAAAAACTCAACGCTTCGGCACAATGAAACGCATAAAATATTCTTGATATCTTGCGAGAACAGAAAGAACACAACACGGTGAAGCACATAAATTATACCGGGTGTTAGGAAGTCACGTTCATAAAATTGCTGACAGCATTACACAGATACAACGATTTTTGTTTTGTCTGTACACAAATACAAATTTTAATACCAATAGACGCTATCATCTTTTCTTTTTTTAGGCAAATTCCAAGATAAGATGACAATATATTTTGTCGTGATAAAATATTACAGTACCCACAGAAGCCTTGTTTTAACCTGATGTATAAATCCCATTTTTCATCTGAAAAAATCTATCTGTATCATGTAAAGCGAAGCTGGAGTGCAAGACCTTATTCATAAAGCTATACAATTGTGACTTTTAGAACCAAAACCATTGAACATCAATCGAATGTTCTATATTTCGTAAAACCAATTAGTGAATTTTGACCACACTATCTTTTACCTTAGTTCCCTAACGGCGTCACTTTTCTAGGGGAAGTTCGTGTATTTAATACTTCAATTTTCAAAGTTTTAACTTGCTATTGGGATTTTGATTTGGAGATGGATCGGTATGTTTCTGTTTCATAAAACAGAATGAAATAACATTCTAAATAACAGTCCGTTTCCAGAAGGAAACGCTTTCAAGGTCAAATATTTTGTTGTGGTATAATTTTTGGACACATTATGCATTCTAAGTTAGTTACTAGTATTTGCTAAAAGGAATGTATCACCAATGATGATTGAGAAACAAATCAACGCCACCTATCATGTTATCAGATATAACCATTATATAATCTATAATAATTTATTGTCACTTGCCTTGTTGAATAATTGTTTGGTACAATAACGATTATTTTCAATATGCATATTCTGATAGTAGCTGTAATATTTTTTCAGTCGAATAATAATAATGATGATGTAACTAAAATTATTTTGAAATATGCGAATAACTGTGGAACAACTACACGTATTGTTATGATATTGGAATGTAAGAGACATGTAATTATAAATGTGATATTATTCTCGAAGGTAAAAATTATATCTATTAGCACAAACGCCTTAATAATTAATATAACAGCTGTTTTTGTTAAATATTTACCTATTTATTTTTGTTAGCAATCTTGATGTTTATATTTTATTTTTATTTTCCATTATAGATATTAACCTTTGAATATGATAGTAGTTGTTGGATTACAAAAACATGATGTTTATCAATATTAAGTTTTATGTACTTGTTTTGTTTTTGGTATTTTGTTATCGAAAACTTTATTACCTTATGTATGATTGAAATAGGATAGTATTGTAAACCATACAACGGTTAAAAAGCTACAATGCAAAAAAGAACTTTTTTCTTTAATAATTATGATTATTTCTTTCGTGTAATATCTTGTTACACGTCTGATTAAATTGTAATATTACTTATATTTAAAGGTGTCATATATCCAAACAATTTATTAGTAGATGGTTTTAGGGATTTCTAAGAACTGTAAAACCTACACTCAATGCCACCATCTTTTACCATTAGACATTCGGCAATACTAATGTATTTGGCAATAACCGAAAAGAGCTTATAAAAACAAATAGGAAATAAACGTTTGAACTTGCAAATCAATTTAAAAATTTGGGATTTTTTTTTACACCTTTAATTCTTATTCTAGCTATCAAACAAAACCAAAATAACCAACTAACATCACATCTTTAACGCCAACCTACAAACAATTCTGACAGATATCGGGCAAAGTCTGAGCTTCATTAAATATTATGGTTGGTTACCAGGGGAAACGCCAAGAGCAAATTGTGTTTCGGTTTTGTTTTTTTAAACCTTCCGCGGTCGAAAAAACGGGATTATTTTTTGTCAAGTGTCCGACACCGGAAAACAATCGGTCACATTCAGTTTCGTATTTTAACGGTAAAATTCGCATGTATGGGTGAAAACGCAATATAAGCACATGTATCATAAACTTAAAATTTCGTATGTATTATAAAATTTGAGATGACTTATCATACTTATAAAAAATTCGCGATTTTCTGACGGCACCCGATTTCTCTTAAAAATCAGCACGAAATTCAACTCGATTTTTAAAACTTGTACGTTTTTTGTACCATAAATATTTCTCTTTGAAATTTTGACATAACATTACAATACTATTGTTATTTATTTCCTTAAAATATTATACCTGGTGCATAAAGTGTAGATATCTGAAAAAAGCAAAAAACCAAGAGCCTCCATTCGTCGTCAATGAAAACAAAAATGGCCGCGAGCTTCAGTGTACAGTAAATTCAGTGTCGTGTTTGAACGGTAAAGTTTGCATTTATGGGTGTGAACGCATTATAAGCAGATTTGTCATGAACTTAGAATTTCGCAGCATGAAAAAATCCGAGATGACATGCATACTTACAAAAAATTCGCGATTTTCTGACGGCACCTGGTTTCTCTTGTAAATCACTGTTAATCAGCATGACTCAATTTTTAAAACTTGTACGTTTTTTGTATCATGGATATTTCTCTTTGAAATTTTGACATAACATTACAATACTATTGTTATTTATTTTCGCAAAATATTATACCTGGTGTATACGGTGTGGATATCTGAAAAAAGCAAAAAACCAGGATCCTTCATTCGTCGTCAATGAAAACAAATATGGCCGCGATCTTCAGTGTACACTAAATTCAGTGTCGTATTTTAACGGTAAAATTTGCATTTATGGGTGTAAACGCATTATCAGCAGATTTGTTATGAACTTAAAATTACACATGTATGAAAAAATTCTGGATGACACGCATACTTGCAAAAAAAAACCTCTATTTTCTGACGGCACCTGATTTCTCTTAAAAATCACTGTAGCCTAATCAGCATGAAACTCGACTCGATTTTTAAAACTTGTACGTTTTTTGTACCATGGTCTTTTCTCTTTGAAATTTTGACATAGTATTACAATATTATTGTAATTTATTTTAACAAAGTATTATACCTGGTGCATGCGGTGTCAATATCTGAAAAAAGCAAAAAACCAAGAGCTTCATTTGTCGTCAATGAAAACAAATATGGCCGTGACCTTCAATGTACTCATACTGTACATTGTACATACATCTGACGTAGTGACGTCAATATCGTGTTTCGCTTCATCACACAGTCGAGTCATGACTGTTGCATGCATTATCGATTTTTCTACCTACATGCACTGTCAGCTGCCCAGCATGTTTACATATTGCGCTGACTTCTAATCGTTACATGTTGCAGGGATCCTACCATTTTGAGGTCCAAAATATAGGAAAAATAGGAATGTGGCATCAAAATTATAGAAGTTTTATAGAAAGTTATAGGAGTTTCCACTAAAATTATAGGAATATTTTTAAATAATTTGCACAAAAATATACATCCATGGCCTCTCCTACAACCATTTCTGTTCCCCCTTTTACTAACAAACATAAACTATTGCCAACTGCAATGTATACTTACTGGTTTAAAAATACATAAACGTGACTGTTGTTTCATATATGTACTAAATGCAAGAAAATGTCCCCATTCTGAATTCCAGTAACAAAAATCATGAAATCAGGAAAATATAAGGGTAAAAAAATTATAGGAAATACAGCCCAACCTGCCCTCAAGGCCACATCTATATAATGGTCTCCTGCCTATAAAGGCCAGTATAATTGTATCCTAATTTATTCATATTATTTGAACCTGTATACAAAGGTTCATTAAGGCCACTTTTACTGGTTCCTTTGGGTGGCCTTGATAGACAGGTTTAACTGTGTAGGAAAACATAGAAATGGTAGGATCTCTGATGTTGACCTCCACTCAAAGCAATATGTCTTGCTGGTCCAAATAATCAGCATTAATGTGTGTGTGTGTGTGTGTGTGTGTGTGTGTGTGTGTGTGTATGAGAGAGAGAGAGAGCATATATGTGTGATGGGAGGGTAGGATTTGAGGAATTTTAAAACGGCATGATTATGTACAACATATTTACCCATTACAAGCCATATGTGTTATATACATGTACATAAGTAGTCTACTACAATATTTGTCTTATTTCAAACCAACACCAGAATATGCAGGTGTGCAATAAAGTAGATTCTATTTATAAATTGAAAATGAAATGCATACATTAAATAATTAGAATGCTGCATCAAAACTAATCAAAGATAAATCTCATTTTTTTTAAATTTTAAAATTAATTGTACATGTGAAGTAGTCATGGACTTGACATTTTAATGAGGAAAAAAGCATAAACTATATTATGTTGAGGCAGTGCTTGTGAAAACAATATTCATTAACTTGGGTTTGAGCTTAGCTGTGGATTAACATCTTTAGACATTGCTTTCATATCACAAAATTTCATATACATACATACATATATATATATATATATATATATATATATATATATATATGTATTTTAGTTGTTTAATGTGTAATTTCAGTGTTCAATCATGAATTTGATTCTTTCCTGATCATTTTCAGCTTATGAGGGTTAATTTGAGGTTGAATGTTACACAAATAAAAGTGTAAATAAGATTTACATCAAATACTTATTATAATTCCACATCAATTTAGTTTATTTTATATAGTTTTAATTTTAATACTAGTTTTACCAGTCTAAAAAATGGGTTTTATCATAATTATAAATGAAAAAATGCACAAGTCATGAGTTATCAGTGAAAACTTGTTAAATCCATGGACTGAAACAAAATCAGCAAGTAATAATATAACTACCAGATGTGAAAGTTTATAAGTGCCTTACATACATGTCCAAATTTCACAAAAATTGAAATCATTTTTCATTTGAAATAACCAGTATGGGGGTCTTTCTCTGGTTCCACACTTGTTCATCATCTGAATTAAATGACAACTTATGATGGGCCATGTTAGCTTAAATTTGAATTACTCTGGCTTTTAAGTCAACATCAGATGATTGACACATGTATTGTTGTAGGTATGGTATGTCTATGTGTTTGTAACTCACATCTAAACACATCTGTCAAACTAAATTAAGCAAAGTGACTTTAATGACTTGGCTCAGTTGTGGGTGTTGAATCAAGATTATAATGGACAATTTGCAATGTTTTAGACCTATCTGTTTATGGTTTAAGTTAAATTATAATTTCATTTCATTATTTAGCAATTTCAATTATTACATTAGCAAAAAGATGCTGTCTCCTCTAAAGTTTTAGAGCAAAAACAGTAGAGCTGTCATGTGCTACTGAAATAATATAATTCAAATGTTTTGACTTTGAATGCATTATTTTAATAAAAATTCAAAATCATTTTAATCAGCACATGACAATTTCATAAAAATTCAATAGTAGCACATGCCAGAGCTAATTACAATAAAAATAACTTAGTAGCTTAGATCATAGATATGAAAGATGTTCCTCATCTAAGGAATATTTTATGTAGAAATCCACATTCCTGGTCAAATATTAATGGTAAATATTTTGAGTAAACCCATTCCCCATGTATCTAAAATAAAATAAATAACATAAGACAGTTGAATGTTATTTAGCAGCCAAATAAATTGAAGGCCTACAAAGCATACAGGCCAATGTGTCCTGAGTACATGCAGGCCAGTGTATTGGTATCCATGCAAACTTCATATATTCAGTGGTACCACAAATCAATCCTGCATGTTATATGGGGTAAAAACCATGACTACCATGTACAAAATACAAAAGGATCATTCGGGAATGCAAAAAATAACTTTGAGGCGGTGACGGCACTTTTCTAAGATGGCTGCCTGAAAGTAGACCCAAATTTCCGGCAAAATCGGCTTGAAGTGTGAAGAAAATTACTATTTAAATGGTAAAACTTACTTTATTTCAGCAAATAAATCCAAACAGCGTCTCTGGACTATTAAATTTACACATGGTGTACCATGAGGAAGCTGCCGTTGCATTATTTATGGGTCAAATGAGCCGGAAAAGGGATCGACCTATGATCACATATCCGACATTTTCATCGATTTTTTTCGACTTTAAAACTTGTACGTTTTTTGTACCAGAAAATTTAACTGTCGAATTATACATCAAAATAAACACAGGAAAAAGTTCTTTCCATTCATATTAAAACATCTTTGGTGCATGAGCAAATAATTGAAAGAGATCACAATTTTCAAAAAAATAATTTTCGATTTTAGGCAAGTGCTTTCAATCGGTATTTAAATGGTAAAATTGCCACCAAATTAGAGCAAATCTGCCTTTAATCAATTACAATTATTCAGAAATTTTAATAAAATGCCATGTGTTTCAGTAATAACAGTCGGTAAGACAAATATTTCATTATTTCCACGCCTCGAGTGTATGCCGTTTTTGGCCATTTTTTTCACCCCTTCTGCGCGTGCAAACTTGTTTAATGAATTAATGCGTAGGCCGGGTTGGCGTTTCCCCTGTAAGACATTGATTATTAATAAGATAAAAGCTATTAAAATCATAAACAGATTATTTTAAGAAACGAATGTAATTATTATAATTTATTTATTATTTAACTTATATCAGCCTCAGATAATATATATATAATATATTTACTCAAACATCCAGTCTGAGGTCTGGCGAAATCCTTACAAAATGTTTAGTGTTCCCTCAGGAGTTAGACGCGCTATTAAATATTATAAGATTTCAAGTAAACATTCTATAAAGGATTCTATCAACTGAGGTTATATCGGTTTCATGTGTCTATCCTTCATAATTTTGAAGAAAGAAGTTTTTATAGACCTCTATATTAGCTGAACGAAGATTAAATGTCATGTAGGTAGACAATAGTCAGGAATAAAAAAGTCACCTTAATAACGTCCAATAATCTTGACTTAAACGGTTTTATTTTTTTTATTTTCAACTCTAAAATGAATCAAATATCTAAGTATTTGACGATGTTTTGTTCTGCACATTTAGTATTTTAGTTTGTTAGCACATAATGCAACTAATTCAGACATACCAAATGGAGTTAAGGCCAGTCTAAAGTCTTATCTAAAGAAAATAAAAAATAAAAATAACATAAGTTAATGTTTAACAAAAGCAGCAGTCATATTTAGTATAACTTTTGTACTTATAGATATAAATTATTACCTTCAAGGATAATATAACAACAAAAATAATCAACCACCATCTTATGCAATTACTTTTTATTCACAATCGTAAACTTACATGTAATAGATGTAATGCGTTATTACAAAATGTATTTGATAAGTACATGCGCAAGATTGATAACAGTACATCATTTTGGTTTATTCAAATGAAAAAAATGTTTAAGGCTCCTATCGAAGTGTTTGTCACGGTAAATTATGAGAATTATAACCTATTGTGATAGTAAAAATCCAACAATTTGGAATGAAGATCATTGATTTTCATTAGATTGACCTTAGTCAGAACGGTTAATAACTATGGGCATCTGTAATTAAAAGAGCCTTAAAATATCAATGCACTGAGTCAAAAATTACGACATAATACGTCACCAAACATTAACCATTGTCATTTTAGCAAGTAAAATCCCCATAGCGGCAAATTGTTCTTCTTACTAAAATATTTTACAGTAATCGTGGATATGCATACGACATCACTTTCAGTTACCACTACGGCAAAAAAAAAGTGTGAAAAATCACTTATGTTTATTACATTTTCTTTTTAACTTGAGTATAATACACTGTCACAAATACTGTGATATTAATAGGCTTCCATCTCTGACTTGATTGGAAATGCATATCTAGTCGTTTCAGTTTGAAATCGTCCTTACATGAAAGTATATTCCATAGAAAGCTAATAAACGCCCACTTACCTAGCAAGTTGTCCTAAAACACATAAACTGTGGAAAGACAATAAAGCATAAGAAATAACTCGCTTTCTCAGGTGAAATACGAAACCTTGTCATGGTTTCAAAATAAAAACTGAATTTAGTATCAGCTTCAGCAAATATCAAACGTAAAATTTTCAAATATAACATCACATAAAAGGCTACTGGCAACATATTTATTCTTTTTTGGCAAAATGACCAGAAAGTACTGTATCTGTCAAAGAATTTATTGGGTTTTTTTATTTAATTACTTAAACATTTCAATACCATATCAAAACATCACACATAATACAGTTGCTTCAATATTCGATTTATTTTTGCAATTTGTTGCACATTTACAAAAAATCGTTTCATATAACGTTACTTCGTTAAACATTTATTATATTTTTATTTCTGGAAACAACAATTTAACATTAGTTTATTTTTATCGAATGAACAATATCCAGAATCTATTATATTCTATTAAATTCAGCATTATTTCTAATTTCTTAATTTTTTTTTTTAAAAAATTGTGGGATATAATATCACAACAAAAAATAACGGATAAAATTTGGGTAACTTTTTTAAATTTTGTTTTTATTGTCCAAATTATAAAACAACTAAAAGAACGTATTAAACTTTGATGAAAATATATGTGAATAACCGCATGTATTACCGTGAGTATATTTATGGACAACTTCCTGTTCAATAAATAGGATGGTTGAAAAACTTCTAATACCGGCATCACTAAATCTTGGATACCCAAAGAATGTTACGTATTCAACCTCGTAACGTTCATAGGCATTGTTGCTACCAAGAATGATTACCATCAGTGTCTTAGGCATCAATCTAAATACATATCATTACACGTTGCCAATATAAACTAAAAGTTTAGGTTTGAATATAGTGTTGCGGGACATTTCGAAGTATCGTTTGCTAACCTTTTCTATAGAAAATGTCACTACAAAGTAAGGTTAGCCTTAGTGACTCGGAAGACATTGGCTTAGCGTATGAATCAAATATAAGATACGACCCACCTCGTGTTACGTAATGATCACAAGCGGACACTGATGATAATTGATCGAAATGAAGCTTTCAATCAAAAACAAACATACTTATCCATTTCCGAATCACAATCCAGAAGCAAAGTAAAAACTTTGGAACTGACAAGTTAGGTTAGACACGTGAACTTCCACCAGGGAAGTGAGGCCGGGTGCTCCGGAAGGGTAAGCACCTCCTGTTTAGCTAGCTACACCCGTCACGTGTGTAATCAAAATTGTGTGAAAGGAACATGGAACTATGAGACGTCAAATATATCCAAGGCAATCCTGGACACAGAGACATCAAACTTATCAACAATACTGTGATGACGGCCATAAAACTTTTTGAGGGCCTTGATAAGCCTAGGCTTGCAATATCCCTGAGTCAACAATTTATTTGCAAGCTGCCTACTTCGTTGTATAAAGTCCCCGTAGTGGGAACAAGCTCTACCATAGCGTATTAATTGGGAAACAAATACACCATAAGCAGGAGAAGCAGGTATATTGCTGCATAAAAAAGGAAAGTTGACAATAGAAAAATTGAAGTCATCACGTTTGTCATAAAGTTTCAAATGTAGCCTTTCTTGTGCGTCATAATTCAGGTATAAGTCTAAATATGAAGCAGAACTTGAGGAATCAGTCAAGTCTTTTATTTCAAGCTCACTAGGATAGATGACATTTACATAGTCTCCAAATTTAGGATTGTTAAGAGACAGAACGTCATCTATGTATCTGTATGTTGAGTTGAATGATTTGGCGACAGTTTTCTCTCCAGATTTAACAAGGTTCTGCATAAATTCTGCTTCGTAAGAATAAAGAAACAAATCAGCAAGCAATGGTGCACAGTTTGTACCCATTGGTATACCGATTGTTTGCTGAAAAACTATATTACCAAACACAACAAATATGTTATCTATCAAAAACTCCAACATTTTGTTGATGGTATCTTCAGTATATTTTTGTTTGGAATCCGTATGATGCTTGACAAAATAACCAGAATCCCTATTTAGCACCAGATATTTGTATCTTGGCTTACCGTTTTTGTAGAAGAAAGACAAGTGAATAATTTCTTTAAGACGTTCTTTCAATTTAGAATGAGGGATTGTGGTGTATAGTGTAGAAAAATCAAATGTTTTTATACTTTTTACATAAGATAAAGTATTAGAAGCAAGATGTTCAAGTAATTCTTTAGAATTTTTGAGAATCCACATTTGGTTGATTCCAGATGTAGAATATACTTTTTCTGAATAAGACTGAAGACCATCTTTGACGATTGTCAAAATTTGTGTTAGAGTTACCGATAATGATTTAGTAGTACATTTAGATGAGCCTGCTATATATCTTTCCTTGTATGGATTTTTATGGAGTTTAGGAATCCAATACAAGTAAGGAAGATCAAGATCTTCCTCTTTAAGATTGATACCGAAAGACTCGAGAACTCCCCTATGGTTGGAAAGAACTTCATCTTTGGTAAAATTAGTTCTAGAATATGCAGGGTTATTTGATATACTATCTAAACCAAGCTCCTTAATAAGACATTCAAGGTAGAATTTCTTACAAACGAGAATAATGTTGTTGGAAGCCTTATCAGCTGGGACAACAACATATTTGTTGTGTATGTCTGTAAGAATTGCCTTGATTTCTGGATCCTTGAGTACTGAAGACGGTTTAGTAAAATTTAATTACATTGATGCTTTAAAATTTAATCTGTAAAATTTTCCGATTGTTCTTTTAGTATTATTTATAATCTCAATGCGTTACACACAAAAAATCTGTACTTGAGGTTTTATATTATTTCATGAATTCGATTCCATCGAAAATCTAATTAAACTGGGTAATGTAACCACTGGATTCATATAACGTAATTGATCTTACTCTAATGTGCACAAATGGTATGTTTCACTGTGTCTTATCTTTTACTTTTAATCTTAAAACTTTAACTTTATAAGACAAAAAAATCAATCGGAGATTTATTTTCATTTTCTTTATTAGCATAGAATAAAACCTCGTTGTGATATTACAGTTTAATCAGACGTGTAACAAAATATTTCAAGAAAGAAATAATTATAAGTAACTAAGAAGAAGGTTGTTTTTCCTCAGTAGTTTTTCAACCAGAGCGCGTCTTAGAAATTAGAATACTACTTTATTTCAATCATAACTGGTTTTAGATAACAGAAATGGCATATACAAAATGCGTGCATAAGAAATCAATGATGATAACCATTACTTTTAAAACCAACACCCACTTTCATATGCTAAAATGTCAAAATCTATATTGGAAATAAAGCACGTGCTATGTATTGTTAACAGTAAAGGCGCTTACAAACAAATTGTTGATATGTTCAAGCCTAGGCTTATCAAGGCCCTCAAAAAGTTTTATGGCCGTTATCACAGTATTGTTTAGGAAGGTTTTAGCGTTCTTGTGACTCTCTATAACCATATATCGATAAATGGTGTGGTGATATGATTTCTTTAAATATAAGTTTTATTACAATTTAATCAGACGTGTAACAAAATATTACGAGAGAAAAATTAATTATAAGTCATAAAGAAAAGAGGTTGTTGGTTTTTTTTTCACAGTAGCCTTTTTTTAATCAGAGTGCGGTTTACAATACTATCCTATTACAATAATTTCTTGGGTAATTAAGTTTTCAATAGCAAAAATGACTAATGCAAAACTAGCACATATAAATTTAATATTAATAAACATCATGTTTTTCTAGTACAATAACTACTATCATATTGAAAGGTTAATATCTATGATGGAAATAAAAAATAAATAAACATCAAGATTGCTAACGTACAAATAAAATAAGTAAATATTTAACATAAGCAGCTGTCATATTTATTATAAATTCTATTGTACTAATAGATATAAATTATGACTTTCGAGGATAATATCACAACATACATCTTCATAATCTACCAGCGTCACATGAAAAATTTTCTATTCACAATCGTATAAATATGTGTAATATATGTAATACCTAATTACAAAATACATTCATTTAATAAGTACAGGCGCACTATCAAGATTGATTCATATACTTCATTATGACTTACTCCAAATTGTTAATAGCTCCTAGCGCAGTAGATTATGAGAATTGTACCTAATTGTGTAGATAAAAATAAAAAAAACTGGAATGAAATTCGTCGGTTTTCATTAACAACAGGCATCTGCGATTAAAAGGGTCTTAATATACCAATGTCAAAAATTACCATTACGGGAGTTTATGTTTCTGAAAATGACGGATCCTTTTTTGGATATGACGTAATATGTCAACAAACATTAGTTATTGCCATTTTAAGCAAGTAAAATCCTCATAGCGGTAAATTGTACTTCTGAAGTACTGAAATATTTTACTGCTATCGTATATGTGCTCATGACATCATTTTAGATAAGTCTACACTCAAAAAAGTGTTAAAAAGCACTTGCAAAAATTGGATTTTCTTTTAAATGTGTGCATAATTCACTGCCAATATCACAGTGACTCCTATATCACCAGACTTTCATCTTCAACTTGAAAGGAACTGCATATTTAGTCGCTTCACTTCAAAATCTTCACTACATAAAAAGTATATTCCGTAGACACACTCTTGCCTAGCAAATTGTCCTACAACTTGTAGACTGTGGATACGACAATAGCGAATAAGAATACTTCTCTTAACAATTTGAAATACGCAACCCTGTCATGATTTAAAATAAAAACTTGATTAAGTATCAGCTACAGCGATTATAAACCGTGAAATTCCAATTATTATCGAATAAAAGACTACTGGGCAACATTTTTATTCTTTTTTGTGGACAAAATGACCAGAATGTATAGTATCTGCCAAAAACATTTTAATATCATATCAGAATATCCAAAAAAATAATACATGTACTTTAGTATCTGTTTTAATGTTTGCTGTCGAGTGCACATACATGTATACAAGAAAAGGTTTTATAATACGCTAGATTATGCTATTTCATTTAACATTTATTTTCGCTATCGAGTGCACATGTACAAGAAAAGGTTTTATAATACACTAGATAACCTTATTTTATTTAACATTTTAACATTTATTTTCGCTATCAAGTGCACAGGTACAAAAAAGGTTATATAATACGCTAGATAATATCATTTCATTTGACATTTATTTTCGCTATCGAGTGCATATGTACAAGAAAAGGTTTTATAATTTTCTTAATAATGTTATTTCAGTTTACAATTAGTATATTTTTTATTCTCGAAAATGGCAATTCAAAATGATTAGTTATTTTTATGGCGTGAACAATATCCAGGACAAGATATATTACATGAAATTCATCATTATTTCTAATTTATTACTTTTTATCAAATTTTGTGAGATCATCTCATAACAAAAAATAACAGTGTTTGCTCACATTATTTTTTTTTCCAATCGTATTAACATTTACAATAACGTATTATTATTATTAGTAGTAGTAGTAGTAGATATGTGTGAATAACCGGATTTTTTATCGTGAACATATTTATGGGATATCCTGTTCAGGAAATAGGATGCTTGAACGTCCTCTAATAACGACATCACAATTATTGATATTGTATACCTGCAGACAACCATTAACTTAAATGCTATATAACAGTTTCATTTCTCATAAAACAACTGCCATATATGTGTTTAAAATAAAAAAAACACCAACAAGAAAAAGATGAAAAATTCAAACACTGTATTATTTGCTGTATTCTGTAGGTTGGAAAAAGATCCGCTAACTCATTAGTAGTATCGGTTGTCCAATAACTACAACATCTGTGTTGGACCCCAAGTTCTTATGCATTTAAATTCAGGTCTGTATCATAGACTTATGTAGTTTGCTCAATTTAAAATAAGGTGACACAATTACTTTATTTATTTTATAGTATCCCATAACTTTCAAAACTACACACTTTAAATCATTTGG
Organism: Anadara kagoshimensis; assembly: GCA_021292105.1. Lineage (NCBI taxonomy): Eukaryota > Metazoa > Mollusca > Bivalvia > Arcoida > Arcidae > Anadara > Anadara kagoshimensis. The sequence goes on along the minus strand of CM037870.1, from coordinate 39,265,956 downwards.
AATGAATATAAGTCGTTTAACATACTACAGCCAAAGTTTCAAACATTTAAAAGTTATAAATGTTATTTATGAAAAAGAGCTGACTCAAAACAATAAAGATAAACAAAAAATGTCGTTTAAACTTTAATTTAGTAGTCGTTAAAAGTAACGCGTTTTATAATCACTAATTATAATTCAACAGGACTTCCCTTCCGGCATGGCGTCAATATAAGCAAGACGTCTTTTGGCGCCCTGGATTTAATCTGGAAAATATTTTAGGTAACATCTACAAATGCCACAAGGAAGAGGTGCAGGTAATAAGAGTAAAAGACAGGGTATTTAGCAGACAGATATACGGTCTGTGTTAACGAGAAGTATGTCAGATATTTTAAATAAAATAAGAAGTATGCAATATGATATATATTGCTTACAGGATAGTCATATAGAGGAAAAGTTTGAAAATATAATTTCCTCAGAATGGTATTAGAATTTTCAATGAGAAATTTTGAATTTCCCAGTATGCAGATGACACTTCACTATTTCTAGATGGCTCAGAAGAATCACTAAAAGAAACACTAAGAGTGCCGCACTTGTTTGTCAAAATGTCTGGTCTGAAAATAAATATTGAAAAGACTAGTGTTATATGGATTGTGGCTGAAGCAGGGTCTTTGGATAGATTTTGTACAGAATATAACTTGAAATGGAATCCGAAAACATTTACAGTTCTTGGTATACAATTTAATGTAGAATTAGGTAATATTACTGAGATAAATTATGAAGATAAAATAAATGAAATTAAAAGACTAATAGGAATTTGGAAACAAAGAAACTTAACATGAAATGAAAAAATCTTGATAATTAAACCTTAAGATTATCAAACATTAATCATCTTTTAATGTCGTTACCAACTCCAAGTGCTAAATATTTGAAAAAAACTTGAGCAAATATTTTTTTAAATCTTTGTGGAATAAAGGAAATGATAAAATTAAACGTCAAGTTATTATGTCTACCTATGATAAAGGAGGTCTTAGAATGCCAAATATCTTTTCTTGTGCAAAAAGTCTAAAAGTTACCCGGATAAGAAGACTACTTGTAACAAAAAGCTCTTGGAAAGTTTTTGCTGATAAATACTTGAATTTAGACATCTTAGATTTTGGACCAGACTTATTGAGATCAAAATTGTCTCAAATTAAAATCCACTTTGGAAGGATGTTTTTACATCTTTTTATCAATTTTCCAAAAATATATATGAAAATTCTGAAGAAATAACAGACATAATACACCAGCCTCTTTGGTTTATCTCGAATATTAAATGGAAATTTATCTCTGATTGGTATAAAAAGGGAGTAAGATATATATGAGATTGTGAATGAGGACCAATTTTTATGTTTTGATGAGGTTAAAAATAAATATAAAATAAAAGGTACACAGTTAGACTACCTAGGCTTAATAGATTCACTACCTAAGAAATGAAAGTGTAAGATATTAAGTTCTCAGTATCAAATTCAAAGGCCCTTCCAACCAAATCCAATCGCCACCCTTTTAAGAACAAAAAAAGAATGCAAATATATATATAATTTTCTCAACAAAAATAATTTAGAGGTAGAAATAAATAGTGTTAAAAATGGGAATCATTATTGGATTGTACTTTTAGTAAAAGTTTATGGAAGGAGTTTTTTATGTTACCTATGAAAGTTACTATTGAAACAAAATTACAAGAATTTCAATATAAATGCCTGCATAGAATTATAACTACTAAAAAAGATTATTTCTCATGAAACTAGTAGATGATCCTTTTTGTTCTTTCTGTTAAAGGGAAGAAGAAACAATACAGCATTTATTTTTTGAATGCCCTTTTGTAAATCCTATATGGTCTGGGGTTAAAAACATAATATTAGAACATGGATATCAAATAAATAATATTACTATGAAAGATGTTTTATTAGGAATTGTTGATGAAATTCCAGTTGTGAACCATTTGATCATATGTACGAAATATTTTGTTTTTAGACAGAGTATGTTGAAAAACAAGCCCAGCTTCATAACATTGAAAAGATTTTTGAGTATGTATTTTAATATAAAGAATAAATTGGATTTAAAAATAACACTTTAGGTAAATCTTATAAAAAGTGGAGTATTTAAGATAATATGTTTGAGAAAAATGAATAGCTTAATACATTGTATGCTTCGTTCCAACATGTCATTCTTCAGATATATATTGTAGAAATATGTCAATATCAGCAAATATTGGTTTATGTTTCTCTTTTATTGATTTAATCATCATTATCATTATATAACATATAAGCTACCCTTTTTTCTGTCCTCTATAACCCATTATTGGTATTTCTCTCTGTCTACCTCCTAAGGAGAATACTTAGTTCTTTCGTTCTTTCAATTTCCTTGCTCTCTTTTTTAAAACACACACACACACACACACACACACACACCAACAAAGCCCAGTAACATTTCGTTTTATTGTATTTTTATACAGCCTGCAAACAAAGTACATGTAGGTGTAATATGTGTGTATGTAGGTATATATATGTATTTGTATGTATGTATATATGTATGTAGATGTATGTATGTATGTGTATGTATGTATGTATATATATATATATATATGTATACATGTATATATGCACATCAGTTTTTCTTTTTAAATTTATTACTCTCAAAATGTATATATATTTGGTATATCAATTTCTGATGCAAGCATAAGTTACTTTCATCTTGTAGAATAATAATAACAAAAGGTATTAATATAACACAGGAATTATCTGTATGTTGGATACACTGTGTATAAACTGTCCTGTTGTAGTTGTATTCTATGGCAGATGAGTCCAGGGTTTCAACCCTGGCACCCTGGCTGACACCTTTTCTTTTTTTTTTGTCTAATTAAGTTCTGGGCACAATAAAAAAAATATAATTCGACATGTTTGTCTTTTTTTACAATTCGCTTCTTTCGCTTGATATTTCACATTATTAGTTGCATTGATTATTGATAAGTTTAGGGTTTTTCTTAGTACAGTTTCTTTCGCTTAAAGTTTCGCTTAATTAGTTGCATCAATTAATGCCAGTTTCGTGTTTTCTAGTACAATTTCTTTCTCTTGATGTTTGGTATTATAAGATGCATTGGATATTCCCAGTTTTATGTTTTTCTAGTACAATTTATTTCTGTGCAATTCATTTCATGTTTCATATAACTAGTCGCATTTGTTATTGCAAGGTTTGTGTGTTTCTAGTTGTTTCTTTTGCTTGATGTTTCGCTAAATTACTTGCATTAGTTACTGTCTGGTTCATTTTTTTCTGCTGCAATTTGTTTTCCAACTTTTTTTCTTTTATAACCTTTTATCTATCTGAAACATACAAAGTAACAGTAACATTTCAAACATACGAGTATCATTACTGCATGTACATCATATTAAAGGGAGAACGGAGAATGGGTATTATCTATGCGAGCATCATACAGATACAGCACAGCCCTGTCAAAAATTTAACATTTTAACAAAAAGGAGTCAAACTTCAGTTGGCGAGTAGCTGAGAGTTGGTTAATAAGTGACAAAAAAATCTTCAATACACTACAATATATTACCTAAATTGCCAATAGACACTATCCAGCCTTGCAAGTTGTCCTAAAACTTTTCTGAACACATAAACTGTGGATAAGACATTAACGCATAAGAAATACTTCTCTTACTCAGATCAAACATACAACACAATCATGATTTTGAAATAAAAACTTAATTTAGTATCATCCAAAGCAACATTTTAATTCTTTTTATTGGGCAAAATTACCAAAATGTGTTGTATTTCACCAAGGACATTTAAATATTTAATGAACATTACAATATCACATCATAATATCACAAAAATATATATATATACTTTACAAAAAATCATTTCGTATAATGATATATAATGTTACTTCATTTGACATTTATAATATTTTTATTTTCTGAAAATTGCAATTCAAAATGATTAGTTTATTTTTATGGCGTGAACAATATTTGTGACATATTATATTCTACATTATATTCATATTATATTCAGCATTTTTTCTAATTTCTTACTTTTTATATAAATTTTCTTGGATATCATATCACAAAAAATAAGGGTATTTGGGTAACATTATTCGTTTTATATTATCCCAATCATGTTAGCATTTAGAAGAACGTAGTATACTTCGTTGTAGATGTAATTACATATTATACCAGTTTTAATTTTACAGCACTAGACGGCCGTTTCGGAATACAATTTCTCATCAGTAGTGCTTGGACCAAAATTATAAAACCAAAATTATTTTGAAGATGTTGAAAAGCTACAAGGACCAAAATATATTTTACCAAATTAAGCTAAGGAAATACTTTGCATGAGGGAGTATACCTTAGTGATTCATTGAATTTTTTTTCGTGAATGTATTTATGGATGACTTCTTGTCCAAAAGGATGGTTCTCCTTCTAATAAAGACACCACTAAATGCTGTTGAAACTTGTATCTTCTGTAGTTATTCAAAGTGACGAGTTTTATAATCAGTGGTCCTTATCTATAATCCGATATTTATTTTTTTTCGGAGGGGGGTGTTGGGGTTTCATTTTCCGCTGGACATTTCCGTGTTATTAGTTGCATTGGATACTGACAGGTACATGTTTTTAATTTTCTGCTGCGACTATTTTTCTTCAAAACTGCCTTTTGTATGTACCATCGACTATTATGTTCGTGGACCCTATAACCAACGATGACCGACTGTTTCATGCAGTATGATACCAAAAGCTTTTACGAAATATGTTATGCCGTAGCATCCCATAGCCAACGATATCCGAAATACTATAAACATGCTGTAGCAGGTTCATGCATATATACGTTATGTATTATTCATTGTTTTAAGGGGAAATATGAAAATTTGTTAACCCGCAACAAATCATATTTCCAGTGGACGAAGCCCGAGTATTCCCGGGTAATATGTGACTCGTATTTGAACAAATGTTCGAGGCAATTTATTGCATTGTAGAAATGAATGGTTATCATGGTTGTAAAAGGAAACAAAGAGACGTGCAGCAGTTTAACAGAATATTTTAACTAGGACAGTCTGAAAGGTTAAAAAAACGAATAACTTCTGTATATATTTCCCGAGAGCAAAGCATGATAGTAATATGGATTGATGAGGGTGAACGAATGTTTATGTCTCTCAAAAAAGGCAATTGTTTGTTATATCGAAATGAATGGTGATGATAGTAACACAAAGAAGATTAAGTAACTTGTATCAATTTAACAAAATGTATTATAAATGGGACAATCTAAGAGGTTTAAAACATATGTAGCATTTTGTTTACCTAATTACCACGGGTGACATCAGTGCAATTTCGGAATTTCATCAAGATGTTGCAATTGGTTTGAAACTTTATGACAAACGTGATGACTTCAATTTTTCTATTGTCAACTTTCCTTTTTATGCAGCAATATACCTGCTTCTCCTGCTTATGGTGTATTTGTTTCCCAATTAATACGCTATGGTACAGCTTGTTGTTCCCACTACGGGGACTTTGTACAACGAACTAGGATGCTTGCAAAAAAATTGTTGACTCAGGGATATTGCAAGCCTAGGCTTATCAAGGCCCTCAAAAAGTTTTATGGCCGTCGTCCCAGTATTGTTGATAAGTTTGATGTCTCTGTGTCCAGGAAATCCCTGGATATATTTGACGTCCCATAGTTCCATGTTCCTTTCACACAATTTTGATTACACACGTGGCGGGTGTAGCTAGCTAAACAGGAGGTGATTACCCTTCCCTTGTGGAAGTCACGTGTCTAACCTAACTTGTCAGTACCAAAGTTTTTACTTTGCTTCTGGATTGTGATTTGGACACAGATTAGTATGTTTGTTTTTGATTATGTCATCATTCTAGACAATCCTGTCATTGTTTTTCTCCTGTAAGAAGTAAATGAAAGTATAAGGCCGATTCTCTATCAATAACATCATATCACTGGGACCTTAAAGCGTGTTCCGAATGCGGAATATATTACAACTCGATCGCTTGCAGGAAATATCGGATCTCTATCCCAGTTATGTGATTGCTCTCATGCAATCTATGAATAAGAAATAAAAATAGTCTTAATAGTTTCATGTACATTAGTTAAAAAATCATACAATTCTGGACTTTTAGTGGTTGTTTATGGTGTGATATTAACAAACAAAAATAAATAGCCGAGGTCATTATTTATTTTTCCGGTCAATATAATACTATATGCAACCACAAGAAAGTCCATAACTGTTTTATTATATAATTCAGCCACTGTGGCACTTCGATTTACAATGATTTTTCACACCTGTGACCAGGAAATCTAGCTATTTTGCCGGTTACCAGTTTCGCTCTAGTTGAGACAGATCACACGAATAATGGATCTCTCTGATCAGATTCTATGAAAAAACAGGCATTCCGGATGAGACACAAAATAAAATAAAATCAAATATAGTATAGTATAGGTCATGGCGAAAGTCAAATGATTGTCAAGAGATAATGTGTTGTAGCCTATCAAACTACGGGTGTTCAGTACCGTAACTACCTATGAGGCAACCGAGGCAACTGCCTCGGTAAAAATCTAATCAAGTACTAGTATTACCTGAACGTCACACTGATTATTGAGCTTTTAACAACTTTGCCCGTTGGATCGTGTAACTGGACGATCCTTCATAGCACTACCCATGCAGACTGAAAACATGACAAAGAAGCAGTATGTCAGATAACAGACTGTCTGTGATGACGCCGGATAGATTAAACCACTAGACGTCTTAAAGCGATGGATCGGCTTGTCCGGAAAAGAATCCGACCAGGAGAATTGAACTGGTGTTCCAATGTTTCGATCCCAGAGTGAGACTTGGGCTTCTCTAAATAATGTCACATTAAATGTTTGCATTATTATTTAATTTCTCATTCTGGTTACTAGCTTATTGTGGTACTGTCTACGACATTAAGCGTCTTGTCTTGTGTAAATGTATCAAGTGATCTTATGAAAACCCAGAAATATTCTGAAAAATCTAGGTTGAATGATAGACCTATTTTTGTCTGATACCCGCCGACATAAAATTTAAACTTTTAAACTACCATCTAACCTGGATCACGAGGTTTAGTGGTGTGGTTAAACTAGTTTCAATGGCACAAAACCATCCCACTTATTTAACAATAGCTGGTCAGTCTAGTATTATAGTGTATTATAATACCTTCCTTACATGTGAAAAGACTGTTGGTACTGTATGCCATTAAATGTATAAATTGGTCTTTTATTCTTTTTTACTATTTCTTGCCTCGGCTTATTCAAGGGCCTAGTTACGGTACTGGTGTTCTTTACTACGGCAGAGGAAGCTTATCAATTCTGTGTCTCCCTATTCCAATCTTGACCCTTAGAAACCAATATTTGAAATTCCTGTTAAGGTTTGCCAAGTCTGTATTTAACTCTAATGAGGATACCAATAAACAATGACATTACGTTATCGGTTTTTAGTAAGAACATTCCAATAAACAGTTAATCACAATAAAAATTTTATTTTCGTAATTGTATGTTCAATGGTACCTACCATTACCGGTAATCGTACGTTCAGTCGTAGATAAGTAAATGTTCAATGGTAATTGTACGTTCAGTCGTAATTGTATATACAATGTTAAGTGAATGTTCAATGGTAATCGTATGTTCAGTATGAACAGCGTATAACGTATCACATTACAGTTTACAAAGCAAGCTATTCTACTTTTCCGTAAAAGTAGGATGTTCCAGTATATTAACAGATATTTCAATGATTACACATACCCCGATTCTATTGATTGAGTTACACACTAAGACTGTAGTCATATTGGGAATGTATTGCTTCAGTAACAGTTGTTTCACTTTACGTCAATAATTTTGCGAGGGATGGTTGACAAATCATAAACAGTTATCTTAATTACAAGACTAAAGTAAGTAAACCTTTGTTATAAAATATAATATAAAAGTATCATTTTATAAAATATTTTTATCATAATTTTGTTATCTTTTATTATGTTTGTTTTTGATTTGTATTAATGTACTATGAGCATACACACTAGTATTATATTAATGACCGTTATTCATTGTTTAAATGTAGCTCCGTCTAATTTAAAAGTATCTTTTACCGTCAGATTCAGCTATTTTATGTTTTAACTATTGTAATTAAAATTTGATAAATGAAAATATTAATTCGTCACGACAGAATACAAATCCGCGATGACAAATTAGGAGAAAAATCACATCTTCATTCATCTTATAGTTTCGTATGTACTTGGGGAATTGTTTATTTTTTTAATTTCACGGTATATGAAAATGCTCGTATTTCTTTATTTATTGCCAGCGCATTTAGTTTTATATTTCAATTAACTGTTGACATTTGTTTTATACATCTGTATACAGTATTTTGTGTTACTTTCTAAAATTATGAAACCATGCGTTCATTAAAAATTAAAAAACAAATATGTTATGTAACCTGCAGAAATAGCATGCAATTAAGCATGACACTTTTATTTGCAAATGACAAATTAGTTTGCTTTTTAAATCCATTAATTGGTTGGTAACAATATGTTTGTAAACTGATCAAAATTTTATAGTCTTTTGAATACTGATTTGTTACCGATTTTTAAATGTTGTGTTCACAAAGTTAGGTGGTTTGACATACAGTACAGACCCATCGATAGTTTAACACTCAATACAGAGAAAGGAGTCGAAGCTCTGTTAACAAATGGTCGAGATATGGATATCTAGTGACCGAACTGCTGCCGACAGATAGATAGGTAGAAGCTGCCAAGATATAGCTAGCGAGAGGGGGGGGCATTATGAGCTTCAGATTCGGGATTAATTCGCTAGCTTAGTGTTAATCTTTGGGCATGCCTGTACCGTGGAGTGTATGGCAACACCGTGTTTATCATTGCTCATTGCTAGTATAAATCTGTATCTACACACAATCAGCATGATTGAAATCGGTCGTATTGATTCTACATGTCTTTTTCTCTATTATCACATTCTAGGAAATATACATACATCAAAAGTCATTAACACGACTGAACAATGTAATAGCTTTGATGTAAGAATGGCTATATAACGAAACAAAACACAAAGGAAGATTAGTACCCTGTATTGCCTTTAATGAACCGACACAATATAATTTAATTATAAACATATAGACCAACAATTATACATAGATACCAGATACCAGAATATATATATATATATATATATATATATTAAAATGCAGCAATTACAAAATTATAATGAGTTACGGAGACTGATTTCATCGCTAAACTCAATATTGATATTGGACCTTGTGAAGAATATACTATGTCTTTCTTCTTCAAAAATTAAACACGTGGCAAACTTTTTCATAAATAGTTTAATTTAACGTAATAGTTATCGCTCTGCATATGGACATTGAAGGTAGTGCATCGTAAGCCTACTTAGGCTGGCCGATATTGTGTATTTGTAAAATTACTAGAAATAATGTATAAATCGGGTTGCACTTTAGAATAAAAATTCGCTAGCGCGCGTTATTCGGTTTGCTTTGCACGGCAATGGAAGTTATAACACTATAAACGCCATTTCTAGACAGTTCAATGGTTAAATATTGCATTCTTATTGTCAAATGGATAAACTAACCCATAACAAGTACAATACAATACTGTGAATTTGCCGACGTTTCGGTGACACAGCCATTATTTTCAAGGGTTTGTTAATTTGTATCACGTAGCTAGATAATGGGTGACAATGACGTTATAGATAGTGAATTTCAGAAAGGCTTGTGTTTCTAATTGCAAAACAACTTGTTATTGAATAATTGGGATGGTTAAAACTCTAAATATTACTTTAGCCACACCTTCATTATGCCAATCCTTCCAAACTTGACAGTTTTCATGATATCTTTAACGTGTCATATGCATATTATTTAGTTCGTAATTAGTGAAAGGGGTTGAAATGTGTTTTTGGTGTATCTGGCTATTGTTGAGGCATCTTTTTGCATTTTCATCAAGCCACTTTGAAACAAAAAATGGAGCCACAATGTATACGCTTGGCCATACATTATCGGCAATATTAATTTCAAAATTATGCATTTCTACTACAGTTTTTTTTTCGAAGCAATAAGAGCGCTTTCAGTTCAAGTCATTGTCGTATTCTAACAACTATATAAACTGTATTTTTTTGTTTTGTGGGAATCTTATCCAAAATACAGTAACTCAGATTAAAATTCTTTAGAACATTAGGTAAAACATACACAAATTGGCAGTTTACGAAAAAAATGAGGGAAAAGATAAACAAATCTTACTTTACATGGAACTGGGAAAAAATCACCTTTCAAAAATGTAAGTAAAGGTTCATAACTTAATCTATACAAACACGGAAAGCCTACACCCAACAAAATAAACCCTATTGGTTCAACTCACGTGTCCGTTGAGTTTGCAAGACATTCTCCGTAAACCTACAAATGATCGTTATTACAAAAGTCTTTAGTTTTGTAGTCAGATTATTATCAGAAATTCAAACTATTGTCAACACCATTCAGACTATTTCTCAAGTTTTCGAATAAAGTTTGCTTTTTTTTAATTTACAAAAAATGAAACAATTCAGCAATAAAAATCACACAGAGTGTCTTTTTCTCATTTTCTGTAAAAATCGTAATTTTTTATTTTTTCTAAAACATAATATCATAGTCTATGATCTCATGTTTTTCATTATTATAATATATTTACAGATAATTATTTAATATTTTTTCATATCCATAAATACTATTACATCCTCATAGATATGACAACTTACAACCCTAATGCCCATGTATATATTAGAACTAAATTCTTGTCGCATTGTGTAAATACGTCAATTCTCCGGAAAAAAGACCTTTAATGATACCCATAACGACATAACTACATAGCTAACAAATGTGAACACGTGAACAAGCATGATCATTAACACAATGTAGAATATTTTGTGCTATTTTTATCTAAAAAATCTTTTTGATTTCTAGTTTTTAATTTCTGTAAATTTCTATAACCTAGACATTTCTGATTAAATGGTGAACACTTCTATTGTATTTCAATCATGCTTTTTAGTACATGATGTATATAAATTGCCTTTGATGCATTTTTGTCTTTGTATCAAAGATATTCATTAAATACACGTGTACAAATGAAGAGCAAATCACGTCAAAAGTGATGATCTTAGTGGACTAATCATCAATTTTGAAATAAACGTGTAGCAGTTATGACTAGCCAAAAACAAACATACTAATCCATGTCCGAAACACAATCCAGAAGCAAAGTAGAAATTTTGGAACCGACAAGTTAGGTTAAACACGTGAACTTCCACCAGGAAATTGAGGTCGGGTGCTCCGGAAGGGTAAGCACCTCCCGCTTAGCTAGGTACACCCGCCACGTGTGTAATCAAAATTGTGTGAAAGGAACATGGAATTATGAGATGTCAAATATATTCAGGGCAATCCTGGACACAGGGACCTCAAACTCATCAACAATACTATGATGACGGCCATAAAACTTTTTGAGGGCCCCGACAAGCCCAGGCTTGCAATAGTTTAGAGTTTAGAAACAGCCCAACATTTATAACTGTTTTATTTTCACGAAAAATACACTCGCTGAAGTGCACATGTGTATGAACCAACCACGATTTGGCGATTCAACCGAGCGATTTATTATGCTACATTTGCACATTGTTTCCTCTGGCTAAAAATCGTACAGATTGTGATGTGTTAGTTATTCCTTCAAACGTGCAAAACCCAGTATGATTAGTTTTAAATAAAAAAGCAACAATACAAAGTAATACGAATACGAAAAGGCGAAATTGCAGAATCATAAAATAACATTAACGTCATCGGAAGTGAAATTAAATAATTGAACAGCTATGTGATATGCTTAGATTCTAATATCTTTACTTTTTTACATTTAGTCAAAAAAGTATTTACTTAATATTGAGACCCCTTAAAAACCTACTTTACATTGACACCGGATTGAAAAAGACACATGAGTTGAGGACACTTACTATAAATCCGCCCGGTTAAGATTGGAGCTGGGTATAATAAGATAAGTACATGTAGATACTATACAGGACCTATTGAGGTCATATTTATTTTTATATATATATATATATATATATATATATATATATATATATATATATATATATTATATGGATTGCCATTGGATACCAGCATATTGATAAAATATCGAGGATACAATTGTCTAGGAATTTAAAAGTATTTAAATGAAACATGTTATTGGCTTAGCTACTATCGATATCCTATAAGAAGCAGTTACGAATATCTCCTTGTAATTATAAATATATGATCAGCCTTGATTCTATTACAAAGAAAAATAACTTGGTGATCTCTTGAATATGCAATATACATGAATGAATTATTCGATAGTGACGTCAGAATGACGATAATGCCATGACGAGTCCTTTAAGTACAATACACATCGGTTCTTTTGTATACGTCCGACTGAAGTAGAAGATCACTATTAAAAAAAAAATAACAATGGACATTAAAAAATAACCCAAAACCTTCATTTTTTAACATTCCAATGGACAATACGAATATGATTAAGGTTAAGCGCTGATTAAGATGAAACATCGGTTTTTTCTTTTGTCTGTCTAAACGTTTTAAAATGCAAAGATCCTTGACAACAGACGTCATTCAAAAAGGAATTTTGCTCAGATATAGAATCGATCCAAAAGTAAGGAAGGTTTCATTTTTCCATCGATCTCTCGCCGAATAGGTTTTAGTCCCGCTGGGGTCAAACCTAGTGTGAGAAATTCTGTCAATTCGCTTGTCTAGGGTGGCTATGTTTATTTTTGGACATTCCGGTTGCCTTCACTATATGAACTAATTGTCTCGATATAAGTGTAAGAATCTTAACTCAGACGTAAAACACCATTACACCACGACACTACTACACTCCATTGATGTGCATTTGTTTTTCTTAATTTTGTTTTTTACAATAATAACTTCTGTATGTCGACAGAATTCTGACGACTGACACTCTAATAAATAGTGTAACAACGTTATTTCTAGTATACGTAATGAGTACTTTTATCACAAAAATATACATCTAAAACCAGGAAATTGTTATTTACTTCTTCACTTGGTTAGAATTTCAGGCAAGATTTATTTGGTAGGAGTTACATTTGTACCACCAACTATTTCATTCTATGTTAAAATTTAAACAAATTACAAAAATGTTAAAAATTTCAATCGGATGTCAGAATCGCTACAAAATTCATTTCTTGTATTTGACGCAAATGGAACTCTTCTTTTTCATTTTCATTAATGTGAAGAATATAAGAATATAAGTCATATGTTGGTTCTTCATGTAGGTGTGTCGCATTCGAGAACAAAAACACATATCTTTTATTGTGGTATATATATGGTAAGGATACTTAAATTTTTACTTCATCAAAAAAAAGCCATAAAGTTTTTTTTGTATAAAATGTCAAAGATGGTTTCTAAAATTCAATAAAGACATAATTAAATAGTAGACATAACTTGGTTGCTATGGCTACTGTGCTTTTGTATCAAATGTGTAGCCGAGGTAAAAATTATCGCGCCATTTAACCATTGAACTATCTAGAAATGGTGTTTACAATTCTATATTTTCATTACCCTTGCGTATTTTCTATCTCTTCCAGTTTGACATCAATAGCATTCATAGGGCTATAAATGCCAAACGACCGCATCACTGCGTTTGAATATTAATATCGGCAATACACATCCTCGAGGAAATATAACTTTGTAAACAAAATGGCTGTCTCCATAGCGGCCCAAGGTGGTTTTCTTCTTGGGGTATCGAATGCATTTGTGTTTGATGATCAATCCGTCCTCAACTTCACAAAATCTATCGGACGTTTCCGTGTAAATCGAAAATTTTTACCACAACTTAAGATAGTTCCTCTGGCGCATGTTGCCATTTTTCAGCCGTTGGTTGTCCATTAGATGTACACTAAATCAAACACTATGCCGGTGACGTAATACACAACTACGTCACGTAGTTTTGACGACTGACACTGTAATAAATAATGTAACAACGTTATTTCTAGTATATTTTATCACAAAAATATATTATCTAAAACCAGGAAATTGTTATTTACTTCTTCACTTGGTTAGAATTTCAGGCAAAATTTATTTGGTAGGAGTTACATTTGTACCACCTACCTATTTCATTCTATGTAAACAATTTAAACAGATTACATACATGTTAAAAATTTTAAACAAATTACAAAAAAATTCAAACTTTAAACAAATTAGAAAAATATTAAAAATTTAAATGTCAGAATCGCTACAGACAAATTTAAACAAATTACAGAAATGTTCAAAATGGCTTTATTCAGTAATTTTTATGATCTTTAAATCAAAATTGAATTCTAATGGCAGACGGAAATGGAGCTTTATTAATGCAAAGAATATAAGTCACATGTTGGAAATATTCCTTCATTGCTTTCGACTCATACTACATGTAGGTTTAGTTGTCACATTGTATCTCATTCGAGAACAAAACACATATCTTTTATTGTGGTGTATATATATGGCAATGATACTTAAATTTTTACTGGAACAAAAAGCCATAAAGTTTTTGTATTAAATGTCAAAGATCGTTTTGAAAATTCAATAAAGACATAATGATATAGTATACATAACTTGCTTGGTTGCTATGGCAACAATGTTTCGTATCAAATCTGTAGTCGAGCTAAAATGTTCACGTCATACACGTATATTTTAAAGAAGGCATATTAAGGTATTAGAAAACATAGGTTGACATTTAGTTTAGGTAAGCAACATGTGCTCTAAGACCACATGCAAATGCGTTTTCTTTGCATGACATCTGTGTATCATAATACATACTTGGGAATACCAAGAACAAATAAAAAAGAAACACATTAAAAATTGAAACTGAAGTCATCATAAAACGGTTGATTTTAAATGGACATCAAAAGCTTTAATCAACTAGTGTGGTTGAGATACTTCTCATGAAGGACAACTAGTCGACTTTGGTCTAATATTATTTTTTGTAAAATGGCGTGCCTAGAAATACGAATATCAATCACGTTTGTTATATATGCCTAATGAAATCCTTTTTCAAACATGGCCACAAAATGTTTATGACTTTTATAGATAAAAAAATGGCTTCAACATAAAACGTTGTGACATCAACATTTTGGAAACGTTTTTAATGATGAAAATAATCAGGATCAGAATATACATGATGATAATTCGTTTACATGGTTTATATTTGATAAAAATACAACTTCCAAATAAAATTAAATAAGGTAGCCGTATCTGATTAAGACGTGTGCAGCTTATCTCAGTAACTGAGCTTCAGGGAACGACAGTAGATGTAGATCCGAATTAAACTTAATTATATCTTCTGCTATTTTAGAAATATCTTACAGCTGCTAAATACACAGAAGATGTTATTTAACCCTCTTTGAAGAAGAACATATGAATTTTTCGATTTAATTTGACGGTGATGACATTTGCCTGCCACCAGGCATATCATGACAGACTTCAGCTGTCTCATATGTAAAATGTATATGGTATATTTTTTGCCTTGCCATTGTGATCCGTGTTCAAGACATAATTCAATAATACTACATATTTAATTTATATAACAGAATTATTTATCAAGCGATAACTGTCTTTGCTTTCAACGGTATTTTGTTACGTATCTTTAAGAATAATGATATATTTTGTTTGTATTTATGTATAAAATTAAATTAAAATCAAATTAAATTCGAAAATCAATTAAAAACGCAACAAAGACGAATCGAAAAACATTTTAACCTTTTTGTTTTCTATTTCTTTGAAAAAGAATGCATTTTTGTTTTTATTGAAAATGTTTTTTTCATAAACAAAGGATTGCTTATAAGCTGCTATTAGTAAACGTTTGTTCAAACAACTAAATCAAACAAAGTTGCATCAAACGCGTCTATCACAGATGCATAGTGAAAGTGCCAAACTGAAAACTCCGATTTTAAAAGTATAAACAGTCTGAAAGAAAAGTGTACTAATTCCAAGTTTATCGATGTAAAACTGATAAAACAATATCATAATGTATTTTCTGATGTTGCCATTTTTACCTAGTTCTATGAGTTCTTTGACCTCTCATCCCTCGTATTTGTACAATTTTGATAACCCGTGTACATTGTCTTGCGTATCAAAATTTGAATAATTTAAAAAGTTATTATATATTAGTTCCTTGTCTGACGGATAAATGTCTCTGCACACTGGATGCCCATGAAGGTATAAACTTCATTGTATGGGGAACCAACTGTTTCATGATCAAAATTGAATGCGTCATGAAAACTTTTAGTAAAATGCACTGTAGCCACGGCGTTGAACGAACACCTACTCCAGACCTCAGTTTGACAATCATCCCTTAACTAAGATTTTCCTTTACTAAAATTTGGCTATTTTTCATAAAATTTTATGGTACTACAGAGAATAATTTACACCAGCAACAAAACAAGAATATAGATGCAATATGCTTAGAATGATATTCAAAATAAAACCTTAATTCATGAATTATCTTGAAAACAAAAAAATTATTCAGATTTCAAATCGGCCATATTTAAGTTAAGAAAAACAAACTTAGTTGGGAAATGGTTGAGAAAGCGGGACCAGTGCCAGTTTAAAGAAGAGGGTTATATTGTCAGTGGTCCTAATACATTCTGTCTTGTTTTTCGGTTTCCACAATTTGCTAATGTTGTGATTTGTTATTGCATGTGTTGGCTATTGTTAAGAGCGTTGTTTGTTTGGGGTTTTTTTCAGATACAAACTCCAATTTCTTCTATTTGTACTTTCAATGCTTGCTTAATTACGTATTGAATACGGTTCGTACATCTGATAATGACAGTAATTATAAGCAGATGACACTTTACTTATTATTATGGATAACCACTTTACAATCCAATTATTATGTCAACCATTCACGGTGTATTATGCGACCTCTGTGTACCCATGCCATAATTTGAAATAAATATATAACAATTTGTCATATTTCGGTAAAGCTAATGAAATTCTTGCTATGCATGTAGTTCACGTTGATTGAAAGCTGACATCATTTTTCAGCAAGTTTTAAAACCATAGCATGCGCAAAATTCTAAAACCGTACGCGTTATATAAAAAAGGCTTGTAGGCTTAAAATGACGTCTAGTGACTTGTTTTTGCTTTGTCGCAGATGCCTTACCATAGGATTTAAAATTGTAATATGGATTGAAATTGCTATAATTGGATTCCACTAAAATTTTGTTTTGCTAAGGTACTAAAGAATGTTGGATTTCACTCAATGAATATTTTTGGTTTGAGAGTTTTCTCTGATCGACGTCATATTTTATATCCGTGCAGATGTACCCTCTGCCATTTGCTCATTAAGTCATCGTGACACTATCGTGCCTTGGTGTTTATTTTGAAGTCATGCCTTTTACATTTAAATGTGTTGTAAACATCCTGTGTTCTATTCTACCTTGTTGATTACCGTATCAATGGTCTCAATGGTGTCAATTATCACTCTGTTTGATCCCTATCATCCTATAGGCAAACAACTGTGACCTGTCCGTTTGACCTGTAATTCAAATATTTATTATGGACACTGCATTTATATATAAGAATCACACGGGTTTATTTTGTATACGTAATGATAACACTCATCACTTATCTCGTGAACACATTATTAACTGCGAATCCTACTACTTTTATGGTTAGGGTAGCTTTTTCTAGAAGAATATTCCAAATAAAGGGTCAAACGAACAGGTCAACGTTGTTTACATTAATCGACACGACAATCGATACAGTACCGGATCGACAGATGTAAACCTCGGAAAACGACTTATTGACAAACCATAAATCAAATAGAAACCTGACAATAACTGTTGTTAATGTTGTAATGTAATTTACCGATTTATGGCCAACTTATTAGCACTCCTTACTGGTTATTTTTATGTATTTGGACCAATTCTATCATATCTATCTTAACGTGAAGGGAATTAAATGTTCTTTGTGAAAATGCCCTTTCTACTAAATAAGTAGGACATAAAGATTTTGCTAGGATATATCTCGAACTTTAAAAAAATACAAACGTCGTATTTGGGATCAATTGACTTATAGTGTCATTTTAGACGAACTTTCAATAAGAATCCAAAATTTAATGAGAACAAACTAACAAACTAAACGTCGTATTTGGGATCAATTGACTTATGACGCCATTTTAGGCAAACTTTCAACGAGAATCCGAAATTTAAATGAGAACAAACTAACAAAGTCACAGAGTAACAAGTGCGCGAGTTACGCGTTTAAATGCATTTATGAACTATTGGTCAACAACAAAGTCGCAGTGTTACAAGTGCGCGAGTTATACGTTAATGTATTTGTGAACTATTGGTCAACCTTTACTTTGTATCATGAAACTGAACTCTATAACTTCTTGTAATGATATGCTATTCGTATATCCCTTGTTTGAATGATGGGTAATGTATACTAACAATTTACCGGTACTTTCACCAGAACTAATTACTTAATTATCTTATTGACGACAGTACACAATAAACTGGGGACATTTAGAAAATTGGTAACCTTAACATAACAATATATATGCTGATTCCTGAGATGAACTTAGGACATTCGATCCCCATACATATAAACGGAATTATACTAATACAGGAAAGACCTGTCGAAAGTTTTACACTGAGCTAACGAAAAAAGGAATTTATGCTCGACTGTCAAGATTTGGATAGCTAGTGGTCGAACAGCTGCCTAGAGATAGATAGCAGCTGCTAAAAGCTGTTTAGATATAGCCAACGAGATGAGCTGCCGACTCGGCTCGTATTCGTTAGCTTAGTGTTAAACTTTCGACAGGTCTGTACTGTATATTGGTCACACAATGCAAAGAAGGGATGTATAAATGTTATTGGGAAGCTAAATTAGCCAATCCTACTAATTGACACCGGGTTATACATCTCTATTCCATATATGAATTTAGAGACCTAATGGGTTACATTGTGGTGCATGATATTTTATTGAACCAGTGGTTTAATCTATATGATGATCAGTCCAATTATTTAATGAGGGGTCGAAACATCGCTAATAAAAAGGGTCTTAGCACAAACAAGTAGAATATATTTAATGTTCATAAACGCAAGAGAAATAGTGACGTCATTAAATAGACAAAACGTATAATTTTAATCGAAAAAGGACATCACCTAGTTAAATGTTGGTCCAAGCACTACTGACAATGATAATGAGGAATTGTATTCCGAAACGGCCGTCTAGTGGACGTATAAAATGTAATTATATATATATAGTCTTGCGTATTTCCTTTATCTTCCAGTTTGAGATCAATGGCATTCATAGGACTGTAAATGCCAAACGACCACATCACTGCGTTTGAATATTGTTATCGACAATACACATCCCCGGGGAACTCCAAACTTGTTAACAAAATGGCTGCCCCATGTTCTCAAGTGTTTTTTTTTCTTGAGGTATCAGATGCTTTTGCATTTGAGGAAGTCGTTTTTCAATTTCACAAAGTCTATCGGAAGTTTCCGTGTGTAAATCAAAATTTCTTATCAAAGAATTGGATAGTTCCTCTAATGCGTTGTTGCAATTTTTCAGGATCTTTGGACATACCTTTGCGTCCGCCCAGTGGATACATGTGCACTTAATCAAAGACGACATTGGTGACGTGATACACACTACATCACGTATTAAACGTATTACGCAGGAAACATTCATGTGACTCTTGCACGTTCAATTTCGTGGTCAAAACGCTCGGAAATATAATCCTAGAATTGAACGCAAATAAACCTAAAAATGAATATCCAAAAAAAATTTAAAAAATATTATTTAATGAAAATATAACAATTGAACTGTTTTGAAATGGCGTTCATAATCAATATGAATGCAAAACCTGGAACGACAAACCGAGCAAAATGCGCTTATAATAATGCGCTATCGTGCAAAGGTGTGGCATTCATATTGACTATGAACGCCATTTCAAATCATTTCAATTGTTAAACATTACTACATGAACTCTTCAATGTACATGCAGCTCGTAAAAGCAAAAAAGGCGACCTGTAGTCGAATATCTTTTATAAGTGGCAATAATTATTTCAAAATAATATAAAATGCATCAAGTTAATATCAATATACAATTTAAGTCCAATTGTTAAGCTTTAGACTTTAAAATGGAAACTCGTATAAGTAATTTATACTTTTAATGGCATATTTGTGTGCAATAAATGCAGTATAAATATGTATGGGTCGTTGACTACTCCATATAATTATGATACCAATTCTGTTACAGATGTGTTCTTTGTCATCATGACATTTACCACAAAAATAATAATGAATTTTGACAATTAGATGATGTGATAGTTATCGACTAAATGAACATCTTAAATTAGACCGGGGGTTTATTTATTAAATATATATAAAGTGACATTAAACATATTCCAGAACGTTTATTTGTATGTTGTCAGACAACAATAACATTGGATATTACTGAATTTTATATCGCAAAGCAGCAATATTCGAGTTAAATATCACGGTTAATGCTTTGTTTTCAATTTTTATTTTATTTTTACAAAATTTCATAATCTATTACAATGTTTATTGCTAAAATCTTGATTTTAAAAACTAGCAAATAAAAAATCAATTTTATCATTATCTATCACTCTTAAGCTTTTTGCACTCTTGTAAGACGTCATTTATCTGGCTGTTCAAACAAATGTGAAGTAATATATTTTAATTTTGGTTTCAATTCCATCTATAAAGAATGTCAAAGCTCACGTACATTCTCCATCAGTCTTGTCTATAAAGGAGGAACTGTAGGCACATTTGTATAAGCAGGTTGTTTACATAACATGGTCTTCCTTCAATATTGTAATTTTGTTTTCCGTCTTTATGTTGTCTTCGTATATAGGAGGTCGTAGGTTCGAACACTGGCTGGGGACTGACAATACTTCAAAATAGGTAGTGACTGTTCTTTATCCAGACGATCGGCATTTAGAAATGAAAATCACGGGATTCCTTGGAAGAGACATTAAAACCAAAAACCCGTGTCAAAGCAGACTTGTCACGTTAAAGGACCCCCCTCCCCACCCTTGAACATTGCCCTGAGCGCATTGCAAAGGTTAAAAGTTTTTCCACTTACCCTACAGCTGGTGACGTCTTGATAAGTCAAATATTCTTGACTGGGACGTTAAACCCCATTCATTCATTCAATTTCATTTTTCCGCGGGGTTATCATGTGTATTTTCAGTGTTTATTTATAGTCCCCACCGGGAGAATATATGGCATAACACCAAGGCTTACGCGGCATTTCATCATTACTGGATAACCAGAATAAATGGGCAAGTAAGACACTTCAGACGTTCTAGTTTTTGTATTGCACTTAAGCATACCGTTTTACATCGAAACAAGACCAAACGTCACTCTGGTAAATCAACCTACAGATAGAGCTGATGAACATCTGCATTTTTCCTGACTTCTGTAATGGAACGTCAATTTTAGAAGGAAATATGGCGGATTATCCCCCGCTTTAGCTAATGTATGACCTAAGGATGCTTTGGACGACTATTTATAGTACAATGCTGTATTTTAACAACTGACGTCAAGCGCTTTGAATATCTCTTTTATTTTCGATACAAAAACTTCTGTCAATTTTTCCGGTACCTCAAAGAAAGGTCATTTGAAGAATAAAGATGTAAACTGGTCCTTTATTTTCATTTTTATACGAAACAGAAAACAATTATATAAAAAGTAGTACAATCACGCCTCACTAAGTTAGAAATCACGAGTGGTGAATTAACAATTAGCACTATGCTCCTGATATGAACAATAAACAAATAAATAAAAACCCATTCGGGGCGGAGTTGAAATCGTGTCCTTAAGTTGGGTTCTAAATTCGACAAAAGTAAACCAAATGGACCCAGGTCCAAAATATACGACTTTGATGAAGCAATTGAAAAATATGTTATATTTGATTTAGTAGAGTTGTTTCTACGAATTAAGAATACAACCATTTTTTTTTTCTTATTCGGTCCAAAAACTAATTAATTGACAGAACTCCAAGTATTCATCAAATTCCTATACAATGTATACAATTTAATTAAGCAGATCAAGAACATATATATGGTTTAGTGGTGTTAACCACGTCCAAGTTTTTCATCTCCTCGGTATAAAAAGTAAGAAACCATTCTTGTGATCGTCTTAGTCTAGAATTAACGTCATGATCAGTTCTTTACTTCTGCCGACAGTCATAAAAGATATTTCATCTCGCACCGTAGTTTAATGTCTTATCGTAAGATGACTGCCTGAAACCTCGTATGGTTGGTGGACCAGAAAAACCTTAACATGTCCGCGAACATGTATAAAATAAAGCTTTCTCGTCTTTTGTATAATTCCCGTGTGTGTGTGTGTGTGTGTATGTGTGTGTGTGTGTGTGTGAGAGAGAGAGAGAGAGAGAGAGAGAGAGAGAGAGAGAATCGTTTCCACATGATCTTTTGAAAGCATTATAAACTAATGAAATATTCGTGCTTATATGTTCAGAAATTTTGGAATGAAATAGAAATTCGGATCAACAAACTGGTTACCATACTCATTTTAATTTAGAAAATATAAATTTTGGATAATTTGGAAAATCATTTTATATATTAACCTTATTACCTGTTGATGTAAATTCCACATCTATAAACAGATTAAAAAACTGCTTACCAAATTGGAGACTTGCACAATCATATATGCGTCTTATAGATTGTTCTAAATTTTTGTGGCACGTGTTGTTGGGCTTATTTCCACTCTTTCGTTTTAAAACTGCGTTTGTTTGTTTTATCAGGCAACCATTTCTGACGCTGCTCATGCTCTCCCTATGGGTTTAGCACGATATATGTTTTTCTCCATTTAAAAGCCATTTCTTTTCCGTATTCAGGTTTCTGTGAAATGCAGATGATCACGTAACCATCTGATACCAACTTGATCTATTAAATAAAAATGCCATATGTCATTTTTTAATTTAATCATTAAATACATTCAAAAATGATAAAATGACAGAAGTAAGTGTTATGATATGTCTTATGATTATTAATTATAAAGAAAACATGATGTTTCCCTTGACTTAGCACAAAAAAACAACCTACAGTATATTGCCTTATTATCCTTCTGAGCTAATAAATGAGTATATAGTAAGCGGTGGTATTTAAAGTGTTGGCCTTGCTTCCCTGGTGGACGTTCAAGTGTCTCATTAAGTTGCCAGTTCTCAATGCTTTTACTTTGTCTTTAGGATTTTGATATGAACACAAACCTGTGTATTTGTAGGATACTATTACTGAAGTATCAGGCTCCAGTTTCACAATCATTCCTTGGCTAAGATTTTCCTTGACTTAAATCTGACACAATTTCAAATCTTTATAATTTTATAATTTTATTAATTTTTTAAGATATTCAAGTATTTAAGGTGTCATTTTGACGATCTCTGGTACCTTTTAACATTTGCATTAAGTTTTGACAAAAATATTTATTAGTACATGTAGTACATGTAGTTACAAAAAAGAGTACCAAAATTTGCTAAATGTAAGTTAAGGAAAGTCTTAGAAATCATTGTGAAACTGGGGCTTGACTATTAAAGTAAAAATCATGAGATATCTAGCTTTAACGTGGTCAACAAAACAATACTTGAACAATTCGACTATAAAACGGATGCTTTAGTTAATTAAGAAGTTTATATATTTTTTTCTGGCTTTCTTGATCAGCTTAGCAGAATAGCGATCAAACCCTTTATCATGTCTGGTTTGGTTAGCGATGTTTATCTAGTCAGTCATGATAAAGTCTTCAGTATGACACAAAGTGGCTTTTGCCACAGTGATGTTCCCAATTACTTTTGATGAAAATCATTGTTCAATATAATAATGCAATAAAACAATATATGATAATACCAGATGTGTCATGTGCTATTTTTAATAACGCTTGAAGATACACATGTCAGTGTAATTTTCTTTCGATGTTGGAACATTTTTGACGGTTTTTGAAGGAAAGGACTGAACGGGAAAAACATCAATAAATTTTCTAGGGATATTCTGAAGTCGACCTTTCAGGGAACATTCTAGAGACAGATATACATGTAGGAACATGGAGGGACTACACCGTAAACATTTATGACGGATTTTGAAGGAAAAAACTGAAAGAATCATCGATAAATTATCTAGCGATATTCTGAAGTAGTCGACTGTCGACTAAACTGTGTGTCGACCTTTCAGAAAGATTCTAGAGACAGACATAGGTACATGTATTTTCTGTGCTCCAGTGATAACACAATGACTCTATAGGCCCCCTTCTTCCGTGTAAATGTTAATGAATTTACTTCTTCTATGTGGGTTGATCAGAATGTTATAAACCTGTTCCCACTGGCAGTATGAATTAACTGTTCAACTTCCTGGTACTAATGAGGGGTCGTACTTTATTGTTCAGTACAAAAACCGTATGACTGACGGAAATATGATATTCTTAGACATTATCTCTGACGATTTCATATGACATATGTTACAGATTTTGTGTGTGGACATAAACATCAACATAATACTCTTATAGTAAAACTGAGAGGTCGGTGTACTTTGAGACACTTCTAATGTATGCCGTTTCCACCTAATCGGTACTGTTGTGCCCTTTCGGGACAGGAGTTATCAAGTCTTCAATCCGTCACCTAAAGGTCATTCTAAGGAGATTTCGAATTAAAACGTCATCAGAATCAGTTGATTAGACAGATTTTTGCTGGACTTTTTACTAGAGTAACGTTATTGTGTCCCTTTTTGAAGATTTTTTTTATTTTTCGTCCATTTACATCCATTTTTGGGAGGATTTTCTATAAAAATAACAATTGATATCATTCTTTTACTTTTTTTTTATTTATACTTGTCCTTGATATATTTGGTTTGTTTTTTAATACAATTTTCAAAAAAAAAAAAAAAAAAAAAAAAAAACAATAGACCTTTACACTGATGGACCCAAACTATGTACAACTTCTTGCTGGTTTGTTTCTTTATTCGTACGAATCAGAGCAGATGTTATATCTGGGAAGAAGACTGTAAACAAATCATTCAATTCCACAATGTCGTTCCATTTCCTAAATGTTGGGAATATGTGATTGTCCTAATGAGCTTGAAATAAAAGATATTACTGATGATTCAAGTTTCTTTAACAGTATCGTTGATAGTATGATGTCTCTCTGCACCTAAATTTACCTTGGATATATTTGACGGGTCAACACGTTTTCATACATGGCGGGGTGTAGCTAACTAGACAGGAGGTGTCTATCCTTCCGGTGCACCCAGCCTCTCTTACCTCTTGAAAGGTCACCTGTTTTACTCAATTTGGCTGTTTTTACTTTGATTTTGCTATTTGTGAATTAAACAAGGATCGGTTTTTATGGTAGAATCATACTGTTTCACAAGATTATCACAGTTGTTTAAATATTAAATCCATTATCAATTTTAATGATTGATATATATTCTGTACAAAATGTTTAAAAGATTGAACGAGACTGAAACATAAAGAGTACAACCTTAAAGTACAAAATGGTTTAATACGTATGATCATCCAAAATTCATGGTCATCTCGAACTTATATTTTCCCTAATGGCTACTCTGTCTACGAATGTGATAATTCGAAATCAAATAACAAATAAACAGATTGGTTTTCTATTTCCCGCACAAGCATGTTAATGGAGGGCTAGGACACTCACGTCTCTAACGTGTCATGCTTTCTCTACTTAAGCATCATTACAGTTTAAGAATTCATGGTCCTGAGTAATTCTCAAAATTGCCTGATTTTGACCACTACAGAAGGTCATCAAAATGATAGTCACTACAGACCTGCCGAAAGATAACACTATTTTCTCTCTCCAAGACGGGTATTTCAGGCATTGTTTACTCCGTAGTGTTACAGTTGATTGATTCAGTCTGTTTTTATGTGGTCCATTTTGTTCTGCTTTTCCAATATATTGGGTCTTAATCTTAATGTTGGCTTTTAAATCAACCAGCAAATTTACATATGGTCGATAGACTGCCGCCTCGCACACCTCAGTTTGTGAATCTGTCGGTATAAGAGGGTTTGATTCTTCTAGCCGGCAAATGAATTGGTGTCAAATCAAAATTTCATCTCAGCTCATGGTTACCTTTATCTCAGCCACTGCCATCTATCTCAAGACAACTTATTGTGTACTAGCAATCCATATCTCGGCCACTCGACATTCGGATTTTTTCGTTAGCTCAGTGTTAAACTTTTGATAGGTCTGCACTGTTATTGAGAAATTATGTCCTTCAATAAATGTTATCGGCTACTTTAATAATTCAAGATGTAGATGGTCACGAAACTAATAAGCATGTTTTATATATCCTCTAAATTCATTAGAAGATATTAAAGTTTTACTAAACCTAAATTAATCCAAAAAGCAAGATTTTTTTTAAAATCTTTATAACTTTAAGATCTTTAAACTCTTGACATTTTATTATCTTTAACCATATAAAATCTACTTACTTTTTTTCGTATAAAAATAAAAAAGTGGTAATATAATTTTTAATTTACTTTAATTAACTTTGTTGGCTATATTTAATTAACGTAAGTCTTAAAAGGTTATATATTATATGTAATCAAATAAGATAAAAGACTTTATCGCATGCAGAGAGCGAATAAAGCATAAAGAAAAATTAATTATTCAAACATTATTTATAGTGTTCCGTACGGATCAATTTTTAATCATAACTCTTTACCTACTTCCCTGTGGTTTTACGTTCTCGCTTTATATCTTCTTCGCGTTTTCTCGCTGCGTTTTTTTTTTCAGAGAGCGATAAATTAACTGCAGGTCGCTGAAAAGATTCTGAACTTATTCCACTGTGGTACAGCGTACACGGGATATTAAAGCATAAAATGAGCAAAACAGCCAGTGTAAACAACACCAGCGGGAGTCAAAAGCCGGTTTTTGACTTATCTGTTCATTTTAACATGTGATGGTGTATTTGGGCATCAATCGGACACATAAACGATTCTATTGAAATAGTTAACTGCATCTGATACACCGTTTAAACTTTAAAACAAATTGATAAAGCGCAAGTGCTCACCTGTGATTTTGCCTTCGCCGGGAGTTTCTTTCCAATATTTCAAATTTCACCTGATAAATAAAAATTCTGAAGCGTACAATTCCTCTAGGATGTTAAGAACTACATGTCGACCAAATTTCAGCTCAATGTATTGAGATATAAAGGAGCAGGAGACGTTGGAGGATAACATGCGGTGTACTGGGAATTGCAAAAAGGTGTACTGGGTATTGGCAATTAAGGAGGAAGTAGGTGTACTGGGAATTGAGGATTCAAATATCTTGCCAGCTGTGCGATTTTCATGTTTTAATGAATTTATATAGAATTTATACTTCTTTTTCAATGACAAACAAAACAATTAATTATCTAGTGAAAATCCTCAACATCTATAATTATTAATAATGCATTATAGACGAGATGAAGATGAAACATACATAGACCACATCTTTAACAAACATTTCCCCGATATATGTAGATTGAGAGGATCCAAGTGTTTACTAAACCATTACAAAGGCCCATGTGTAATGTCAAAATATAATCCGTTCTTAAATTGTTAAAGTTTGACAGTGTCATAGCAAATGCAACTAGTGAAAGTAAAGAAAAAAAACTTTGTAGTTTGGAACTGAGCAGGAAAATGAAGATTACAATTTGAGAAATTTTTAAATATTTAACCTAATGTCATTAGATCAAATCGACCAGCTAAAATATAACTTATTTATATCAAAGGTCAAGATGAGACAGTCGTCGAAAGGAGGTATCTGGTGTAAAACAGATCCACAAATGAGACGAGAGTAAAATCAAACGTCTTGAAACTGATTTATAAATAAAAAGTTTTAACAATATAACACATTTTTTCATTTTTAACATGTTAAACATAGTTCATAGTGTCATGTGTTTATTTTGAATTTTATTTACGAGGGCCAATCAATAAGAAACCAGCTTAACCTTTTTTCCGGATTAGATCCACCTCTTCTTTTTAATGTAATTCAGTGCCCTCTAGTGTGATGCACTTATCCATCACCCCAGATCTGAAAAAGACAGGGTCATTTCCATTGACACACTCCTCAACTGTTTTCATGACTTCTTGGTCAGACCTGAAATGACGCCCTCAGGTATCATTTTTCAATTTTGGGAAAAGAAGAAGTCGCTACGAGCTAGGCAGAATGTGGTATTTCGCCCCACAGCCTTCATTGTAACTTTGCAACTGTGTACTCTTGCGTTGTCCTGTTGCGGCGGTTTCACAGATATCAGTTCTCGTGTGGTCTAGCAAGTTTGCATAGTGCACTCCAGTTATATCATTGTACTTCTCTTTGGTTAAAAGTCACACACAATAACACCTTTTGCGTCCCAAAATACTGTGGTCATCACCTTGCCAGTAGACTAATGCTTTTTAACCTTCTTTGGCCTAGGGGACCCAGGCCCTATCCACTGACGACTCTGTGCTTTATTGTCTGGCTCATATTATTGTACCAAAATCTCGTATACAGTCTTTAGACGCAAAAGAAAATCATCTTTTGACATAAACGCTTCAACAAGGCGCCGTATACTGATGCTTTGGTTGTCAAAAATCCGCTCGATAGATTTTTTTAAATAATGTGTTCAGAAAGCAAATATAGTTTTATCAAATAATATAGAAAAATCCTAATGTCAACCGATTCGATTTTCTGCAAATCCACGATGAAAGCTCAAATTTATCTACATGTATTCAAAATTTCCAGTTTTTAGACACTGCCATTTTTGGCCTGTTAGTTTATCATAACCATAGCATTTCAGAAATAATGCACTTGGTAAAATATTATATACATTTTTTAATTCCTAAATATCGGATGTGCAACTCAAAAATATGTATTCCGTTACGCTCTGCAAAAAAGTGCCTAAAACTATACTGACACCTCGATACGCGTGTAATTTTGTATCCGGGTATTGAAACAAGGCACAAAAATAATGGCCGTGTCGGACAATCGGAAATGGGTTGGTTGGTTGGTTAACGTCGCATCAGCAATTTTCCAGCTATTCGCGACGAGAACTATTAATTTTATTAATCTATGAACAAGTTCGTGTATGCATGTGAAGTGCAAGTGTGTTTTATGGTCTGCTTTGTACTAGGGCGCACTCATGGCGACTTTAACGTGCTAGCTCACAAAGTCAGTATCCTGCAGACAAGCGTACCACTCCCCAGGCACATTATACTGATACCAGGTAAACAATTTAAGGCCAACGGCAAGGAAAAATCACTTTCCCGCATGTGGTCTGAGTGGGACTCGAACACACAGCGGTGAGAGACCCTGGATTTGTTTTGTAGACTGATGTCTTATTCATTAGGCAACCGCGGCCTCTCAATCGGAAATGGGATACTAGGATGGTCCCTCGTAAAATGAGATATAAAAAAACTCTACACATTCTACATACATGTTTCTATAATGCCTATATTGTCTAGTGGCATTAACGTAAAGACCACCTCTAAATAAGAACAGCTTGTTTATTGAATGTTCTATGTAAATGCAACCTACATACTGATAACGGTGCACAATTCCGACCACTCATAAGTGATGCTGTTTAAAACGTGATATATTTTACCTTGAATCGACAATTTTTAATCATTCTATAGACAATAACAAGTACTACTACTAATATAAATAAGGTATTACACATATACCAAGCACCAACTGGCTGCAGTTTCACTATCATTTCCTAAGATTTGTCTGATTTAAATAGGCTACTTTTAGCGGAACAGCACATCTTTACTGACTTTCCGTCATTTCTTGAATTTAATAATTTTCCGTAACTGCATCATAAGTGATGAATAGTATATGTCATTGATTGTTTGTCCCTTTTGGAGATAACCTACCACCAGATTATGATCAGCATCACTGGAAGCCGAGGTCATACCCTCTCCAGCTGATGTAACAGTATTGGTCTTTTTTTCAGGGTGATCAAGTGTAAACTTTGGCCACTGGGGTGAATTGATAAACCCACGTTTAATCCATAGTAACTTATCTCTGAAAAAAGCACACAACAAAGTGCACTTGATGTGCTTCTGACCAATTGTCAGATGCCTTGGTAAGTTGGTACCCAACTGAAAGCATTTCTCATTGCAAGATTTTCTGTCAGAATTAAATGTAATACATGTATTCCCTGTGAAATATCAACTGGCTACATACCATTCTGTAACTCGCTTGTCAGTCGTAACAATATCATAAACTTTATTGACTTTTCTGGGGTTGCATCAATGACAGACCTTCTAGAACAAGGGCCTTTCTGTTGCGTTTAAATCCCACAACCCACATTTTTACTTTTAAATTCGAAGGTCATATTTTCCTAGTGTGGATACCATATTAGTTTGGATATCCTTAAGTGTTAAACATTTTAATGAAACTATGGAATCACTCTATGTCTCTTAATATTGGCAATCTACCTAATTCAATTTTGAAATCAAGGTTAGAGCCTTTACTATGAACACCTAATATAAACTTGCACAGTGAAACTTATTTATTATTGTATGCACCATGCATACAAACTGTATCATACATTCGCAATCCCCAATTTCTTTAAAAATTGGGACTTGAAAATAATGTTATACACGATTCCCGGTAACCGTAATTTTGCAATTCCCAGTACACTAAACCGGTGATGAGAATCAATTCCCAGTACACCACGTCGATCTTTCAACGTCTCCTGCTCCTTTATTTCGCAATACATTGAGCTGAAATTTGGTCGACATGTAGTTCTTAACATCCTAGAGGAATTGTACGCTTCAGAATTTTTAATCAAGAAGTGAAAATTGAAATATTGAACAGAAACTCCCGGCGACGGCAAAATCACAGGTGAGCACTTGCGCTTTATCAATTTGTTTTAAAGTTTAAACAGTGTATCAGATGCAGTTAACTATTTCAATAGAAACGTTTATGTGTCCGATTGATGCCCCAATACACCATCACATGTTAAAATGAACAGATAAGTAAAAAATCGGCTTTCGACTCCCACTGGTGTTGTTTACACTGGCTGTTTTGCTCATTTTATGCTTTAATATCCCGTGTACGCTGTACCACAGTGTATTCTTTCAGCAGAATTCCAAGTTTTATATTGTACGTTTATAATGGTGTTGACCTATTTTATGAATTTTCAAATACAAGTTACTCAGGTACTTGTTTGTACTTTAGCCATTATTTATGTATTGTCTCTTATGGTACATGTAGTTCCCATTCCATAACCTTTGGGGTAATATAGAAAAATAATTGAGAATTTAGTTGACCTAGCAAAATTACTCCCTTGAGGCTGGATATTATATACTAGTATTATGATATACATTTATGCTTCGCAAAAACTGTCATCGCATACTAAGCTTAAATGGACTAATTAGTGCTTTTAAGAAGCACTTCAACAAGATATTCAGAGCATTGACCAGGAATTAGGAATACCTAAATTAGAAACTGAAGCTATGTCAAGGATTTAAGCTAGAAAGGTCTTTGGCCTTTAAAAAAACAACTAAAACTGCCCTGCTAGGGACGTCTATATACTTGTGGTGAAGGACATGTGGTACCACATTGAAGACCTCATCATGACTGACCAGCTAAATCAACCCGAAAATGATAAAGTTTTGACGAAAAATTTTGTCACCTCTGGGTAAAGTCACTTTTCAGAACCGGTTTTTTTCTTCTCATTTCTGTCACATTTGAAGAAACAATGGTTATATTTCAAAACAATTATGTCAATTAAAAACAAACATACTAATCTATATCTAAATAACAATCCAGAAGCAAAGTAAAAAGACAAGTTAGATTAAACACGTGAACTTTCAACAAGAAAGTGAGGCCGAGTGCTGCGGAAGGGTAAAATGTTTTTTACCATGTGTCAATTAGCCTATAAAACTCGTTATACTTAAAATTTAATTATTTACGACTAGTTACATAAATCATAATGAAAAATAGATTTCTCTTGTTAACTTTTTACCAAATACATGACGTTAATTAACATTGAAGATTTTTTTTAAATTTGGAGATAACAAGAACCTTTTTATATTTTGTCACATTATGAATATTTTGATCGGTAAGAATTTTTAAGTACCATTCCCTTTGTTATCTGAGCAGTGTATGTATCAGATTTTGTACTCTTCTGCTTTTGATTTAGCTATTAAGATTGTAGATACAACCCATGATTCATGGATTGTATATACGTCAACTTGTGCCAACAAAAACTGATAATGTTTTTAAAAAGATGCAGATAAAACAAAAATGTTCATACGATTGTTTTACAAATGCCAACAACAAATCATTTCACTCAAAAACGTTTGAATTGTTATGTTACATTTAATTACAATTTGATTTTTATCAAGGGCCTTAAAAATTTTATGGTCCTCATCACGATATTGTAGATAAGCATGATCAACGACTAAAAACGTGAGTTGACACTACTGATTATGAGAAACTATTCAAACAAAATCAAATGGAGATGGTTAAATGCCCTTACCTTCGAATTTTTTCCTGTTTTCAAGAAGTAGTTTCAAAACAAGTTTGGTAATTAGAGGCTCTACTTGTACTCACTTCCCTGGGGAAGTTCACGTGTTTAACTTAATTTGTCATGACCGTTTGCAAAGTTTCCACTTTGTTTGGGATTGTGATTTGGAAATGGATTACTGTGCATGTTTTTGATTGCACTTGTATTAATTGGAACTAATTGACCATTTGATACGCAAGCATTTGGAATTTAATTAAAACCTTAATTATCACATCAGCTACAACTACCGAGAAGGCTTTACAACACAGATGCAGAAATAATTGACGTCGCACTACCGTAAACAAGTTTGAAATGAAACTTTTTTGAAATATGCAAATTTGCAATCTGCAATCTGCATCTGAAAGACATGCACTTGTCAATAGTCAACACAACAAACAAACGATTAAGATAGATTATTTGGATCACGGATTTTAAAACTTGCCACTTTTCCCGGATAATAAGCAGCTTTTAAATCATATATTTTTTCTTTTTCAAACTACTTTTCTGATTATGGAAAAGAGATGCAATATTTAATTATTTTTAATGAAATTTATTTTCATTTTTGTGACAATAACAGATAGAATATTCAATTACGTTTCTAATTTATGTCATACTTTCATTTATTGTGCATCCATTAGGTAAACCTTACGTAATTTACAAGGATTGAGATTGATTGATGTAAACTTAAATGTCAATGTGTGATAAAGAATCACTTATTTTGTATGGGAATGGTACGACGTACATTCGTAACACGACTTTACTGCGCTACATTCATTTCTCCATTGAATTGTTTTCTGCCCTGACTGCCATTATCATGAAAAAACTTCAAACAATGATATATTTAATTTCACTTAAAGTGCTGTTCAACAAAAGCAATGGCAGCATATAACCGCTTACTATGGAATGTACTCGGGAGTGATTACTCTTCTCTCACTTAACCTCACTTCCCTGATGGAACTCCACAACTTAATTTGCCGGTTTCTAATTTTGTGTTTTGTTTTGAGATATTGATTTGGGCATGATTGGAAAGTTTGGTTTAGGTTTTGACTATTTTTAAGGTGACCGACTGGTCCTGGTTCATCAAATCTGGCATAAAATCGGTACATTCTAATCATTTAGAGTGATAGTAAATTTTAAAGTACCATACTAAATTTTCATTTAAACTTTCATCAGCTGACGTATTTCAATTTTGGAATTGTCGATACAATTGATTAAATCAATTTTAAATCAATTTTGACCAAAATTTGTGATAAAATGAAAAAAAAAAAAAAAAAAAAAAAACAAAGTTAACGCATTTCACTAAAACATATAGGTCATGTAACTTAGCAATGTTGTTTAGTGTTCGTTAACTTGCTTGGTGTTATATATGTCAACAGACTTTATGAATATCAAAAACAAACATATCAATCCAAATATAAGTGAAATATTCTTGAATGGGACGTAATATAAAACACCATTCAATCAAACATGTCCAAAAAAACAATCCCTAAACAAAGTAAAAACTTTGAAACTGGCAAATTAAAAAACACTAACTTCATAGAGCACAAAAGTTGCATGCATGGAAGTTGGACAGGTTGCATATTAAAGGCGCTGCGAAATGTGGGCAAATGCGGATTGAAAAGGATTTTTAGTATTTTGGTAAGGAAGTATAGGAAAGAAGTTTCTGAAGAAATGTTTAGCGAATTTGAAACTAAAATTTATGTTAACCAAATATCTTACTATCATTATTGTGACATATACATGTAGTCGGTAAAAATAAAATCTTCAATGCACCGACGTGCAACTCATAACAAGTCACTAGACACCCCCAGCCTTGCATGAAAAACATTGTTGTAAGCTCATTATTTTCTTTCCTAAACACAAACGTATAATAAACTGCAGACAGAAAGACATTTACGGTCATGAAGACGTTGTACGCTAACTTTGGCTTATATGATCACGTGAATTGTATAACCTGACGTGACAGACGAAGTGGGTTGATTTGAGTAATTGTGTTTAACACCCCAGTCAAGAATATTTCGCTTATATTGAGACGTCGTAAGCTATGTTTGAGGGTGCAGAAATTTTGCCTGCGCGTTGCGCTGATGGTATTATGTACAAAAGGATACTTTTTTTACCGTGCCAAAGGACCTCGTCTATTTTAAATTCTAAGCCGAAAGAACCGTGCCGTTCATTTTGTAATGCCGAGTGCATGACGAAAGAGCAGTCACTACCCGCTTTCAATTCTTGGTTCAGACCAGGTCGGGGTTCTAACCAACGACCTCCCACTTACGGAGCGAGCACTCTACCGACTGAGCTTCCGCAATGGTCGGCAGACAAAATCGGGAAGTGTATATACTTAATGTTTGCGAAATAGAAAATTGAAACAATTCTGCATTAAGAAATCTGCATTAAGTGTTGTGTTGCCTGGTAACTATGTTCTATGACCGTTAGAACAATGACTTTCAAAAACTATCTTGGGAGTGTTCACAATTGTAATTAAGTTTCATTAATTCGGGTTATTTTGCTTTCGAACGAAAACTCCATTTTACATTTATATATATACACAATTTTTTTTATATTCTAGGATAATTCAAATCCGTAGGTGGTTTCTTATTAATCTGGTAAATTTCGAGGAAAACAAAAATTATATGAGATTATTGCTGTGATTTTATTGATTAAAAGCACTAACTCTGTTGATATAGCTATCTGAGCGTAATACAATTTTCTATAATTCACAGGAGCTGTTAATGGCAGTCATTTATACATCCTGTATTTTTTTATTTTCCTTGGAAACTTTTCAATAATAAAATCCACTGTTTAAATAAAGCACAGGAGTGCGAGTTTCCAAGACTTGCCAAATCTGTTGCTAATTAGCTTTTTAGTTCACTTTAAAATTGTATCTTATTTTTCTTCTGGGAACGTTTCTTGCGTCAAGACCTGATCGCACCGTTACACAACATAATATTTTTGTGATTTAGGTTTTTAATTCGTTTTTATTTGACATTTACCGATTTTTTATCTAGCAATTAATTTGTCTGTTTTTCGTCTATTAGTTGGTTTTATGCCTGAAGATAAACAGTACCTTGTGCACCTATTGTACGCAAATTTGTATCCTAAATACATTTACTCTGAAAACAGAAAGAGGAAGCAAAATATCACGTTACATATAAATGAAATTTGCAGTTGCAAAACATGTAACAAGCAACAGCCAATGCAGTCAAGACCAAAATACAAATTACAGTCCAACCTGCCTTAAAGGCCACCTCTTTATAAAAGCCACCTGCTTATAAAAGCAAGTAAAATTGTATTCCAATTGTTATCTATTAATATTTTTTTATTATAAGGAACACTTGTGAACTGTACGATTTAATTTTTTATGACCACTAGTACGATCCCCTAATTACGCATAATCTGAAAAAATTACATTGAAAAATAAACATTTAATCACCAAACATTGAATCAACAATATATCCGAAATTTATATGCTATTCATAAAGCTATTCTTGTACTTACAGTGCAGGCTTTTCGAAAGTTTAACACTGAACTAACGAAAAGGAATCGAAGCCTAGTCGCCCAGTTTAACACTGAGCTAACGAAAAGGAATCGAAGCCTAGTCGCCCAGTTTAACACTGTGCTAACGAAAAGGAATCGAAGCCTAGTCGCCCAGTTTAACACTGAGCTAACGAAAAGGAATCGAAGCCTAGTCGCCCAGTTTAACACTGAGCTAACGAAAAGGAATCGAAGCCTAGTCGCCCAGTTTAACACTGAGCTAACGAAAAGGAATCGAAGCCTTGTCGCCCAGTTTAACACTGAGCTAACGAAAAGGAATCGAAGCCTAGTCGCTCAGTTTAACACTGAGCTAACGAAAAGGAATCGAAGCCTTGTCGCCCAGTTTAACACTGAACTAACGAAAAGGAATCAAGCCTAGTCGCCCAGTTTAACACTGAGCTAACGAAAAGGAATCGAAGCCTAGTCGCCCAGTTTAACACTGAGCTAACGAAAAGGAATCGAAGCCTAGTCGCCCAGTTTAACACTGAGCTAACGAAAAGGAATCAAGCCTAGTCGCCCAGTTTAACACTGAGCTAACGAAAAGGAATCAAGCCTAGTCGCCCAGTTTAACACTGAACTAACGAAAAGGAATCAAGCCTAGTCGCCCAGTTTAACACTGAACTAACGAAAAGGAATCAAGCCTTGTCGCCCAGTTTAACACTGAACTAACGAAAAGGAATCAAGCCTAGTCGCCCAGTTTAACACTGAACTAACGAAAAGGAATCAAGCCTTGTCGCCCAGTTTAACACTGAACTAACGAAAAGGAATCAAGCCTAGTCGCCCAGTTTAACACTGAGCTAACGAAAAGGAATCGAAGCCTAGTCGCCCAGTTTAACACTGAGCTAACGAAAAGGAATCGAAGCTTAGTCGCCCAGTTTAACACTGAGCTAACGAAAAGGAATCGAAGCCTAGTCGCCCAGTTTAACACTGAACTAACGAAAAGGAATCGAAGCCTTGTCGCCCAGTTTAACACTGAACTAACGAAAAGGAATCAAGCTTAGTCGCCAAGTTTAACACTGAGCTAACGAAAAGGAATCGAAGCCTAGTCGCCCAGTTTAACACTGAACTAACGAAAAGGAATCGAAGCCTTGTCGCCCAGTTTAACACTGAGCTAACGAAAAGGAATCGAAGCCTAGTCGCCCAGTTTAACACTGACTAACGAAAAGGAATCGAAGCCTAGTCGCCCAGTTTAACACTGAGCTAACGAAAAGGAATCGAAGCCTAGTCGCCCAGTTTAACACTGAGCTAACGAAAAGGAATCGAAGCCTTGTCGCCCAGTTTAACACTGAGCTAACGAAAAGGAATCGAAGCCTTGTCGCCCAGTTTAACACTGAGCTAACGAAAAGGAATCGAAGCCTTGTCGCCCAGTTTAACACTGAGCTAACGAAAAGGAATCGAAGCCTTGTCGCCCAGTTTAACACTGAGCTAACGAAAAGGAATCGAAGCCTTGTCGCCCAGTTTAACAATGAGCTAACGAAAAGGAATCGAAGCCTAGTCGCCCAGTTTAACAATGAGCTAACGAAAAGGAATCGAAGCCTAGTCGCCCAGTTTAACAATGAGCTAACGAAAAGGAATCGAAGCCTAGTCGCCCAGTTTAACAATGAGCTAACGAAAAGGAATCGAAGCCTAGTCGCCCAGTTTAACACTGAGCTAACGAAAAGGAATCGAAGCCTTGTCGCCCAGTTTAACACTGAACTAACGAAAAGGAATCGAAGCCTAGTCGCCCAGTTTAACACTGAGCTAACGAACAGGAATCGAAGCCTAGTCGCCTAAGAGATATGGATAGCTGGTGACCAAAAAGCTACCAAGAGCTAAAGGTAACACCTGTCGAGATATAGCTAACGAGGCACCAATATAGGATGTCGATTCAGCAGTAATTCCTTAGCTAAGTGTTAAACTTTCGACAGGTCCTTACTGTATTATCAAAAACGTAAACATTTTTGTTATAAAACAATCCACACCTTTATAATTAAAACATTGATGATCAATATATGGAGACATTTATTGTTATTGTGTACAGTTCAAATGATTGCATCTCCTTAATGATTACGTTGTCAATAGTAATAATGCATCCAGGTGATATAAAGGAAAACAAACAATACATTTGCTTAAATAATACATTTCCTTATTTGGTGAAATAATAGAAAATGAACTTTTTCATGAAATGCCATGTGTGTGTGCTAAAGTATAATAATTAATATATAATACATAATCAAAAACAAACATACATAACGTATTTATTAAAAAGCTAACATTTTATACACTTTATACGAGCCTGCCGAAAGTTTAACACTGAACTAAGCTAATTCGTGCCGAATCGATAACACATTCCGATCACGTGTTAGCTATATACAGTAAAACCTCGATTCATTGCCACCATTTGTTCAGTCAAACTTTGGCGTTATAAAAGGGTTTGGCGATAAATTGGGGGAGGCGAATAAAGAAAAACATAAACAAAATGGATTTTTGGGACTTCAAAATAGTGTGGCGATAAGCGAGGTGGCAAAGTTATTGAGGGGCATTATAACGAGGTTTTACTGTATACACGTATCTCGACATTTTTTCGACAGCATGTTTTTATCTCCCTTTTGTTCATTAAGTATCCATATCTCGGTAACTCGACAGCCAAGATTCGACTCCTAACTTAGCTTACTAACTTTTGACATGTCTGTACTGTACGTTACGTTATGAACAGACAACTTGAAGGGGCCTTGGTATTTCCAACTTGCAATTGGAGAATGTAAAATTAGAAGGTTCGTTATGTTGTCGAAACAATTACGTTAAATTGAGTGTCAAGCTATGAACAATGATGAAACTTCGTATTTGTTTTAAAACTTGACGACATACAAGTTAAAAGATTGGAACTGATTCGGAGCTTCGTAAAGTCAAACATGTATGAATGTTCCTCATTTAGTATTTATATAATTTTTTTCTCTTTTTTTTATAATATGGATATTTATCGATCGCTTGTTGTAAAATTAAGACATGGTATGGTCCGCTAACAGAACAATATTCGAAACACCGGATATTGTTTTTCACTAACTCCGGTGCCGTTGGCTTGATAAAAACGCTTCTTTCATATATTTTTATTGTTTCGCGTTCTTTGCCGAATTGGCTGTGAAGAACATCACCCGTATGTTACATCTACATTGGTACAAATCAAATTCAAACTGCAGTCAAACACAAATGTACTAGTATTTTATAAATACTGTTTCACGTGCTTAAGACTTTTTCAAAATTTACTTGCACCAAATGAATACTTGAAGCACTACATATGTGTTTGTAACATTTTCAAATATTAATACACACTAAATGAATATTATAGAATATACTCGTGTTTGCTCAATTTTCAAACTGTACTTTTAGACTGCATATTTTTTTGTTTAATTAAGGAAATATATTCGAATACATAAGTGTTAATTTGTTCAACCAAATGAGTTTTCTGAACATGTTATGTTTTAGGTATCATCTTTTAAGGCACATGACAATATCATCTTAATGTACCACGCATGCTGTAATCTATTTTACGTCATTTTTATCATTTTTCTTTAAGGAAATTATTTAATAACGAACGCCCATGTTTAAATTCAATTATAAATAAACTGCATATGATTGATTGTATAACGTTAGTAACGTTATTATATTCTTCTACTATTGTTGTAAAACCTTATCCTCCTACTGACATTACATTATTATCTTGTCAACCCAAATCATAACAAATAGCATTACATAACTCACTTCTTAAAAAAAGGAAATTAATATAAAGTAGAAATTCAGAGAAATGTTGTTTCTGAAACGATCCTGGAAAAGTAATCAGGAAATGTAGTAATCACACTAAATAATAAACAGTGTTAATTTAATGTCAGATAATAGAAATAAATGTTATACATGTGACATCAGGCAGTTTGCCAAAACTGTTAAATCAAAAACAAAATTCCTATCAATGTCCAAAGCGCAATCCAAAGGAAAGTAAAAAAAAAATCAAATCACAATTCCAAAGCAAAGTAAAAACAAAAATGACAACCCATTTCCAAATCACAATCCCAAAACAAAAAGTGAAAACAAACATACCAATCTATATCAAACTCACAATCCTAAAGCAAAGTGAAAACAAACATACCAATCCATGTCCAATTAACAATCCAAAAGCAAAGTGAAAACAAACATACCAATTCATGTCCAATTAACAATCCAAAAGCAAAGTGAAAACAAACATACCAATTCATGTCCAATTAACAATCCAAAAGCAAAGTGAAAACAAACATACCAATTCATGTCCAATTAACAATCCAAAAGCAAAGTAAAAACAAATATATCAATTCATGTCCAATTAACAATCCAAAAGCAAAGTGAAAACAAACATACCAATTCATGTCCAATTAACAATCCAAAAGCAAAGTGAAAACAAACATACCAATTCATGTCCAATTAACAATCTAAAAGCAAAGTGAAAACAAACATACCAATTCATGTCCAATTAACAATCCAAAAGCAAAGTAAAAACAAATATATCAATAGATGCCCAACTCACATACCGATCCATGCCCATGTCCATGTCCATTTTTTAGAAAAAGTATAACTTAAATATATATATGTGTCCGTATTTGTCTTGGATATATTTCAAGTCTCAGAGTCTTATTACCCTTTCCTTCCATTTTCAATTTTGATTTCACTTTGGTGGTTGTAGGTACTTAACCTTCCAAAGTACCCGGTCTCAATCAGTATTTACTTTGGTTTTTGCATTGTGATTTGAACATGAATCGGAATTATCGTGGTTAATTATAGTCTGAAGAATACTACTATGTTTAAAGGCCAGACAAGAGATCTCAAGGTATGGGCCTGTCATTGCTTCTCGTCGATGTTATCAGTCAGCGCGAAGCCAAAGGGATAATGAGTTTAAACGATATGTACATAGGTTGCTTTACCCATCAGTAGGGTCTATCTTGTAACATGTTTACAACATTTTTTATATGAAATTATTTTAATAGGTTTTCTACAGGAAACAAGAAAACTGAATTTGAACACTATATCACCATAAAACATGTCAGATTCCATGTTCAACATACTGAAAACAGGAAACGCCGGAATTATACAAAAGCTGTTCATAGTTTAGAAAAATGGGCCAAATTATTACCTTAATATAAATGAATTTGGCTTCATGAGTTATAAAGTGTCTTATATTTGTACAAATAAAGGAATGTAGGGATCATTCCCCTTATTTTTTAACTAAGATTTTCTTTAAATTAAAAGGAATTAATTTCATTTTCCTTTAAAATTTTGTTTAATTTAAAGATATTCGAGAACTTAAGGTTTCACTTTGAAGATCACTTTTAACTTAAAACATTGTATTAGGTTTGTCAAAAATATTTCCAAATAGCTCCAAAAATGGGTTTCGAAAAATTGCTAAATCGAAATTTAAGAAAATCTTAGTTAAGAAACTATTGTGAAACTGAAACTATGATTGATATATGAATTTGCATGTTATTTGCTCATTTGCTAGTTTTATATCAATAAATTAAACCATTTTCATTTTTATTTTGCAGGGCAAATACAATAATTAATGGATTTTATCACAGAATGTTAGAACAGTGTTAAAACAATAGATAACGCCATGGCACACACTGGAGATATTTATGCTGCTGTGTTTATACTTGCAACGTTCAGTATTTTAGGCATACTTGGTAATGGTCTGGCTATTTATGTTTTCGCAAGGAATACACATGCATTACCGTCAACTATATTTATTCTTACACTGGCGGGTATAGACTTTACCACGTGTTTAGTAACTATACCTTTCACCATTACCATGGAGATGATGGATTTCAAAGTTTCACAAGATGAAGTGTGTAAATTATATCATTTCTTGATCTCTACAACGATACCATTTTCAGCATTCATGATGGTGGCGATCGCTGTTGATAGATATTTTTGTATTTGCCATCCGTTTTGGAAACTCATGAATGTTTACAAAGCAAGAATTACAGTTGTTGCCTTAGGACTTCTGTGTGTATTACTTGGTGTACTGTCTTGCTTAAATTATGGTATATATACACATCCAGAAGGTATGCTCCAAAACATCATGGCGAAAAATGGGTCAGCAGCTTCAGTGAGTAACGTTCATAACAAACATGCTGGAGGCAACAGAGAGGAGATCATTTGGAATGTTAAATATCTGATAACTAACATGGATACAAATGAAAGCTTTATTATTAAGAATCTTGTGAACACGGGTGTGTGTCAAGAAACGACCATTGTGTTTGGAGAATTCTTTTCTTCTCTGTATATGAGGATTTACGCATCATTTTATGCCATTTGTTGTATAATAGTCATTGTTTTGTATACAATTATATATAGATTCATTCTTCTTCGAAGGAAGAAGCGATTGAGGACCGAATCTTTTCCTTGCTGCCATTTTAAACCCCCGTCCCCATGTGAAGCCGAAAGGACGGAATTTATTTATCTGGGACAAGAAGCAACTAACCATACAGAAGAAAGAGATAGTAAAGATTTGGATTCTCATTCAACAAACAGCTCAACGAAGTTTAAGACAAGAACAAGCCGTGACAGGAGTAATCTTGAAATGACAAATATTCTGAAAGACAAACAAGAACGTCTACGGATAAACAACATTAAAACAGCTTGTATGCTTTCTATTGTTGCTTTAGTGTTCATATTTGCATTTCTTCCAGCGTGGCTGATGAAGCATGATGTTATTGAGTTTAATGCTGTCGTATTTTATATGTACTTCAGTTATAATGTTGTAAATCCTATTATTTATGCCTTTATGAATGCTGAGTTCAGGGAACAGTTAAGATCTATATATCGAGGATTGAAATCGTGATTTTCGATAAAGCACTTTTAGAATAAACGCTTCAAAGAAATGACAGTGAATTCAGGGATTAGGTAAAATGCGATTACATATATTGTATATACCTCGTATTAACAATCCATGAGAAATCGTATAAAGACCAAGGTTAAACCAAGTAGGTGAAAAATATAAGCTTGTTAAGCTAACAAGAAGGATGAGGGTGAACACTTTAACAACATCAAACGTTAGGCCTGACTGTTCAGTGTTGTAATGTGAACATTAGACCATTTGTTATAAAACACCCGTTATATTTAAGAAATATTCAAAAGCGAAGTCTAAATCAAACGGACTCTAGACCTAGTTTCCAATAAAAAAAGAAAAACAAATTATTTTAAACAACGATGCTTCTAGTGTAACTTTGCCTCAACAAAACAGAAAAAATATCGTTTTAGCGCTTAGCACACATGAAGAAATTGTGTCCCGTCTGGTGACCATTATTTGAATCTCAAAACTTTCATATACAAAATTGATTAACATCAAACATTTAAATATCGCTCCTTAAGGCATATAAAACAAGCGAAACTTTATGATGCCAATGAACGAACATTCTTTATAAAAAAGCTAAACTACCAAGTAACCACATGCGTCATAGATGGTTTTTAAGTACCATATATTAAAGGTTTTGTCAAATCTTAAGAGCTGTGTTAAAGAATGCCTTTGTACCTCCTATTGAGTGTGTTGTCGCAATGGTTCTGATAATATATTGAATTATGACGTCATGTGTTTTTACATTGTTATAACGAATTTTTAGGTTAAGATTAAAAATAAAGGGTGTATTTTGCTCGATATTCTCAGAATTATTTTAACATAGCACGAATGCTTTCCAAACAGAAATGTGTTCATAAATACAAAAATGAAATACTAAAGTCAAAAGCGTTATGTTGCTCAATATACTACAGATTTTCTCGTATAAATGTTTTATGAAGAATATATATGACAATAAGCAAGAGACTGTGATTAATTATCGGAACTTTCGTGTTCGTGATTGTCTTGTATGTTTGGTTTCCAAAAATAAATCAAATACCACAAAAATAAGTGTTGCGTTTTAATTAAAAACAAACATACCAGTCCATGTGAAAATCACAACCCCAAAAGTAAAAGCAAAACCTTTGAAAACTGCCAAATTAAGTTTAATACGTGAAATTCTATTGGAAACGTGTGGCTGGTTGTTCCGAAAGGGTAAAAACCTTCTGTCTAGTTACTACACCAACAACGATTAAAATAAAAACTGAGGAACGTGTAATTTTGGGACATTGAGTATATATATATCAAGGGTAATGTCTGGTGCAACCCAAACCATTGATTTTAATGAGTTACTAAAAATCCGATGTGTTATTATTTACAACATAAAAGATTTATTTGAACAGTATAGACGTGTTACGTTT
Source organism: Anadara kagoshimensis (assembly GCA_021292105.1). Lineage (NCBI taxonomy): Eukaryota > Metazoa > Mollusca > Bivalvia > Arcoida > Arcidae > Anadara > Anadara kagoshimensis. The sequence continues at coordinate 39,221,571 of CM037870.1, read as the reverse complement.
GAATGTCATGTTACCACAAGCTTTTAAGTTAATGAAAGAAACCTTTAACTGAAAAAATCAACCAACGCTATCGAGAATTCGACACAAACAAACTAAGTAAATGATAGAATTAGCCAAACATTTAAAAAACATATTGGTATCACTGATTACAGCCTCCAACCCTCATTTGGATGGGCATTGTAGTATCTTCTTTTGGCGTGGTTATAGTGTTATTTATATGTCATCCGCCATTCAAAACGTATTTTACAAATATGCAGATTGAAACAAAATAAATCAAGCCTAATTAATATACTACACTGAACAAACCAAAAATGAAAGGAAAGCGTTTTTAAAAAAAGGTTAATAGAGCATCTCGCATAAAAACCTACCTGCCTCCGTACAAAGAAAACAAAGAGAACACTAAGACTGAAAATTATATAGTTTTATTAAAGCCATAAATTAGATCCAGTCTTAATTTTTTCTATACAGTTCTAATTCACGGTAATTAGGATCCGCCCACCTTCGTACAAGGCAAAGAAAAAGTTACTAGGAGTGAAGATTATATACGTTCATCAAATTCATAAGTAGGGTATGTCTTGTTCTGGATTCCTGTCATTTTTACTAGACCTCATACCTAAAAGAGTTCTCCTTCTACAGGAAGCAAGACAAATGTCGTAATTGTCAGACTTACCAAGTATTATAAGATCACCATAAAATATAGGATATGAGAAAGATGGACTTAACTGACGGACTCTACAGCAAAAATCAATGTCTTGTAATCGTGTGATTATTGGCTAGCTAATACCATAATGTAAAATAACGACAGTAATTATCTAAACATAATAACCATAATTTGTTGGCTATCAGTGATCATTCATTAGCACGGTAATATAATGATCTATTTGCATATAGTCTTTACAGAATGGTAAACAGGAAGTCAACTTTAAGCCTCTTCGTATTGTCGTCATGGTTACTTACACTTTTGTATCTTTCTAATTCATTGTTTTGAATCTATGATCTGTGTAAGAGCTTGATATAATTGTATTATGATGTTTACGTTCAACTTTGAAGGTTGTGATATGTTACAGCTATATACATTTCAGTTTACAAATTACCATAACATAATTATTAAGATGATGTAAATAAGTACAAACGGACAAAATTATGTTTAGGTGTCCAACTTAAGTTTGATAGTCTGAAATATTAATGATGACAAAATTATGTTCAAAGATTCAGTTCAAGTGCAACACTCTAAAGAATTATAATGGTAAAATTATGATCGAGGTGCAGTAGTGTGAAGCTAAAATCTAAACGAGGAGATTCTGAAGTATGTTAATGGGGTTAATTAAGTTTATATTGAACATTGAAATTAGAACACTTCCGTAAATAAATAATGTTCCCCTTAGACTTATCACTATTAACCACCTTTGGATAGTACCAAACAAATCTTTTTTTATAAAGTTCGTTTGTGGTTAAACCCTTTTTTGCTACATTGACTTGACTAATAGGTCAAGCGTCAATTTAACGTGTATAATCAGCTAAGGGAATGCTTTCAAATGGAATTTAGAACAGGAGAAGCTTAACCTTCTGGAGTACCTGGCATCACTTCAATGGTGGAGTCCACATGCTGACCTAACTTGACAGTTTCAAAAATTTCATTCATTTTACTAAACAATCTGCAACAGCAAATGTCTGTTTCGTCCTTGATGTCGTAAATAACCAAACGTTTCCAGACCGCCAATGGAATCGTTCCTAGCTATAACCAACGACACTAACAACAAAATATGAAAATGTTATTTATAGCTGGAAACGTGTATCTGACTATAGCCGATGAAACCCCCCAGGACAAAAAAACAACACGATTATTAAGACAAGAAGGCTACGTGTATAGAAAGGGTTTGGGACATATAATGATTTTCTATTATTGTATATACATGATATTTATAGATACCAATGGACAGGATTAAATGGAAAATTAACATAAGGTTGTGTGGTAATATTTCTATTAGAGTGTATTTTACCGAAACACGTATGTTTATAACCATTGATAGAAAACTGTAAAATACGATCATTTAAAAAAATTAAAAATAACAAGAGGGATATTTTAATAATTTGTTTTATATAACATTGATAAAAAGATCTAATTAATGTTAAAATAAAAATGTCATCTCTTTAAGGAAGACTTTTCTCGATAATGGTTAGATAGATCAGAATCAACGAGATTTTACTTTTTTGGGGGATTGTGGTTTGGACAAGGATTGGCTTGTTTGTTTTTGATAAATAAGCAAACCAAATAGCTTACTATCACCATTTGAAGAAACCATTCCCCTTAGTTTGTTACTAAACAATCTTCAATGCTTTACATTGCATTCCATAGCCAACTCCCTATCCTTAATCCTAGCGGGATCAGTTGTATTATCAGCGGAAAAATAAAGAGTATATAGAAGTGGTTTCGCTATTACGGGTATTAGTTTTTCTTTTGGGTTGAAATTAATGTATTCAAGTTTCAACTCCAGCTATATGCCCACTTTTTAACCCTTCTTCTTAACCAACTACAAGCATAACAGATACTTTACTAAACGCAAACATGATATTTATATTTCATGTTCCTTTTATTCACAATTTCAATTTTACAAGTGGCGGGTGAAGGTAGCTAAACTAGGTGCTTACCCTTCTGGGAACCCGGGCCAACTTGCCTGGAAGTTTCCCTGTTTAACTTTATTTTCCATTTTTCAAAGTTTTCCTTATACTTTGCTTTGAGATTTGGACATGACCTGGTATGTATATTTTTTCCGTGCAATTTCATATACAGTGTAGATTTACCGTAGAATACTGCATTATGTAATATTCAGCACAACACAGTTATATTTGGCTAGACAAGCAGACAAGCCTGTAAGAGCACATTGTTCTACCAAACAAGTCCTACCAATACACATTTAGGTAGTAATTAGAACCATATCCACCTCCGTATTGGGAGTATTCCGCTATTACTTCACCCAAGCTTTGTCAACCAATGTGTAAAATAAAATGCTATTAAGATTTAAAGACTTTTTCACTCATTAGCAGAGTTTGTCTTCAAAGGATTTATCATACTTCCTTTAAAAAAAGTTAATCAGTTTCATACAAGAATCATAAACACTGTCAACAGCAAGATCGCCGTGTTATGGGTTATGTTAACAACAGCTTTTTATAATGTTTTTAAAAAGTAATTTAATTACTTTCACGTTTGCGGTAATGGTATCCTTGGGGCAATTATTTATAAGTTATAAAAAGATTTTTGGAATGAAAACTATAAACATTCGGTGCAACAATCTAAAAACTGTAGCTGTCATAGCAGGGATCATTAGGCACATCACCATCAAGTCCATGAAAGTCTACGCATGGTTATGCAAAGTCATCTATTTTATATAGGCAATCAGAACTGATTGAGGCAGCGAGATAAATGTTTAAAATCATAAGTTGGGACGCAAATTTTTACTATAATACATTTTTATCTGAAAAGGCACCATTTAAAAGCAGCAGAGTATTTATAATCCTATAATCCTCCTCAGATACGGGAGCGCAACACTTAAGAGAGCACATCGATAGTTATACTGATGTAAATATCTTTTCCAGTATATAAGAAAAGCAGATATCTTCAGTTCTATTGAATTAAATAGTATACCACTTTTAATACATCACTAGTCGTTTCGGAATACAATTCCTCATCAGTAGTGCTTTGTTCAAAATTGTGAAACCAAAATTTATCTCCAGATGTTGAAAAAGATACCAAAAAAACCAAAATATATTTTACCTTTAGCTAAGGAAATACTTTGCTTGAGGGAGTATACCTTAGGTTTTGATGAAATTAATATTTTAACTATGAATGCCAATACCCTTTAGATAGGAGGAAAGTGTTGCCGTATCTAACTTTTATGGCGGATTAATTACATCATACACTGTGTTTGCATCTCTTAAAGTAGGTTAAGTTTTAAACAGAATTAAACAGCTAGTCCCATAAAATAACCTGGCAGAGACGGAATCTGAAAATTTATATTCGCTCACTTAGTTGTCTAACATCGGCATTTTCTTTATAATTTTCAACAATTCTGAGCAAGTTTTGACTTGTTTTCCCTTCTTTATCTCTTTAACAAGATGGGGTACCAATAGTGCACGGATCTAAGATGCTTGTTAAAGTTTTATATAGTTTCCCTTGAAAAAACAAAGGTTGATCTCTCATAATCTCACTGTTAAAAGATCATAGTTCTGCTATTCTCACGTCAAAGTCTAATACATGCTGCTTTACATAATTGCATTCTTTCTGCAAAGAGGATTGATTAATCTAAGATTGTTTACCTGAAAAGTAAAGTTCGTGTTCAGATTTTAAGCAAAATTTCTTTCTCTTTAATCAAATAACTAAATCAAATTATATTATTAAACAATGTAAATTAAACTATTCGCAATCAATGTACAACGGTCAAGGTCACAGATGCAAAAAATACGAAATCATTAATTAAACGAAAACTATAAACTTTTTGTATAAGCATGTATATTAAAATATTGTTAGTATTGATGTAACGATCATTTTGATATATAGATTATGGTCATGGGTTTAAAGGTTCAAAAATGCAAAACAATAACAAAGTTAGTAATGATCATTATGTTTTAAAATCCAATTATCTATATTATGAACCCATGTTGATGTTTAGATAAAAATAGTTTAACAATTCACAAGCTTGAGGTCCTTGCAACAGTGAATAGTGAATATTAGAAAAAAACAAATTAAATTTCTACTTTTTCTGAAATTGAAAAATCTGAAAAATGTAGTCAGAAAAAATAAAGAAATACATGTATATATATAGGAAGGCCGAATTAAAACTGTAACAATTGCAAAAATCATTTAAATGCTGTGTGAACAATGAAATGCAGTCTATGGTTACCACAAATACCAAAAAAGTTTATTTTATCGTAAATCTAGCTATTTTTCCTTTTCTTTTAAATCTTTTCAAAGTTGACTTAACCTTGATTTACCTTAATCTTATTTTTGTTTAAATAATCTTTCATATTTTTAAGCCATTCCTTCTACTCCAAGCTTAATATAAATACGTTCTTACATTTAGTTTCAACAATGAGAATACAAGTAAATACCTAGTATCTATAATAATTTTAGGATGACTGGCATTAAAATTGACAAATCCTACAACAGCAACAATAAGTCGTTTTGGTATGAACAATGTTTCTATTAATATTTTCTTCCCCTTTTGTTAAAACTTTGACCAACCCATAAACAGTTGTTTTGAATCCAGATCAGGTTCCATGCTTTTTCATTCATTTAAAACCTGATTATCTTCTGCAGAAATAATACGAAAATTTATATATACAAAATTATTTTCAGATTTATTTTGTTTATAACTTTAATACTAAACATAATTTCATGATATTTTATATTATATATGTATTTGTTTATATTGCCTAATAAGAAATAAAACTCTAAATCTATATAGTATAATATTTCATAATTGTGATCAAGTATTTTAGACCAACCAATTAATAACGAAGGTCTTATGCAAGAATCTCAACTATCACGTGAAAACGCGGATGGTAAGTTAAATAAACCGCTGTATTGATCATAAACCGTCTGTATATATTTTTGTAGCATTGTCAATGATGAATTCATTGTCCTTTTCACTTTCCTATAACTTATACTTTAAGAGAACGCATTTGACAACAAAACTTTTTTTTTTTAAAAAAACTTGTACTACTTTAGACAACGACCCATAACTACTGTATCTTTTCATGAGCGTGTATTTTCGTTGCTTCGACAAATTGCAAACAAATAAATAGTTCCTTATGTTATAATCCGTACTATTAAAAGATGACATTGATTAATATAAACTAATGAGCTGGTGTCTTTGCTGGTGGACTAAGCATTCGCGAGGATATCATAAGCTCAGTAGCCAATGCTTTTGTATAAATATACTATTTCATTTTGCTCTCTAGTGAAAATATAAAAAATCCTCAAAAACTAAGGCATACTCCCTCATGCAAAGTATTTCCTTAGCTAAGTTTGGTTAAACCTATTTTGGTCTTTTGGATATTTTTTTAACCCCTGATATATTTTCGCTCACAATTTTGGTCCAAGCAATTAATTGTTAAATTCTAAAGCTATTCAAAGTTTTGTCAAAGTACAAGAAGTTAATTATAACATTGGTGTCATTTACAAACCAAATTCTCTAGAAAAAATTAACAAATAACATTCAACAATCAATGTCTGTTGTATTACTCGCTTAAATATTGTGTGTATGAATATAAATACGTCAAATTTATAATACCAAGCAATACATGAAAACTACTAATTCTGAATAGTATTAATTTTATAAACGTAAACGCCGCATATTTTGAGAAGAATATATCAAAATTCAAAACTTCATAAGAGAATAATTTCTTTCATATGCAATTTTTTTTAGAAAATTTGAATCGAAATCGTATATTTTTTATAAATCAATGGCAAATCAAATATATTTGTATAAAATAAGTTATAAAGTAAGTATTCACAAAAGATTCGCATTTCAATCGCTCTTTAAAAGTTCTATATTCTACTTATGTTCTTAAATGATCAGATCAATCAACCAACAACAACACACTGCGACAAAGTAAAGCTAAACAGTCGATGCTTACCCATCCGGAGCACTCAACCTTAGTTTCCCTTGGAAAGTCATCCGTTTAACTTAATTTGCTAAGTTTTTTTCTTTACTTTTGGGATTGTGATTTTGACATTGACTGGTATTTAAATGCTCGATGTAATTGCGATTCGGATTGTGGTTCGTATGTTTGTGATTGATAAACAGAATCTCTCGTAAGAATATTACTGGTACAGTTTTATACATAAATCATTTTTATAAAGCTCCATCTGACTTAGATCTAGGATGACAACAGCTCTTGTACAAATTAACGTTCAAGTAATTGTACATATTTCACCTCCTTCAAGATATGCATACACTTGGGTAAATCGTAATCTTTCTCTTTAAAAGAGTAAATTACCCTAAGCTTTTGTTTAATGTTTTGGATATCCTAAGACGATCATCAATACTGCATCAATGAACAGATGTTTAAAAGCTGTAAAATAAAATCTTCAATAGAGTCTTTCTGATTAATATGAACCACAGAGTGTTTAAAAAAATGAAATCTTCATTAACCAACATTTTTAATAAAATCACAATCATAAAAAAGCAAAAACTGTAAAACTGCGAATCAATTAAAACTCAAGAACGGATGCTTTGGAAGGACAGGTGTTTCATGTCTAGCTAACTACACCTACCACGTGTATAATCAAAATTTAATGAATGGAAATTGGGTTCAACCTAAAAGTTTTAAGCACAGGACTTTATGCGGTCAAAAAATCATCCAATTTCCCTGTCCCTTCAGATAATGGGAAATTGAAAGTGTAAACAAACATATTCTCGCTTCACGTCAGTGTCCAAAAGTACTTTTATTTAAACATGAAAAAAACTATATCGTTCGTTCAGGAATAATTTGATGATTGTTTTAACCGTACCAAGCACCAGTGGGTTGGAGGTCCTTAAATATAGCCTATAACTGCACACTGCTCTATCAACTATGAAAAATTTCCATGTTTTCTCAAATATGATTTTGTTCCATGTATTTACAAGTTTAGCATACCCAAATCTTGGATGCTTAGTAATAAACTTTGGACAGGAGAAGCACAGCCAAAACAATTAATACCAATAAACCCAGTACATTGTTTATCATAAATCTTCCGAAATTACCTGAAATACTTACAACTAAAATAAGGAAATATCAAGAATAATTATAACAAATGTAAACACAGATACGACCTTAATGACTGAAAAAGATAAACTAATGGAGAGTAGGATTTCTGTGTACAAAAATAACACCAGTTCATGTACAATAAATATCATCTATTTAATATAATAGACCTCCTGTTGTATGGTTTATATAACATGTATGCATTAGCATTTACCAACATATGCTTTGAATGTTAAAGTACGACATTTATAGTTGTGAAATAACAAGAAGCTCAAGTATAATAAGGTACCTCAAATTACCTTATCAAATTATATTAGATTATCATGAACGTAAGATAAAACCACGGCTGACAGACATTCCAAGCTCCAACTTCATCTACTTAGTTTACAAAAACTCAACCTTGAATATGACAATCCGCACGCAACATAAAAACAAAATAAGACCATGAATACGACACAGCAAAGTGCGCAAAGAAACATAACTAAACTAGATCGTGAGTACTTTGCAGTCAACACGCCACACGAAGAAACATGAATAGAGCACAGATATCTTTGCGTGTATCTATCATGGATTTGAAAAATAAAAAAAACAACTTTATATTCTAGATGTTAACATTGAAAGATGAACAACTATTTATCTTATATATGCAAAATAAAAGATAAACAAGTATTAATGCCCAAAGAGAAAAGAGTATTTATCCTAAATGGCTACTATTATCGTTTTACTAAACATATCTAATACGTTAAAATATCTCATTTACGTTGTGACGTGATGGGAATATGTTCATCTTTCTAATGTAAAAAATATTAACGATAAAATCTGTTACTGAAGCCAGATGCTAATATCGTTCTCAGGGGACCCAAATAGAACAAAATGTCACAACAACATATATATTTAATAACAAATTATGATGAACAAACATGTTTATTCAGTTAGATTTGGGTTTCCAGTAATTTTTTATCAAATACTACATGATGATAATATATACTTATAGAAAATATTCTGAAGCCTCGTGTTTCTAAGAATATCAACTTGATACATTATCAATAAATCAGTAATAAACACTGTTCAAGTCATTCTTTTTGTGACAGTAAATTACTCTTTATTTCCATTGAAAAAAAATAAACTTAAATAATGTTTAATATTGTTCACTTTATTGTGCCTATTCGTAACAGAAAATCTGTATGCGCATCCGCGACTGTCATAAAGTATTTTGTAGAAAGGGTAATGTTAGCGCTATAGGGATTTAACATTGTGAAAATGACGATGTTTACACCGGAAGTGATGTCTTTGGTCACGTTGTACGTAATAAGCGCAAAAGGATCCGCAATATGCCTGATTTTTCAACATCCCCATAGTGCCAACGTTTTTCTCTGTGCAGAAATATTCTTGAAGGATTTTCGCCTACAGATTTTCTGTTACGACTAGGTAAAGTGACAAATACCAATATTCAAGTTTATATGGTTTTCTATGGCAATAAAGAGTGATCCACTGTCACAAACAGAATGACTTGAACAGTTGTTTATAAATTTACCTTTTTAGACTCTATCATTTAACCTTTACTAACATTTGTACCGGAAAGTCTTTTAATGGAGTATGGTAGTAACGTATCACCATCAAATCTGTATTTTACCTATTTATACTAATGGTAAAACAATATGTGTCAAGGATTCAGGGATGATATAAATACGTGATTTATTGAATTATATTTATAACAATATCTTACAATGACGACATCACTGACTAAAATACATGCCCGATTCATTGAAACCAGACACCTCTTATTTGGATTTTTCAAATCATTTATTCATTTCATTTAAAGATGATTTAACAATAACAAATTATTATCTAATCCAAAATTAATTAATTAATGTTTGTCATAAGATGTTTTAGATATGAAATCAATGAATATTTATCAACTGAATTGACAACTAGTATGCGTAAAATGTACAGTTGTAAGTCGATTAAACAATAAAACACGTTTGTTGTCTTTTATTCTGTAGTACAAAATGTTAAATTCCTTTAGGATCTTCTCCCTACCCTATAATTTACCGTCGTTTTTGTTGTTTTTAGTCTTTCGTAAAAATGAATTAAAGAGACCAGTTAAGGGAAAACTAGATTTCTTGTACCAGCAAATATGTTGTTTCTGAGGTGGATTAATTGATTGAATGGTTTTAAGTCCAGATAATTTGACAGGTTATCAGCTAAAGATGAATTTGAAGAATTTTTAACGCTACGGTTATGTGCCCTGAATGTTCTGTGACGAACCACGCCTACTGTACATAGTACATCGGGGTTTCTAAAGATCTTATTAGGATCCTTTACTTCCATTTCTAAATGGAGAGTACTTCATGAAAGAACCACTTTTCAATTATTTGTCTCGAATATCCCCGAACTGTTACATACCAAGCGAACATTCTACAACTGAAAAACCGTATTAGTTCGAGAGGATAAATCTATTCTTAGGGTACCAGTATACTACTATAAAATCAGTTTGTTGCAATTAACTATTCAACTGTCTAGAAATGGCGTCAACAGTGTAATAACTTACATTGTAAAAGTAAAATTAAAATCACGCATATGCAACAACTAACATATATGCAGCAGTATTGAGGAATTATAATGAAAAATGGTATCTACATTTTAAATAAAAAAAAGTCGGAGTCACCAAGCACAAGAATCATCAGAAGCACAAGACACGATACAGATGGTGCATGATGTATGGAATGCCGGCACCAACGATACCGTATGTACAAATTGTGACCTTTGGTGTGGTTAAAGAACTTGTGTATAACATTATTATGCCGCATATTTAACAACCAATGGTGTCCGTTAAAAACGTACATTATAATCTTGCCAGGTACATCGTAAATTATGACACACTAGTGCAATCTTTTTATTGCATGCTATGAAAAGGATTCTAGTGCTGTAGCTTTCTTTTCTTTTCTGATTTTTAAATGCGCTTATTCTATTCTACGCTTTTTCAAACAACCAGTAAATAACTAATGTAACATTTCTCAGTTTCCAAACAAGATCAAGATAAACTATTGAGCAATTATTTCACAGTACAAGTATAAAACAATGTACAATATCTCTTTATCCAAAATTGTCCTGGATATATTTGACGCTCTATAGGTCCGTGTTCTTCTCAATCTTAACTTTGATTTCACACGTAAAGTGTGTAGCTAGCTAGCCTCGACAATTTATTGTCAACTTATTTTACTATGCGGAAACATACCTGCTTCTTCTGCTTATGGTGGATTTGTTTCACAAGGTAGCTGCTTAAAAATATATTGTTGACGCAGTGATGGCTTATCAAAAAGTTTTATGACCGTCATCACAAAAATGCTGATTATAGGTTACAGACCTCAGTTGTAACTTGACACTCAAAATTTGCCAATTTTGGCCTCAACACATTTAGTTTAATGCACCCATATTTCAAAAATTTTGCTGAAACAACATGAATGTTGATACTTTTTCAATTCAGGAGAATTAAAACAATATTTCTTTACTGCATTTATGACCCAAATGCAAATTTTCACAATTTGGGAAAACATTTTGTTTCCATGGCAACCACACAAAAAATTGCAAAATATTACCCCCAAATAGGCCATATTCATAGAATCAGATGGTAAACAAACCTCGAACTACATACAATGGCACACATTTTTCCTGAATCCTTAAATATTCCACTTTTTCTTTGTGAAGGAAATCCAGGGTCTTGTCTGATTCATTTTTCAGAAATTTGAGAAATGTGCTAATTATGCTAAAAGCACATGGCAATGTTTACACCCAAAATGTGGTCTTGCCATAGGAAGTGTATGGTGCGGTGGAAGTCCTTACGCCGGAAATATAGTGCTATAGTCAATCAATTCAGGTTTAAATTTTTGCAAACCTAAGAACCTCTCACCTTGGCAATATTGCAAAGTACTACCTATTAACAAATTTAAATGAGCACGGTCTAAGGAAATGCATCTGGGTTTGTTTTATGCACTACTTTTGACCGTCCCAAATCTGGCCTTATCACGACTGAGGTCTAATACCATAAGGCTCAGGCTAAATTTCAAAACTCAGAATTTTACTTATTTTAGTTCATATTCTGAAAGAAGACAATATTCTGAATTAAATGATATATAACATGGTGCTGGTGTTTGCAAATTTTGCCAAAATAGGCTTCATTCAACTGACAGGGTATCATTCCATAATATGGTCATTTTACAATCATGTAGACTGATTTTGGCAATTTTGGCAAAATTAATCAAACTCATTGGAGTTTAAATGCCTTTTTCCAAATGACTTAAAACCAATAATAAACAAAGAATTACATTCATAGTTGTCTTATGCTGAATGTGCATATCAAAATTTTACATTCAAACTCTAGTTTTTGCCAAATTGTTGCCAATTTTGCCAAATCAAAAGGAATGAATATCAAAACAAGTAAAAGTACAGCACAAGCTGAATTTAATCAATTAAAATTTGCAAATAATGCAAATAACTGTGGAATAGTCCATGAAATTTTGAATTTTTGTATCAATATCTATTGAAATTCACTTGTTTCCAGTTAAAAATCAAGAAATTTCATACTGCATAATAGAGATAAAGGGAGATAATTCTTGAATTCCATTATTCAAACACCTCCAAATGTTTTGATGACATCACAATTGCAAAATATGATGTAATTGGTTTTAGAGTACACTAAAATTTGAATTTTATGCAGATTCATATAGTTAAAGTTGATGAATATTGGTTGCAAAAAATGAATTGCTGCAATATGCACACTGTTTTGCCATGTTTAAGCTTTTAGGATAGCACACACTGCCAAATATAGGACAAATTGAAATCCATTCAGATTGAACAATTGGTACATTTATTCTTGTTGACTCAGTTTCCATGGTGATTTCAATGTTTACACATATAAAACAACTGTTTTCCAATAGATTTTGCAAGAAAAGTAACTAAAATAATGTAAAAATTGTCCAAAATAGCTCATAGTATCCCCTAAATACATAAATCAGACAATTTGACCTTTTTGCACTTAAACTGACCTTTGACCTTTTACACTGAAAACCATTGCAAATGAGTTCATTCCACATTTTTCCAAAGTGACTGATATTCAACAGTATAAAACAAGTAGAAACAAGATTTTCTTCATGAATTTTATGACTTTTCATGGTTTTGTATTTTTTCTTATGGTTACAGACCTCAGTTGTAACTTGACACTCAAAATTTGCCAATTTTGGCCTCAACACATTTAGTTTAATGCACCCATATTTCAAAAATTTTGCTGAAACAACATGAATGTTGATATTTTTCAATTCAGGAGAATTAAAACAATATTTCTTTACTGCATTTATGACCCAAATGCAAATTTTCACAATTTGGGAAAACATTTTGTTTCCATGGCAACCACACAAAAAATTGCAAAATATTACCCCCAAATAGGCCATATTCATAGAATCAGATGGTAAACAAACCTCGAACTACATACAATGGCACACATTTTTCCTGAATCCTTAAATATTCCACTTTTTCTTTGTGAAGGAAATCCAGGGTCTTGTCTGATTCATTTTTTCAGAAATTTGAGAAATGTGCTAATTATGCTAAAAGCACATGGCAATGTTTACACCCAAAATGTGGTCTTGCCATAGGAAGTGTATGGTGCGGTGGAAGTCCTTACGCCGGAAATATAGTGCTATAGTCAATCAATTCAGGTTTAAATTTTTGCAAACCTAAGAACCTCTCACCTTGGCAATATTGCAAAGTACTACCTATTAACAAATTTAAATGAGCACGGTCTAAGGAAATGCATCTGGGTTTGTTTTATGCACTACTTTTGACCGTCCCAAATCTGGCCTTATCACGACTGAGGTCTAATACCATATGTCTCACTTCCCTAGTTGAAGATCACATGTATAACTGATTGTTTCGTCTTTACTCTGTTTTTGGATTGTAATTTGGACATGAACCGGTATGTCTACGTTTCATTGGTTCGTATTCTTGGTTACGTTGGCTGTTGCTACGTAGACTGTAAATTGCAAATTTCTGTTTGCATTATGTTGTATCTTAGATTTTTTTAAATACTTTTGGTTATATATTAAGAATTTTAAAAAACCTAAATCCATTGATATTTTTAGAGCAAGAGATTAGATACCCAATATGACAAAGATTTATTTGGAATGTTGTGTCAATATCACTCTAGACGAAAATATGTTGGTCAATAATGTCAATGATCCCACAATATGATACAAAAGACAAACACTTTTACCAGACCTGTATATATACTGGTCATATACATTATTAATTTGTTTATGCTAAAAACCTTAAAATCCTAACATAACATGCTTATTATTTATTGTTTGCTATATCGACTCCTCTGATTTGGTTCCAGAGATAAACAACAGGTGGTAAAGCTATGTTACAAAAGAAAACTGTTTATTATCATTTTGATACAGTAATCATTTGACGATAAAGTTCACAAACGTAAAACCAGAAAACATTCAAAATATATTTTAAATAACACATAATTAATATAACAAATATAGCTGTTCTAATTTACGATCACAACATGTATAACAAAGCCAGTTATCTATCAAGGACAAATATAACAATGCTAGTTATCTATAAAATATCACAAGGAATGTCTTCATACAATGAAATATGACTCAGCATTTTCATGGTACCATAATAATGAGTTTATATTGTATTTGTAAGTAGCATTCTCTTGTTTACTCTCCACCAGCTGTGAATTATTCTGATGGAACATCGATGACTTGCAAACCAGTGACTACGCCGTCCAAGTTCAAATCCCATTCAAGGAAATCGTAGTTTTTAATACTTATGATCGTTTTCCTGCCAAATTTTATCGTTTTTGCCTAGTAAACAGGTTTTCTTTACGATCTGAGATATGTTTACAAGTTTAAGTAAAAGGGTTTAAAAATCATCGCTGTTCTTCACTCTACTTTACAAGTGTAAAGGTTTATAAATTGTTCTATTTTTATGTTATGTGAAGATTACATTTTAAAATACAGTTTTGTATACATTAACCAAACATACATATTGTACAATATAATACAAAATAATTGATATGAAATAGGTTATACGCCACATCTTTTCCTACGCCCCTTAAGGCATATTACCAGTCTTATCATGTCGATACTTTACATCTTCAGCGATTTCTATCATTCTTTGTACCGTTACATTGTTTCCCTTGTTTCCCTAGCAACCAATATGTCAGCATTTCTCCTTTTCCCTGGAAACATTGAAAAAAATATCCAGATCAATGGCATTACATCTTGATAAAATATAGATAAACAAGAATACAATAACAAAAATCATTTCAAGAATTAAAAACAGTTTCTTAGTTCAGCGAAAAGGACAAATAGGGCAGATGGAAAAGGGGCTTTAACATTGTCAGTTGATTTATATGTGATGTTCAATTGATTATGTGCCCTCCTTATCTTTTCATATGCAACTTTCAAAATAAGAACTTTTTTGTTTAAAAATCAATATTTCTATTCCAATTTCCCTATTCGAACAAAATCGATATTTTAAAATATTTGATAGTGAGTAACAACTACAACATTATTAACAAAAGTTGAACGTTTTAAGATATTAAAGTATTATTGTCATGTATCATTAAATGGTACTTGCCTTTACGATGATACTTCCACGCTTCTTTATGATATACTTCCCGGAGTTGAAGAGGAAATCATTTGTCGATTGGCTTATTTGTACCGAATTGGCTATCCAATAAAAAACAAGGTTACATCAATTTTCTAAGAACAAAACAGTCAAGATTTATGTTTATGTTTATGTATCTGGTAATGTGTGTGTGTGTGTGTGTGTGTGTGTGTGTGTGTGTGTGTGCAAAAATGTTAAACGTTTATATTGTTGTATTCTTTATTTTTGTTGAATTTACAATCTCAAAGTTTTAACTATAGCAGAATGTATCCTGCCTCTATTATCACACCATATATAAATGTACAGGTGCATTTTCTCACACTGTCGTTTCTTTTATAGGGTGTTACTGAAGTAAATTTATAGTATCATTTAATGTACTCACAGAAACTAAGATTTTTTTGTGAAATTATGATAAATATAAGAAATAAACTAGTGTCCTTTGCTCCCATCAATTTACAAAGTATAGCAACTGTTATTACTAACTGGAAAGCTAAATATATCATTATATGTCATAACGTTTCTATAAGCAATAGTCCTTATAGTGATATCATTAAATGCATGAACTTTATTGCTTACCCTGGTGGAAATTACGTGTTTAACCTAATTCGCCTTTTGGATTGTGATTTAGACATGGATTAGTATGTTTCTTTTTGATTAATTCATAACTTTCCACATGAGAAATTCATAACCAGTTAAGAAAAGAGGAAATATAAGGTAAAATAAAAACACAAATTATGAACCCCAACAATGACTGGTCTTACCAGATCCACACGACTTCATACGTGATGCTGTGTTAATAGTATCACCATACAGGCAATATCTTGGCATAACACTCCCAACTACACCGGCCATACATGGTCCTGAAATTATACGAATATTTAATGTTTGCAAAATGCTGTTTTTGTTTAAACATATGCATACTAGTAAAAAGGGGGTTATGAAAAAATGTATTGGTTTAACTCAGTGTTTCTGGATTCTGATTCGGACATGCATTAGTATGTGTGATTTTGATAAGCAAGCTATTACCCATATTGTCTTGGGGACAATATAGCACAGTGATCTAAAGCGCTGAACTCGTGTTCACATCGTCTTTCATTACCTATTCAAACCAGACAGTTTGAGAAAATATTTCAGTTCGCTTGTCAAAGTTCGACTCGATGGTTGTCTTCGAGCACTCTGGTTTTCTAATGTTGTCCCACTCCTCATTTACTTTGCAAATTGAAGGTTAATGCAAAATGATAATGATTACGGATGTCTTGAAGCTCGTGGCAACATTAAAACTAATGTAATAAAGTGTTTTTATTTTTAAGTGTTTAACACAAACACCTTGAAAAGAAGCTTGCTTAAATAAAAAGTTGATATTTTATTTTACTCATTTTCATTCGTATACTGATGACAAGGAACATAATCACTTCTGAAACCTTCGACATGTTTCTCTAATTCCCACATATTTTCTTATTTAGCAATACACAAAGGAATTTATAGAATTCCAATACTATTTTAAAAGACGTTTAAATTAAGTTAGTTTTCACATTGGTTTTAACCTCAATTAAACTTACCAGTATTAATTCCAATTCTAAGTTTGATAAACATATCTTTATACAGCGGTCTGGATTTCACCATGGACAGTATTTCTATAGCAAAGTCTGCTATTTCAAACACATGCTTCTTCTTGTTTCTATATGGTACACCTAGAGACCAAGAGTTTTGGAATTAAAATATACTCAATAATTACATATGATACCAATTTTGATTTTACAGTACTAGGCGTCCGTTACTAATTACGATTCCTCATCAGTAGTGCTTGGACCAAAACTGTGAATTTAAAATTGTTTTCAAGATATTGGAAAGATACCCGAAGGACCAAAATATATTTTTCCAAATTTAGCTAAGGAAATACTTTGCATGAGGGAGTATACCTTAGTTTTTGGGGAATTTCAAATTTTAACTAGCAGCAAATTTAGACAATACATGTAGTATATTTTATTTTATACCAAGATATATTGGTATAATTTTGTACTTTTAATGTTTTTTACGGAAAATAGTTTACGGTACAAATGCGAGGTCTTTATCATGATTATAGCGCACGAGCTTATATATTCGTGTTCTATGCGATTTTAGGGTTTATGGATGATGATGATTTTACACTATCCGTAGTCTAGACAAGTTTTTCTATATGAATTTATTTCTTCCAACATACACCATTTGTTATTAAAATAATCTCGATAGACTATATTGTGTTAAATTATGACAAACCAAACAGATATTCATTCACTCAAAGGAACGCAATCTCCTTAATAATTCAATAGAATAAATATTGGGAATAATATACGTGTCTAATGCCCATTATTATCAATCAACAAACTATTGACTGTATAGAAATGGGCAATTTGACACCACAGATCAGTTAACATAAAGACAGATTGTCTAAATTTGTCCAAATTATACAAAACATAAAATAATAGCTCAATATTTATGATAATGTGAGAGACAGCAACCAGGACACCGGAAACCATTACCTAGAATCACAAAATAAAACACCATTGCCAAATGAAAAGGAAACAAATGTCAAATTACACTATAAACATCAATAAATAATATAAATACATTTACATCATGAAACTTAATCGCTCTAAGCATATCGCTTCTACATATCTTTACACATATTGAAGGCATCTATCATATAAGTACTTTTATGCACTAGTAAAATATGGGGTGATTCAATAAATAACAAATCAACTGGATTAGGATTCCCACCAACAGGTTCTTTTTGTGGATTGTACTTATGTTCAAAGGGCAATAACTCCCAGCAAAAAAACAAACCAATTTATGTTAATGATATGCACATCTCCTTCCTGTCAATTTAGATGCTTTGTATTAAGTTTTGTGAAATAGTACTGCATAGATTTGAAGAATTACTGCGGACAATAAGTTTCTGGACATAACAATTTAAAGGCATTTGTAATTTTTTCTCAAAATGTGACACAAAAATGAACAACCCATTTTCCGACTAAATGGATAAATTGTTAGTTTAAGATTATAAAAAAATAAATATCACATCAGATTTGGTTCCAGTAATGCAGTTTAGACAATTAAACTGTTTTAGGGTTTTCACTCAAAGGGCCACAACCTGCAGAAAAATGAGCAAATCAGTTCGGGTTAATGCTCTGCTCATCTCATCTATTTTAATACTTTGCATCAAATTACGTGAAATAATGCTTTAAAGTTTAGAAGAATTAGCGGACGGACAAACGGATGAAAGGACGGAAACTCAAAAATAATATATTTCTTCGAAAGGGATAAAATGAGCTAGGTGGAACTTTAATAGAAGATAAACCGTGCATTAATGAAAAATAGAATTTTGAATCTTTAAACTTGTTGTTGGATTGAGTATATGTGTATTATGTTCCTTTGTTTCAATCGCTTTAAGACATGTTCTTAGTTGCCTTTTTATATTTATTTTGTTTATTTCATATTCGATATATACATTTAACACAAAAAATAACAACAATTCATACATTTTGATGAACATATATATATATTGAATAGTTTTTAGAGAGAGTTTCCCAAGTCTTCCAAAATTGTACTATATGGCATTTCCAAAAACTTTTTTTGCCTTTTTAAAATAAAAAAGACAACTAAGAGCATTACATAAAATTTACATATATTCTCAATACACAATAACCTACCACCTCGGAAGGGCACAAGATCCGATAAAATAAAAAAATATCAGAATAAGTTAAAATTATATCTACATTTAAGGAAATAAAGAGTAGTTCTAAAATATTTGATAATTTTAATATAGCAAGTAATAAATATACATAACTTATTATATGATAATTATACAAATGTGCTGTATAATATGTCGACGGTCGCTTCGGAATTTAATTCCTCATAGTAGTGTTTGGACTAAAATTATTAAACCAAAATTGTTTTTACGATGTTGAAAAGATAAAAGCAATGTTATAAAAAACCATATACACTAATGTAATATCATTATCATTGTCTAGGTAACCGACGTAAATCTAACATATAATGATGATATACTTTTTTGTGTCGTAATTTGTGCCAATGCAAACATTTGACTGTTATCTCATAATAAAGAACAAACTTCCTGTTACAAAAAGACATTTTCTTTAATTTTAAAAGGATTTTACTTTGCCTTTGAGATTATTATTTGGACATTGGCCTTTATGTTTGTGATTGGTCAACAATAAAAATAATCTTACATTCGTGCCCATATGATATTCAACTTAATAAATTCCTTAATAAATATATATGTAATTCCCAAAGCGCTCATTGCAAAAAAGCTACTTTTCATTATCCGTTATTATAATGCGAGATCCTATATTTATTATATGTGTATAAAGATATTTTTAATAAAGATATACCTTCATCATGCAATTCACAGAGCGAATTGTATGTATGCATGTCATAAGAAATAACTTCAAGACGACTGTAAGCAAATATATGACAATGAGTGGTCAAACTGTCTAGTGTTTAAACACATAAATTTCTTATAATAATGTAAACTAATATGGTTTATACTCATGTGTATTTGTCATAACCTAGGTGTACAAATAAGTGTCAAGTAGGTCTATGCAATGGTCTCGTGCTGATATGCACCTGTGTATGTAAACGAAACAGTCTGTGAAGATTATTATGACGCTAAGCGACCGGTGATTAACTTGCACTCTCGCTGTAATTAATCTGGAATATTTTTTTTAATGTTCAAAATTCAGCAAATGTTCACACAAGATATTGATGATACAAATAGTAAAAAAAATAAATAAATTTAGAGAATTGACATTTAACACATCTTTTGAAAAAAGTGTTAAATATTGCAAAAACTTATAATATAGCCCGCACTTCCGTAGTCATATGGACGAAGTGTTTCGAACAATATAAAAAGAGCTAGTTTGAATTCATTTTTTGCTCTTACAAATATCTTTATTATTTATTTTGGGTTTTATTTATCTGATTATATTATTTAATTCATTAAAAGCTTTGTTCATTATCATATTTAATATAAAATAAAGTTTTAAAGTGTAAGTACAGTGAAAACAATATTAACATATTTTAATAAACCCCTTTCCTGAAACGAACGTCGTATTTCTTTAAAAAATCGAATCACTAATTACGGTGAAATGTTTAAGTAACCCCTATTGCACACCGGAATTGAATCTCGAATTTCTCACTGATGACTCGTGACGTCATAAGTGTGATCACCGAAAACCGGAAGTTGCCTATACAGGCTTGATTACAATTTTTTACAGGTAAAAAAGGAAGGTTTCGCCACGTATATCTCGAGGAGGAGACCATATACGATTATGGGGTTTTCGACTTTGTTTTAATTACGGCATTTACTATTTATACACTTTTTTGAAAATCGTTTAACTTTAAGACAGATGAAAGATACAACTTTAAGTCGTCACTTGACGTCAATTATAGTAAGTACCAAGTTTTAAATTAGCTATTTGATGGGAGTGATTATGCTTGAACCTGGCTTATGATAAGTTGATCTATTAACAACTTTCGATTCCCAATGCATTTGAATGGTTTTGACCATTTATTAAGGCAAATGTGTACCATCTTCTTTTACTAGGTACAGTTTCCGGATGTTCAAAATCCTAGTGCAACATGAAATGATACTCAACTCTATAACATTCTATTTTAATGTTGTTAACCAAATCGGCGATTATGTAATCCTAAGCAAAAAAATCTGAAATGAATACATGAAAGTCTAAAAATAGGTTTTAAATCTTATAAGAGATAATAATTCAGTCCGTTATGATAAATTCTTCACAAAGATCTCTTCAATAAAGACATGCCGCCCTCTATTGTAGTTTAAGCAGTTTTTAAAATGATTTCATTAATAAAGTTTACAGGTCATAAATTGTTTTCTAAACACCACCCTATTAATAAAATATAGGCAAGACAGAAACCAATTAAAACACTTTTATATATTAGATCAATCATCGTAGATATCATTTATAATGCATCATGAGAGACACTTACTTAATAAAAGCCAAAGAAATGATTTTCCTAGTTATCTATAATCAAACGCATATAAAAATCATTTTAACTATTGTGTTTTTCATATTGACATACATGTACTTCCTCCTTATAAACAAAGTAAACTAATTTTAAAGGGATAATATAGTGATATTGGAAAGATCGAATCTTAGAAGGCAAACCTGTTTTCAATTCATGCTTTATTTGATGCAAGTTCAATTGTATTAAAGGTTGAAAGCAATATAAATGTAAATGAACGATTTCATAAATACAAAATGAAAATTAATATATTATAAAACACAACTATTTTCAATAAAACTTGTATATCTTTAAAGCGTTTCATAGTAAGCGACTGACAAAGCACTGTATTTGATTCAAACCAAGACGATTAAGTATGAGACATATGCAGATTTTACTAAAGATTATATTTGATATCCAAACTCTGGTTTTCATAAAATAAGACATTAAATGTAGCATTGTTATTACGGGTTATATTTAAATCAAATATCTGTCGTGACAGTATTCGTTATCATCAGAGTGCTTTAAAAATGGAACTGGAAACATATACTTGGCAATAACAGCCAATGCAATAAAGAAAACACGAGACAATACGTTCGTGATTAAAATTGGCTAAACAAGACAAAAAATTACACTGATTATAAAACGTTTTGATATGGATCCTATGTGATTTATATGTGCAATTATATGCATATCTTCATCGGTTGTCCCTTAGAAATAAGATATCTTCAAGATTACATCATTAGCGTATCTTTAAGCAACAGTTGAATTTCTGAAAACTTACAAGGTTAGCTTAATTTTATTTTATTTTATCAGGTAGGCGTTTTAAACAGATAATGTTTTAATGCAATTTATCTAGTACAGTCTGACTTATATTACATTCTGAATTTCTGAATTCCGTAGAACTAGAGGAAAAGTCGTTACAGTCAAACCTGTCTATAAATTGTACAAATTTTGTACAAATGCTTTATTGTACAAATACACCCTCTAGGGGCCGTGTACAGTCAATACAAGTATAATAATTACATATACATACAAAGAAGAACAAAAACCGTTAATGACATTTTAAGATATTTTGTCTAAGTGAGAAACAATTATTTACATATCTTGCAATAAGGGCAGAGTGTCTTTCAGGGGGATTAAACATGAATGTAGATAGGTCAGCTTTGTTAGCAGGTGTCCTTTATTTACAGGTTCAAATACTATGAACAAAGAAGAATTGGAATACAATTCTACTATCCTTTATTAGCAGGTGGTCCTTATATACAGGTGGTCTTTAGATTAAGGATTATCTCAGATAAGGAATCATTACAATGTCTGGCCCCAGGATCACAATTTAATGTATGCATGATATATGTATAACAACTACTTTATGCATTATATTGTTATATCATTTATACAGTGGTCTATTTAAATTTTTAACCAAGCATACTAGTATATATATCGCAGAAAAGCTTTGTTCCCATTTTTCAACGTGGCGGTGCATACAATATTTTTCAAGTAAAACATTAAATCACTTTAAATAAAAATAATTGTAGGAATCAGTGGGTATTGATAGGGTTCAATGGATGTTGCAACGGGTCCATGGATGTTGTTACAGTTTAGTTGATGTTGCTACGGTTAAATTGAAATTGGAAGGTATATACAGTCAAACCTATATTTAAGGATATCATGATTTCAGAGATTTTTACGAATTTTTTTATATTGTGTTTTGTTTCGATAATTATCATATTTAAAAAAAGCTTAACAACAACAGGTCTGAAGATGAAAGTAAATTTCTACTGAGACATACTTTGATTTTTCTTTAGACTTCATTGCCGAAGTAACTTTCGGCGATTCCATTAAACTAAGGCTTCCCATCTGTTTAACGAGATGATGGATGTAAAGTTAAGCATGTTAGATAATAACTCTATTTAAAAAAATATGGTTTAATGATTAAACATGGGGGAAGCCAAAGAAATGGTCTTCCTATTTAACACAGATGTACTTAATACACGTATCTTTAACCGACAGTTAAATTCCTGAATGCTTACAAGTTTACCTTAATTTAATTTAAACTAGCAGGCGTGTTTAAAAAGATAATGCTTTAATACAATATACAGTCAAATCTTATTTATTAAACTCTGATATTGAGTTCCTTAGAACTAGAAAAAAAAAAAAACATTCCCTGAAAACTTGTCTCTCTGAAATTCGTATGAATTGTAAAAATGTTCTTCTATTTAGCTGAATTCTGATATTTTTAAATTACTTTTATATTTAAGACAGCATGTGTTAGTTCTGTAGAAAATCTAGTTGGCTGAATTCCATCCTGAATATACATTGAATTAATTTTTAAGTTTTAAGCATTCAAATTGATTCCGCCCGCATTATTCATGTTTTAAATATGTGATTTAAGTTTTAAGACAACTTGTCATATTGAAGTCCCTAGTTATAATAATCAGATCATCGGTGTTTACGATTTAATTCTTCATTCTTTAAGCATACACTTATGGGTAAATAAGTAATATGTAGAATTACATATTATACCAATTTTAATTTTACAGCACTAGACGGCAATTTTTGAATACAAATTCCTCATCAGTAGGGCTTGGACCAAAATCATGAAACCAAAATTGATCTCAAGATGTTGAAAAGATAGCCAAAGGACCAAAATATATTTTACCAAATTTAGCTAAGGTAATACTTTGCATGAGGGAGTATACCTTAGTTTTTGAGAATACAATATATGGCTATGCATAATAGATACAGTATATGCCATTTAATAAGTAAATTTATATTTTAAATGGGAAAAATCCGATAGAATTAAGTACACATAATGACAATAAACAGAATAAAATATATCTGTAGATAGACTATGAACTACAGCTCAATTGTCTTTCATCATAATGTACAGTTTAAACCCTATTGATAATGATAAAATATGTTCATAAAATTTAAAAAATACAATAAATGTATTATATATAATGCAAACCAAGAAATAGATAAATGAAAAAAATATGGAATAAGACATAGATACAGGTAAACAAAATATTTTAAATTAAATGCAATATACAGTAAAATATTCTATTTCTTATATCCCTTGATTTATTGAAATTGCATATACAGTAAAACCTCGATTCATCGCCACAATTTGTTCAGTGAAAATTTTGGCATTATAAAGGGGTTTGGCGATAAATTGAGGGAGACGAATAAAAGAAAACATAAATAAAAAGGATTTTGGGACTTCAAAATAGTGTGGCAATAAGCGGAGTGGCAAAGTTATCGAGGGGCAATATAACGAGGTTTTACTGTATATGTTCTTTAGTCACATCAAATGTTATATATCAACGTTTGACTATGCATGCTTTTACATCTGTACATTAAATTACAAATTATACCAGTTTTTTTTACAGCACTAGACGGCCGTTTCGGAATACAATTCCTCATCAGTAGTGTCGGACCAAAATTTTAAAACCAAATTATTTTTCTTAAAATATTGAAACGATACCCAAAAGACCTAAATATATTTTACCAAATTTAGGTAAGAAAATACTTTGCATGAGGGAGTATGCCTTAGTTTTTGAGAAACTTTAGATAAATTATTATTATATTATATTCATGTTATTCCACTGTGCTTAACTTACCACACAGAGCTGCTGTAATGAACCGAAAAAAGGTTAGTAACATAATATAATTAATATAATCTAAATTTAACAATTTTGTTTTAAACAAATCAAAATGACACACTGCATGAAAGTGTTTATATCGTAACCAAATGCTATATTAATAAGGTTTACCGAACATAAAATGGAATTCAATATCGAACTGGACAGTATCAACTACATGTTATGTATGTAAATTTTCTAAAGTGTATGATTTATCTAAATACATAAAACATAATATCCTTTTATGTGAATGCAAATGTCTTCTGTAGAAGTAGGCCTATGTTGTTTAGTTTCACTGAAGCATGCTTCCATATGGTAAATCTCCACAATCCAATTTACAGTTTATGTACCCATTTCTCTTGAATAGTTTCTGTCTTGTCTTTATACGATGACATTTAAAAACTTTTAGGACATGTAAACTTAATTTATAATACCGCTAACTGCATTGTTGGAATTACTAGGAAGAGTCTATTCACACGAAGCAAAGGGCACTACGTGTAAAATTAAATTCTTTATCATAGCAGACTAGATGGATATTTTTCAATGACAGTTTTTAATACAGACTTCGATCGATAGTTTATGACACGCTGCACTAAACTTACAATTTTAAAACTTTTATTTCTCTTTGATTGCATAACATATTCTTGGCATTAACCATGCCATACTGCGCTAAACTTACAATTTTAAAACTTTTATTTCTCTTTGATTGCATAACATGTTCTTGGCAGTAACCATGTCATACTGCACTAAACTTACAATTTTAAAACTTTTATTTCTCTTTGATTGCATAACATGTTCTTGGCAGTAACCAGAAAAAGAAAAGCTAGATATAATAGGACAACTTATCATTCATAACACATTTCCCATCATAATAACTAATTATAATTCAGTTTATATTTATATGGTATAAAGCACCTCGCAATATTTCTATAGTTATCATCATGTAAAGCAACCCTATTATATATCATATTCTTTTGCTATTTTCCATAACATTAACAGAGCTAATATTAAAAGATTAATAAGTGCACTTCTGAACAAAAAACCTGTTTCAAATAATAATTAAGGAGGAAGTTATGATTACAAATTGTTTATCCTTCTTGTATTCTCACGATTATAAGACGCTATCATATATGTAACTCAGTTAATATTAGAAATGCATCGGTAGACTTAAGAACACATCATGCTTTTAGACAAGACTTTCTTGCGCTCTTTCGCACTCATTCTTAACAGATTTAATTTAAAAGAAGCAATTATTTCCCGTAGAAATAATTTTAAACAATTTTACAAAGTGCATAAAATATAGTTTTCAAATTAAAACAAGAAAAAAGTCAAGTATCTTTACGCAACTCAATTAAGCAAAAGATTCTGTTCTATTTGAGGGATAATAAATTCTGATCATATAAAGTTATTCATTGACAACAGCATTTGTGTTTCAATCATCAAATACTCATAATGTCTTATAGAATATTTGTAGATGTATAGCTTCTTGATTGGCACTTACTTAAACATAAGCCATATAAAGGTCTGTCGTCTGACACACTATCTAATTTTAACGCCCTTTGAAGCTTTTTCGAGATGAGAAGCGACCTTTAAATGGTACTTGTTTAAATAAAAAAAACTGAAGTGTTCAAGAAACAAATTAATATTTGAGTAACTACTTGAAGCCATTTAATATCGGGTGCACTTAGGTTATTGATGATTTTATAACGGCCAATTAGATGAAAGCAAATGAATTTACGTTAGTAGCTGTGATTGTGGTCCGTCGAACATTTGGAAAACATTCATAAACATGTTGAAGTCCCATAATCCCATCTTCCTTCAAGTCACTATTTTGATAACACACGTGAACGATGTACCTAGCTAAACAGGAGAAGTGTTTATCCTTACAGGGCATGCCACTTCACTTCCCTGGTGGTAGTTCACGTGTTTAAACTAACTTGCCAACTTCAAAGGTTTTTTTTGCTTTGGATTGTAATTTGGACATGTATTCGTCTGTTTGTTTTTTGTTACTAATTAAGTTATAAGTTAGTGAAATAGCAATAGAGAAGCTTACATATCGAAACAACTTAGTACCTTTTGTGATATTAATCTGATAGAACATAAACATTTTCAAGTTCTGTTTTTATTATTATCAGTGTGAATTAAATAGATGTATATGTAATAATAGTTTTATTGATTATTGTCACCCTTCAAAAACATTGCTTGCAAAGCGATTGGTTAACCTGCCGGGGTACATAGATCTACTGGGTTACATAAACGCACGCGACGTTAAGCGGTAAAAGGGAAGTAACTCGTACATTGCGGAGTACATGGGGTCGTGTAACCTGCCGAAACACTGTATAACATGAAATATACATAATGCTGTAAAATTGTATATTATAATTTAGAACAGTACATCTAAACTACCGGTACACATCCAGTTCAAAGATGGGGGGCACTGGTGGCCGAATGGTCTAAAGAGTGCACTTACAGATCACAGCGCCTCTCGCAATCTATATTCTAATCCAACTCAGAACAGTACAGCTATAATTTTGAACTTTATTGTAATAATGTAAAATTATTATGTTTTGATTTTGCTTTAAGAAAAAATATATAAATAAAAATAATTTACATAAAATAACTTTTAACACTTTATGATGAGTTTATATTCAAAACTACAATATTCAGAAGGTTAGTAAAAATAAATGTCTAATTCGGAGGACTAAAACTTGTAAAGTCTTTAAACATGACTTAAATGAATTACGTCAATAGTACAAAAATAGTTTTAGATGTGGGCTATAATCTTGAAATAAACGGTACATAGCCGTCAAACCAAGAGTCTCTCTGCCTCCTCACTTCGTCTATTTACGTGTTGTTTGGGGGGTGTATCATTAATTAACTCGCATATTTACCGTAACCAAATTAATTTTCAAGAACGTTGTCGTTTATTATACAAACGGCGTGTTATTGTTAATTGGCTTTTTTGTTTCTTTATGGATCAATATATAAGTGGGTATTGTTTAGTACTTTAACCACATCAATGGATACTGAGTTTAGTAATGGTGTTTAATGCCCCAGTCAAGAATATTTCCCTGATATCGAGACGTCGTCACTACCTACTTTCAAGTCTTACGTCAGACCCTGTAAGGGTTCGAACCCACGACCTCCCAACTCTACCAACTGAGCTAGCGCAGTGGTCACATCTGTAACTAAAACCAATGCAAATGGCGGGAGTTTTTATTATCAGTGTTTGCATTGTTTTCCCTGTATGATTTTTTATTTCCTTTGTTATGCTGTTTCGTGTTCTTGGTTGCATTGGTTATTGTTGGACACATGGTGTTTGACGACACGTGTTGTTATGTCGATCAAAGTAGCGACATGGCTATTGTTGGACACATGATGTTTGACGACACGTGTTGTTATGTCGATCAAAGTAGCGACATGGCTATTGTTGGACACATGATGTTTGACGACACATGTTGTTATGTCGATCAAAGTAGCGACATGGCTATTGTTGGACACATGATGTTTGACGACACATGTTGTTATGTCGATCAAAGTAGCGACATGGCTATTGTTGGACACATGTTGTTTGACAACACGTTAAATTCTATTGATGATGTTATGTCGATCAAAGTAGCGACATGGCTATTGTTGGACACATGATGTTTGACGACACATGTTGTTATGTCGATCAAAGTAGCGACATGGCTATTGTTGGACACATGATGTTTGACGACACATGTTGTTATGTCGATCAAAGTAGCGACATGGCTATTGTTGGACACATGATGTTTGACGACACATGCTGTAATGTCGATCAAAGTAGCGACATGGCTATTGTTGGACACATGATGTTTGACGACACATGTTGTTATGTCGATCAAAGTAGAGACATGGCTATTGTTGGACACATGATGTTTGACGACACATGTTGTTATGTCGATCAAAGTAGCGACATGGCTATTGTTGGACACATGATGTTTGACGACACATGCTGTAATGTCGATCAAAGTAGCGACATGGCTATTGTGGACACATTATGTTTGACAACACATGTTGTTATGTCGATCAAAGTAGCGACATGGCTATTGTTGGACACATGATGTTTGACAACACGTGTTGTTATGTCGATCAAAGTAGCGACATGGCTATTGTTGGACACATGATGTTTGACGACACATGTTGTTATGTCGATCAAAGTAGCGACATGGCTATTGTTGGACACATGATGTTTGACGACACGTTAAATTCTATTGATGATGTTATGTCGATCAAAGTAGCGACCTGGCTATTGTTGGACACATGTTGTTTGACAACACGTTAAATTCTATTGATGATGTTATGTCGATCAAAGTAGCGACCTGGCTATTGTTGGACACATGATGTTTGACGACACATGTTGTTATGTCGATCAAAGTAGCGACATGGCTATTGTTGGACACATGTTGTTTGACAACACGTTAAATTCTATTGATGATGTTATGTCGATCAAAGTAGCGACCTGGCTATTGTTGGACACATGATGTTTGACGACACATGTTGTTATGTCGATCAAAGTAGCGACATGGCTATTGTTGGACACATGATGTTTGACGACACGTGTTGTTATGTCGATCAAAGTAGCGACATGGCTATTGTTGGACACATGATGTTTGACGACACATGCTGTAATGTCGATCAAAGTAGCGACATGGCTATTGTTGGACACATGATGTTTGACGACACATGTTGTTATGTCGATCAAAGTAGAGACATGGCTATTGTTGGACACATGATGTTTGACGACACATGTTGTTATGTCGATCAAAGTAGCGACATGGCTATTGTTGGACACATGATGTTTGACGACACATGCTGTAATGTCGATCAAAGTAGCGACATGGCTATTGTGGACACATTATGTTTGACAACACATGTTGTTATGTCGATCAAAGTAGCGACATGGCTATTGTTGGACACATGATGTTTGACAACACGTGTTGTTATGTCGATCAAAGTAGCGACATGGCTATTGTTGGACACATGATGTTTGACGACACATGTTGTTATGTCGATCAAAGTAGCGACATGGCTATTGTTGGACACATGATGTTTGACGACACGTTAAATTCTATTGATGATGTTATGTCGATCAAAGTAGCGACCTGGCTATTGTTGGACACATGTTGTTTGACAACACGTTAAATTCTATTGATGATGTTATGTCGATCAAAGTAGCGACCTGGCTATTGTTGGACACATGATGTTTGACGACACATGTTGTTATGTCGATCAAAGTAGCGACATGGCTATTGTTGGACACATGTTGTTTGACAACACGTTAAATTCTATTGATGATGTTATGTCGATCAAAGTAGCGACCTGGCTATTGTTGGACACATGATGTTTGACGACACATGTTGTTATGTCGATCAAAGTAGCGACATGGCTATTGTTGGACACATGATGTTTGACGACACGTGTTGTTATGTCGATCAAAGTAGCGACATGGCTATTGTTGGACACATGATGTTTGACGACACATGTTGTTATGTCGATCAAAGTAGCGACATGGCTATTGTTGGACACATGTTGTTTGACAACACGTTAAATTCTATTGATGATGTTATGTCGATCAAAGTAGCGACATGGCTATTGTTGGACACATGATGTTTGACGACACATGTTGTTATGTCGATCAAAGTAGCGACATGGCTATTGTTGGACACATGATGTTTGACGACACATGTTGTTATGTCGATCAAAGTAGCGACATGGCTATTGTTGGACACATGATGTTTGACGACACATGCTGTAATGTCGATCAAAGTAGCGACATGGCTATTGTGGACACATTATGTTTGACAATATACAATAATTGCCCTCTAGGTATGTGGACATCCAGAATTGTCACCCGACAGAAGGGTTGTCACCCGAGGGCATCGCCCGAGGGTGAAAACCCTTCTGTCGGGTGACAATTCTGGATGTCCACATACCTAGAGGGCAATTATTATTTTATTATACCGAAACAAAGCTTACCATGTAAAATGACACAAACAATATATAAATTTTAAATTAAATTAAACGCTACCAGTTTACACTTTCAATCACCCTTTTACGCTCGCCTGCATACAAAGATTCCACAGTACTACTGAGCTGTGCATGGGTGTTTTGGGAGTAAGATCTAGGTTTCACTCTCATTCTGTTTCCATCAAATACATTTCCAGTATTTTCACTGAAGCTTAGATGACCTTTTTGTGTTTTCTGCATCTTTGTCATACATAATTAATTCCAAGTCCGCTTCCGACGAACTGCAAAAAAACGACTGGCCGCCATTGTTATTGTTTACCAAATGACAACACAGTTCTGTTGTACGAGTTATTTCCCTTGTACCGGGTTATCACCGGGTGATAATAGTATTATCACATGGCTGGTGAGAGGTTATCACATGGCTGTTAGAGGTTATCACATGGCTGTGAGAGGTTGTCACACGCCAACAGTAATTCTGTGGGAAACATCTCATTTATTACATGTCATGTGATTGGAAAACATCCAATGAAAAGTGTTTTAATATATGTGAGGTATAATAACACATGTTGTTATGTCGATCAAAGTAGCGACATGGCTATTGTTGGACACATGATGTTTGACAACATATGTTGTTATGTCGATCAAAGTAGCGACATGGCTATTGTTGGACACATGATGTTTGACGACACATGTTGTTATGTCGATCAAAGTAGCGACATGGCTATTGTTGGACACATGATGTTTGACGACACATGTTGTTATGTCGATCAAAGTAGCGACATGGCTATTGTTGGACACATGTTGTTTGACAACACGTTAAATTCTATTGATGATGTTATGTCGATCAAAGTATCGACCTGGCTATTGTTGGACACATGATGTTTGACGACACGTGTTGTTATGTCGATCAAAGTAGCGACATGGCTATTGTTGGACACTTGATGTTTGACAACACGTTAAATTCCATTTATGTTGTTATGTCGATCAAAGTGGCGTCAATGTTTCATATATTTTACGAATTATCTCGGTGTATTTTTGACACATGGTAGTGAAAGGACTAATTATTAATTTCAATGAAGTAGATAGAGCTTACGTTGTAGGTTTTTGTCATTTGTCGCATTTTCGAAGCAGTATATGTATCTACATAAATAAACCTACCCAAAACATTTACGCTCAATACAAGTGACACACCTTTAAAACAATTACTATCTGTTTACTCTGCTGCAGAGAAAGTAATAACGCTAACATTTCAAAGATTTGAATGACACTGTTAAAAATCAATTAATCATTTACTTACATAGCAAAGTCTTTGATAATAATCCTAATTTCGATCTAATCCATGCATTATAACTCCTTTAATACACCAAAACTTATTTTGGATGGGTGTTTACAATGGTATTTTATTTTTATTTTTTTACAAAATGGCGGTGTCTTTCGTGTAGTTTAAATGTCGAGTTAAGTTTAAAAGTTTGAATTTACGTCAATTTTTTTCAAAAGGTTGAAAATGCAAAAAGGTAGTTCACTTTATTACTTTATTATTTAAAATCAACTTTGGTCATCCCAGTAACGCAAAAATTGTCCGCTCTTGAGCTGCACAAATCTACGTAAATGGGGTTCGCCGCTGTACCACGTGATACCTTCTAAGTGTCTGCGAAACGCTTGTTTCCAATGCACCTGGAAACGCACAATATGACGTTTCCCGTAAAAACGACGTTATTCCGGGAATTTGTGACGTTGGCGTTTTCCAAAATGTTCCGCACAAACGTAAAGAGGTATTGACCACGTGGTACAGCGGCGAACCCCATTGTCGACTCTTTTGTCATAACTACGTATTATAAAGAACCCCGTCATTTCGTAAAACAAATTACCATTGTAAACACCCACCCAGGTTATATTTTGTCGCATCAAATGATATATGAAGCAAGGATGGAGCCGAAACAGCAATTTTTAGTAACGACTCGGCTCGTGTAAGTAAATGGATCGTTTATTTTACCTGTCATATTGGAATTTATAAAATATTTTGCGATCTTGCTTTCTCCGAAATAGGCCAAATAAACAGTAGACAATATTTACCTGACGCTACCATGTAACAATCACTGATAGTCTCCACTTTATAAACATCAAACTTGTCAATCAGCTCGTCAATACAGCTGTATAATCTGTTAAGTAGCTCTACAACCTCCATCGGTGAAAACTCGGAAATGATCAGTAAAAAATCACAAATATCGGAAAACAAAACGGTCACGGACTGGTAATATTCCGCCTCGGTTGACAGGTTCTGTTTCAGTTTTTCAGCTACTGACTTTGGGACCATTTGGTAGAGTAGAGAATCTGTTTTATTCTTCTCATTATTTAATTCTTTTGTTTTGGTAAGAAGTGTTCGTTCATATTTCTGTGAATTGCTTGTCATTTTCTCCATGGCAACTGCTAAAAATGGACAGATGAATATAACAAAAGCTAAGAGACAAGCACTTGTTATCATTTGTATTAAGGAATTGAAAACCATCTCATCTATTTTCTTAATGATTGCCAAAGCTAAATTCTGCTGAATTTGAAACAAGATGTTCAAAAACAATGTCATGTTCTCGTAGTAGGAAGGAGCCTTGAGTTTCATAGTAGTGGCATTGTCGTTCTTGTACCTGATCTCGTTTCTGTAGTAACTGATTATGTCAGTTATATTCGACAAATGAGTTGTGACCTCGTACGTGTTTAAATAATCGACTACATCGGAGTATCGACGGGCGGATTCGAACTGAAATTTGAATGTATTGACACGGTAGTTATACATTATCTCGTATTCCCGGCTTGGAAATTTCCCTTCAGATAAATACAATGTCCCGAGTGCTCTCTCTAACCCAACATCCTCTTTTCCGCTTATTATTTTCTGATATGCAACTAAAGCTGTCCACATAGAAGAAAATCTCGAGTTAGTTATAGAATCGTACAGCCAGGTCAGTATAATATCGATGGCGCCTGTATAGAAATTTATTTCCTTCAAAATGTCAGAACCCAAATTAATAATCTGGCGATGTTCAATGAGAAATTTACTGAAATTTTCTTTCGATTTATATTCTTTACTTATGTTGTTGTTGTTATTATTATCTAGTGCGGGCCATTTGTTTAATTTTTCTAGCACTATCGTGGTTTTCTCGTATTCCTCCATCAAGAAGGTCTTCACTGTACTTCCTACCTGACTTAAGTACAACAATGTTGAATCACGTTCATTCTGAAGCTGATGAATCAAGTTCGCCAACTGGATACTCTCCTGTAAAACCACTTTCACCTTCAATTAAAAAATTATACGAAAGGGCACTTTATTTTTATTATAATATAAATTTGTGAACAGAAGGACGGACACACGGACGGACACCCCTATTACTATATTCCCCCCACTGTTAAAGCGGGGGTATAAATATACTGAAGATACTTCAATAATTATTTTAGGTTTTATCTCATCTTTCACATGTTAAACCAAATTATTAAATGATATACCATATAAAACGCAAGTTAATTTGCTTGTTTTGTCAGACTAAATTTTACAATCTAGTTCAAATCCACAAATTCCTTGCCTAACATTCTAATGACCTAATACTAGTATTCATAAGTTAAGTTTTGTGCTTCAACTATCTGTATTCTATTTATTTTAAACAACGATAATGCTTATATCTATGGTAAAAAACTATTATAATACGTATGCAATTACATATATTATGTCATAACCCAATGGAAAAATAAGACCTTTATTGTTTAGCTCAGCTTTCAAGGTTAGAAACGTTTAGTCACGTGTAATGGAAGCAATCATGTTTATTGAAGATTTCATAGTGACAGATGAACTGAACATCTGATAAATTATCGGTCTTTGGTTTAGATCATTCGCTGTCAGATTTTTTGTAGAACCATTTTATTTTCATCTTGTCTGTTACAATAAAATCTTCAATATTCTTAAGTCTATTTAATAGCAAGCGAATAGATTCTTAAAGGTAAAGCACCATTGTAAACGAAATACCAAACACCTAAACATACAAATCCATGTCCAAATCATAATCCTAAAGTAAAAATTTAAATCTATCAAATTAAGGAAAGCACGTGAACTTCGGTCAGGGAAATGAGGCGGGGTGCTCCGGAAGGGAAAGTATAACGTCTTGCAGTTTATCTGAATACCTCAGTTTAACATATACTAGTACTTACATCTTTATTTGTGGAATATGTCCCCATTGTATCCGTCAAAGCGAACACAGAGTAACCCCATAGACATAGAATGGGCAGCATGGACAGACACAACATTTTTATCACCTGAAATCTGTTTCTTGTCCGAATATCTGCGAATAAATAAAAAAAAACATGCTTATATTTCTGCTAACAAGATACATTAATTTTATTGCCTTTGATTGAGAAGATATAATCATTTATTCGCCCTTAACAAGGGCGAAGCCCGACAAAAAGGTTTCTTGCTAAGGGTGAACATGCAAAAATGACCAATCAAAATGCTCGAAACAAAGGAGATTTGAATGACAGATGGCAGTATATCACACAAAATACAGTAATCTGGTGTCATTTAGATTGGTTTGTCAGTAGTTCATTCACCTAATTACAAAATCATCATGACAAACTATCACAAACTAAATGTACTTTATAAGTTGTATGCCATGTCTTGCAGATATTTATATCTTCAGTGTGTAATATGGGATTATTTTTGTACTTTTAGAGCCAAGTATTGAGGTTTCTTCAGTTTTTAAAATCCGTTTATAAATGCTTCTGTTTTGATGAAGATATTATTTTCATAAATGAAGTAAAAAAAAATTAATTTTGTACGTATTCCAAGCTTACATTTTAACTTTGACGTCAATTTGCTTCATTTTAACACCGTATATCAGGGAGTCATCAACCTTAGTTATTAAATTCTTAAGGAGTAATAATGTTTTTTACTTGACCTATTTCGAGGACATACTGAAACTTGAAGCTTCACTTTACTTCCGCATTAGTTGTAAATTAAGTTGAATCATAAAATGGTCTTCATAACAGCTTGTCTCTAATATCCATCAATCCAAAAACAAAAAGCTATTTGAAATTAAATTCATAAGTTTCGGATTTTATTTCAGTTCATCGACCTTTAAAATGAATGCTATCAAAAAAGTATTTATTTCAAAGCACAGTAAGCATGGAGATTTCGGTGCTGTCAGTGACTTTTTCTGGGCTAAACAGCTCATCCATCTGGAAGCCTATAGAGAGGGGACATATTCTAACAACATTTTAGTATGGTATCGGGATCAGTCTGAGTGGCCTTCCTAGACTTCTGAAAATAAAACTATATGCAGAGAGTGGACAGATTCCAATATTTGTTTAAATAAATTTACCACCTAGTCTTGTCCGCCATTGTTTCTGCTTCCTGGCAGCCTGGTTAAAATTTTCTAAAGATTTTTGAGATCCAATGACCGAAAGATTATCGTCTGTTACATCCAGCCTCTTCATCATGGTGACGTAATCAATTTCTTGATAAAAAAAGACACAAATAAAACGTTAGATATCATTATAAAGAAGAGATAAGCTTAACAAGGGGTACTTTACCTTCCGGAGCACCCGGCCTCACTTCCCTGGTAGAAGCCCATGTGTTTAACATAACTTATTTAAAAGTTTAAAATTTGCTTCTGGATTGTGATTCGGACATGGATTAGTATATTTGTTTTTTAACTTTTGACTTGCAATATCCAAATTTAAAGCTAGAAATTAAGTTTTTAGTGATGTTGAATATTTGAATATTGTATCCGTAAATGAAACAAATTTGAAACAATAACAGATTGTAAAAAAGCCGTGAAATTATATATGTAAAATGGCAATGTTAACAGTGATGAAGCTCAACTATTTATAGTTAGGGGTCCAGCTCATTTTACAAAAGAAGTTGTTATAATAATGAATAGCTAACGTGCGTAAAACTAGGGGATCCACTCCTTTATTCTATGAAGTTTCGAAAATATCTGACAAGAAGAAACGCAGCAAAACCAATATTGGACATAATTACCAAAATAACCGAGAACACGGCAAAATGCAACACAATGATGTCATCAGCGTACCACATGGTCAATGCCGGATCTCATTCTGGGGGTTTTTGTGAAGTGTCTCAAATTACGCAGAATGACTTCGATTAAATGGGAAATGGTTTCGAAATAATATCATGGGGTTTCTCAATTGTCGGTACTAGAGGTCGGGTTTTTCACTTTTAAGGTCCAAACGATCATATATTAGTGGTCCTAAAACACAATAGCCTATAACAAAAATGTTCATAAAACAACGGTCCTGAAACAAAACGGTTTGTAACATAATGTTTCATAAAACAACGGTCCTTAAACAAAACGTTTCGTAACATAATGTTTCATAAAACAACGGTCTTTAAACATAATAGTTCAAAAGTCAATGTTTTAAACACCAAAATGTTTTTGTAACAAATTAATTTCATGGATTTTTCTGTGTGATAATGAATCAAATTACGACCCCGCAAACATTTCTGATTGTACGGTCATTAAGCTCTTTTAAATGTATTGAATGTTAAAATGTAAAAAGAATTAATAAAAAAAATTTTAATTAATACATTTTTAAAAAATAATTAAACAAAATAAAAATTAATACATTTTTAATAAAAATTAAAAGTTAAATGTTTATTGTTTCGTGTACTTGGTTACTTACATTGAATATTGTTTAAATACGATTTAGAATAACATATTGCTTATGTCAAAATAACAAGTCACTTGTCTAATTATAAACTAATTTCAATTGTGACTATTTTGAGAATTGGAGATCAGTGTTAAGCACTCCTTAAAGTAAAATGATAATTTTTTTTCACTATTTTAAACTAATCATGCCACGGATAAAATATTAATATCTTACTACTATATTTAGCGTGTTAAAGATTCGATTTTTACATGACATGTTTTTGACAGGTTCAATTGCCGTCAAGGTTGTTTACAGTCAGATAACTCAAATTATATAACCAATCCGAAAATAGGAAATCCGTTTACAGAACTTCTTTTAATTGTGATGATCGACTGTTGTCAGAGTGGGAGGAAATAAATTATATTTAAGTTTGCACTTGAATTACTAAATCAGGCCCAGGTTTCACAATCATTCCTTAGCTAAGATTTTCTTAACTTAAATCTTGCAAAATTCCTAATCTTAAGAATAATTTTTTTTTTTTTTTTTGGTAATTTTCAAGATATTCGGGATTTTAAGGTGTCATTTTAAAAATCACTTTTAGATTAAAATTTAGATTTGCATTTAGATTTGACAAAAATATCCATCGGTAGTTCCAAAATTCGCTAAATCAAAGTTAAGGCAAATCTAAGCTAAGGAATAATTGTGAAACCGGGGTCTGTGCAGCGTAATGAATACGTTACCTTGTGGTTTATAGCCAAAGCTTGCTGGTCACAGCACAACTTTAATTTCACCGCCTTGGTTCAAACTTCTACTCGGCAAATCAGAATTTGGGAAAGTGTGTCCGTTAATTTGCAAAGGTCGGTAGTTCTCTCCATTTTGGCTATTACAGTATTTTTTTTCTATCAATGTACTGTATATGTAAAATAATCTTGCCTGGAACGTAAATCACTGTAATCTCATGATATATATAGATCATGCTAAAATGTATCCTCATCGAAAATACTGACAGTAGTTCACCACATTTTAAAAGTCATACTATAGTTTGTTTTTTTTTCTGAATGGAATTTTCAAAAAGTTATCATATTATAAATTTTTGAATATTTCATTCAGAAACTAAAAAAAAAATATAATATGACAGGTACCCTAGTCGAACTGTCTACTAAAATGATTATAAAATTCGCGCAATTTTTACAAGTCCCGAATTAGTATTGTTTCAAATTATTTTATGAAATACTCACAAATGGTCCTCTTTTTTTCAGCAGCACCGTCAGTTGTCTTGTGTAGAGAAATACAGTAATATTACAGATTATTGTGACAAAGTATTATAAATGTATTAAATTAAAAATTAACCATTAATCTTAATAATTCCTAATGAGTACATGTATCGAAACCAGACACATTAAGTATAAGATAAATGATGGTCATCAGTCTCATCACGGTAATGGCTTCCTGGACCACTGTACCTTAATGGTACATTTTGTCTCCAATAAGGCTAATTGCAATGAACCTGTTAACCTGCCATTGTATATGTACCTTGCAATAGCCAGATTCAACATCACAATCAATTATATGTACTGTCATATACCATTTTTAAATCATAAAATACATTAAAAATGGTATTTGGTTTTTTTTATACTAGTACTATAAAATAGCCAAAGGAACCAATACCACTTCTAAACAAAACAAAGAAACACAAAGAAAGTTTTTTCTAAAAATATCTAAGGAACCATAACCATATTTATTTATGTAAACCAAACAAATGCTAGCCATCTCCGTGGATTGGATTAGAAATCCTCTTAGTCAGTGATTAAGAAACCCCTATTAATACACCTAAGTACATCTGGAGCCAAACAAAAGATGATTAAATTTATAAACTCGTTAAATTTATTTTAATGAGACGTTAAATTTAACGAATGATTCTCTCTTGCTCAAAACTTGATTAGGTTTAACCACTCATTAAAATGGCTAGATTTTTCATTAACTTTTTGGAGCTTAATTTAAAATTTAATCATTCATTAAAAGTAATTCAAAAAGGTCACTTATCTAAGATTGTCAATAACCAACAATCAACAAAATAGAAAAACAAGAGAATTCTGCAGGCATACACCGATTTTAACCAATATGGAACATTGAAGAAGATATATTTAGGAAGGGGGGCATTGATATAATTTAAAATTTAGTCATTGAGGATCATTTATCCCAAGGTCTTTTTTTGAATGGAGATATCGAGGCTGCCATCTTGCATGTGGTACTGAGAGTGTTGGATTATGGGTATTATTTTTGTTTAATCAATTGATGACAATTTTAATCAATGATTAGTTAATCAATGTGTCAAAATGATTTGAACAAAACCTAACTGATTAACAAATCATTTGATTATACTTTAAACGAGCCATTAAACCTTAACTGTAAAAAACAAACAAAACATACTAATCAATGTCCAAATCACAATCCAGAAGCAAAGTAAAAACTTTGGAGCTGGCAAGTTAGGTTAGGCACTTTAACTTCCACCAAGGAAGTCAGGCCGGGTGCTCCGGAAGGTTAACATCTCCTCTTGAGCTAGCTACACCCGTCCCCGTCACATTTGTGAAAGGAACATGGAACTATGGGACGTCACATATATCCAGGACAATCCTGGACACAGAGATATCAAACTTATCAACAATAATGCGATGACGGCTATAAACCTTTTTGAGGGCCTTCATGAACCTAGGTTTGCAATATCCTTGCGCAACAATTTATCAGCAAGCAGCCTGCTTCGTTGTGCAAAGTCCCATATTGGAACAAGCTCTACCAAAGCGTAATAATTCCACAAAAGCTCCACACCTTCTAATTTATCCCAAAGTCTAGTGTATTCTTCAACAGAATCCATGGCAATTCTGAAAGTCTGTCTGCAAGTAAAAGGTTGAGCTTCTCTGTATTTAGGGCCTTTTGAAAGTAAGCATCTTAATTTACTGTTCTCGATTATATTGAGATCATCAGTTATATAACATGTCCAGTTGGTCCATAAATATAGAGAGAAGACGAGAAGAGAACGTAGGTGGAGTAAAATTATGAAAGTTCAAACATATATTTTAATATGTTGGATGCAATGGGTTTATTGTAGGAGCAGGAAGCTAAAATTGGCGAATTTATTTTGAAATAATCTGAACTTTAGATTGTACATGTACTTGTTTATTTTGAAGAAAATTGGAAATATGTATAGCATCTATGCCTTTGTTAGCTTAATGTAATTTCAGACATTGGCGTTGACTATCGTTCTGAATATCGTTTTCCCGAGCAGGTTTAATACTAGTAATCTCTTAAAAGCAATATCCATGATGATCGTATTAAGTTTATATTCTGGTGTATAAGAATCTATAGTAGTTTTAGATATGCACCTTCCTGTAACTGTCTAAGACGAGATAGTGGTATAGAGTAGAGTTTAGTTCGGATATGGAGTAATCCCGAGAGGTTTCTGTAGGAATGGTAAAAGACTAGAAAATCAAACGTCATGGATATTGGGTTTGTTGTAACGCCGATGCCCATGGCTTCTATTGCCACATGTAGTTTTGTTGAACAAGTGTAAAACATTTACATTACAACAACTGGGGTTTGAAAGGTTTCCTACGCTAACAATTTTGTCATTGCATCCATGTAATCCTTTTTGTGCAACTGGGCCTCGACAGCAAGTTACTAAATATTCCTAGCCTTAGAAGTTGAGCAGTATTGCATGTGAAAAACAAAATACAATTAGTTAAGCTTTTTAAAACACTTGTATGCAACGCATAAAAAACAATAGTACAATCAAACTGGTTGTATAGGCTCAAGTACAACCCGATCGGACAAATAATGTGTGAATTTGGATGTTAAACTTTTAAATAATAAATAAATAAGTCACACATATTGAGACACTTGAAAGTAAAACTCTAGATTGACGCCATCTGCGTCTCGGTCTATCACCAGCATCATGCATTATTACTTCGATTTTAATACGTTCTTAGACACGGCAATACAGCATGTATAAATATAAATCTTAGTAGCGACTCATTATTATGTAACATATCCACTGTATCAGTAATAAAAAAATATGTTTAAAAGTGTTTTAGTTGGCT
Organism: Anadara kagoshimensis; assembly: GCA_021292105.1. NCBI lineage: Eukaryota > Metazoa > Mollusca > Bivalvia > Arcoida > Arcidae > Anadara > Anadara kagoshimensis. The sequence goes on along the minus strand of CM037870.1, from coordinate 39,179,738 downwards.
ATTTTGTTTACGATAACAGATCGTGTCATCGCGAACCTTAAAAGCAAAACAAAAATTACCCTCGAGTTCATTGCACGGAATCGAGTCCATTGCACTGAATAAAATCTGAATGTTTTGGAGCGACATGTGGGGAAGAGATTGAATCCAAACCTAGCTTAAGGCATTAACCTTAGAACAACAGTATGTTTTCCTTTGCAAGTTATTACAAAATAAATTTTGTGTTATTCACATAAGAAAAAATGTGAAACAGCTGATATCGCCTACACATTTCAAGTTGATGTTTACTATTTAGAGACAGAATGTTCTCCTCAGCAAATAATTACAAAATTGATTTTGGTAATGAAAAATATTTTGATTTTAGAGAAAACTAATCGAAGGAGTTATCATTTTGTAAAACACTTTAACAATTCCTTAAACGTGTTTTATTCAATATACCAGACATACAATTCGTTTTCTTATGTCCTAATAAATCATTTCATATGTTATTGTTCACCTTATTTTACTAACTGGTCTTAAGTAGACAGAAAAACTGTCGAGTATACCAAAGTTCATATTGATGAAATGCCTTCGTTTTACATAACGTTTTATACTTCCTGGTGTGTTATTGTTATCAGATGTTGATGTTCGCGTTCTAGAGAAGCTACAACCCTCTGGAAACAATGAAAACGCACTTAGCGTTCGAGACTTACAAGATGATGAAGATCTTATTCTATGTTCTCAAACAAATTCTCGAAAACGATCAGAGAGTCTCGCGATATTATGTGACATTCTTTCCTAAATTAACATATAAAACAGATTATAATCTTTTTATCTATGGTTTCTTTTAAAAGGTTCATCTATTCGATCACTTAAACATTTAAACAATTATAGTGTGATTCATGGTATGCAACTGGGGACGCAATAGCATGATTAATTCACAATAAGAATATATTTTATACCCATTTTCAAGCTTTTCTGATCACTTTTGTATCATTAACAACATAAAACTTTTTTTATTGAATACTCCATCGTATTTACCTTTCTTCCATCGGCGACAACAACTGTACAATCATTCGACGGCACATAATAATCGACGAATTTTAAAACAAAATTAAAAAACCCTTTCTCAAAAGTTGTCGTTCAGAATCAAACACGTCAATTGTACGAAAGCTAGTTTCTTATCCATTCTAATGACATATTATACCAGTTGTAATCTTAAGTTTTAAGTTTAGGACACGTGAACTTAAAATGTACTAGATGAATGTCAGCTTCGAATGAAAAATCAACCGTAACCAATTAATCAAGAAACTTGATCCAATCGGATGAAATAAATAATTGCTTGACTTAATTTAATTTCAATCTGCCATTTAGTTGTATCTATCAAAGGGTTTCTATGGAAATATACAAATAAAGAATAAGTAAGAAATTAATTTCATGAACTGTTTAATCTTATCAAAATTTGAAATATCGTTGACGAGTGCTCCTAAAGACTTTGATCTGAATTTCAGAGTGAAATTAAAGATTCTTCTCAAATTCTACCCATTCTGCCGTTGATGTTTATTTATGGCATCGGATGAAACAGTTCACAGTTTTCTTAAACCTACACTTGTACTCTGCCCACCCTGCCACAAACTTCTCAAACCCTTACTCCGTAACCAATCTGAATGTCATGGGGTGAATCAATTCACAGACTTCTTAAAACTCTTTAAAAACTTTAAATCTTTGACTTTGAATAATTCAAGCCATCAGTATATAAATCTAAAATTGTATAATATTTTTAACACGTTTTATCAATGTATGCTCTGTGAACATTTATTTAAATTTGACACGATTTAAAACGCCATGTAATAACACACATTTTAGTAATGGATCTATTATTGGTATAATTTCAAATCGAAACAGTTGTTATCAAATGTGAACAACCGTAACAGGAAATGAAATGACAACTTTGCTGGGTGTCATTTGCCTGCATTAAAGCGCTCTGTGAACTTAACGTTGGCGGAAAAATGCAAACTTTGGAACTACGCCAGAACTAGCATGAGGTCGTGAAAGATATCACTAACTGTATTTCTAGTGCTCATCAATATCTGACATGGCGTCATGATATGAATCGGATGACATCACCTGTGATATTCATGGCATAGCTTCAGATCTGACATAGCGTCGTGAATCGAATGATATCCCTCAACTGTGGCAACCCTTCAGATCTGGTATGGCGTGACGCCACTAACTGTTGTATTACTGGCACTACTTCAGATCTAACAAGGTGTCATGAAATCCATGACGGCTCACGGTGTAACTTTTAACCTCGATTACTATTCTAAATTTTGATAAAATTATCACAGTCATCAACGTTTAATGATAAACAGCTCTCGGCTATATTTGAAAATTAAATTGCAAAAATGTTAATTTTCAAAAGAGGTATCCGGTTTAAATTTTTTCTCTAGTTTCCTAAACAGGATGTTTATATTTCAAGTTTCAGTCACGTTTATTCAAATTTTGCCTGTGGTAAAGCTGATATCTTATTACCGTTACTTTAATTGAGTTTTAATTATTGTTAATTTGAATCTGATTATGTTCGATTTAAAATTATAGTTTGTATTTCATTTTGACGTAATGACGTGTACTCATATGTTGTTAGTGTTAGTGAAAATATTCCTGTTACTGGGTACCGGATGATTATATGGTAATGAAACATGCTTACCTAATGCGTACTGTCTTACCTAAATCACACAGTCTATTAGCCTAATCTAATATTCAAATTAAAGGTCAAACAGTCAGGTCAAACTTGACACACTATTCATTATGACTTTTATTCAGTTTACATTAGCACGAAAGCTAAATTACGAGGGGAAGTCAGAAAGTTCATAGAACAGCGTATTCAGCCAAGCGTAACACACATTTTCTTTACTTATTTAGACAACACAACATTCCGCCATTTTAAACATATCAAGTTTATTTGTCACAACATATTTGTGTAATTCTTAAAAGCATTCAAAGTTGGTGACCATCAAGCAATGATGGAAAATCAAAATGTTATGTTTAGGAAAGTAATAAAGTTCCTTACAGTAGAGGGATTAAATGCCAAAGAAATTCACCAGCGAATGGCCGAGGTGTACGGTGACAGTGGTCCTGCCTATTCCACAGTGGCAAAATGGTCAGCTGATTTTAAACGTGGACGCACCTCACTGAAGGATGACTCACGCTGATGCCATCACAAAGGAAATTGTCACGTCTGTGGTGACCCTCATCATGAATGATCGTCGAATTAGGATTGATGACATAGCTAAGGAGTGTGACATTTCACATAGATGTGTATACACGGTTATCCACGAGCATCTTGGGATGTCAAAAGTATCCGCAAGATGTGTCCCCAGAAACCTTAATGTGTAGGATCGCTTCCAAAGACTCCAGTCAAGTCGGGAGCCTCTTGGCATTTATAATGATAACCCGGCGAGCTTCCATTTACGTTTAGTAACTGGTGATGAAACATGGAGTCATCATTGGGACCCAGAAACCAAAAAAAGGTCCATGCAATGGAAGCACCCTGACCCATCCCCCGCCAAAGAAATTCAAAACCCAACCATCAGCTGGCAAAGTCATGACCACTGTGTTTTAGGATTCTAAGGGTGTTCTGTTAATCAATTATAAACCTGCTGGAATCTCTATCGCGGGGGCTTACTATGCTGATCTAACGAAGCAGCTGAAAGCTGCTATTAAATTAAAAAAAAAGGGGAAAGTTGAGTCGAAGGGTATTGCTTCTACACGACAATGCTCCTGTGCACAAGTCAAGGATTGCACAAGCAGCAATTTGTGAATGCACGTTCGAACAACTTAATCACCCACCCTACAGTCCCAATTTGGCACCCAGTGATTATTTCCTATTTAGAAATTTGAAATCCCATTTACGGAGAAACAGATTTCCTGATGATGATGGACTTAAGGCTGCCACAGAGGCATGGTTTAAGGACCAAACCAAAGACTTCTATTTCAAAGGTATAGACAGTCTGAAAGAAAAGTTGGCTAAGTGCATTGGGGTAAATTATTGAAAATAATAATAAAATGTATGGTTTGTTGCGGCAATATATACCCCGTTCTATGAACTTTTTGACCTCCCTTCGTATGTCACTATTTTGACTTGATCAAGCTCTTCTCGCATCGTATTATAAACTGATTATCTGAAAGTGAAAGTAAAAATTAATTTATAGGCAACTGAAACCCCCTGGACTTCCAACCCGAACCAGTAATAACAAGACAAACAATAAAATTCGAGAAAATCTTCTCTATTTTTTAAAATATGTTTTTCTATCAAACATTTTACAGAACTTTTTTATTTCAATCATTGACTTAAATTTGCGGTAGCGTGGAATGACCAAATGAAAAAAATAGCTATTAGGTATTGGACTTAATACAGAATTATTTTTAGAAGTAGTCCACACTTTACGGAAAGCGTGTTAGATTCAGACTTAATGTGTTTACATCCTACCTAAATTTTAATACCTTAACACTTGTACATCTATTTTTCTTAGATAAGACTTAGAATCTCCTATGTAAGACTTACTATATCTTAAGTAAAACTAAGTATCTCGTAAGTAAAACTTACTATATCTTAAGTAAAACTTAGCATTTCGTAAGTCAGATTTGTTTTACGAAAGACTTAGTACCGCTAACGTTAGTTTAAAGGCCCAGAATCCTATGAATATATTTACGTGTTTTTCTTTATGAACTAATCCATTTCTCACCACATTAAAAATTAAAAATGGCAAAATATGACTGAACAAATACATGTAGTAAGATTGAATCAAGGTTATACTGTACTTTTTGACGATAGCATAATTACCAAGTGAGATTAATGTGTCAAGGGACTTGTCAATTGGCAAAGACATTTAAGTAATAATTCATCCGAGATTTAAGTACAATTCGGTTAAGACAACAATTTTTTCCTCTTCTCTTGAGGTTTTTGTCACTCAGATAATGGTCCCTCAAGATTTCTGTCAGTCAAGTAGTCTTCATTACAATATCACACGATCCCCAATATGTTTTGTCGTCTGCTGTTGTTGCCATCTTGATAAAAACATATTTATACATACTCCAAAGGTAATTATCTGGAAAAAATCAAATCATCATTGAATTAAAGATTAGTTGATTGAAAAATGATGTTTTGTAAGACTTACTGTTCCTCTGGGGTTTCTGTGGAGAAATGTTTTATATTATGAGATTTCATTCTGGTAAAAGGATACATTATTTACAAAGAAGAATATAATTTCGCTGTCGAACATTCTGTACTCGTATATAGTTGACTTGATAAGATATTCAAATTATGTTTGTCCTTTGTGCACCGTTGTCAATTACTGTCACTTGAACGTATGCTGTAATTTTACTACATTATGTTCTTTGACAGGAAGGTCGGTCCAATAATCCTTACAAGTATTTTAAACAAGAGACCATACATTGTAATTAATATGGCCTCTGTTTAGCCTCAATGCCCTCAGCACATTTCAAACAAGCTATACCATTGAGGTATCATCATCATCGTCGTCGTCGTCATCGTTATCATCATCATCATCATCATCATCATTATCAGAAAATCTGGTTTTCCGAAATTGGAATTTCTAGATGGGTTATAATCACTGATGGGTCGGATGAGGGCTGTAAGGTTGATAATTTAGTTGTTCGAGACTTCCGCGCATAGCAGCTTGGTGTGAATCCCATAATAGAGTGACCATGATTTTGCCAACTGATGGTTAACTTATGTTTTAATTTTTTTAGCGGCGTGGGCCTGGTTGCTTCCATTGCATGCACACTTTGTGGATTCTAGCCCCATGTTTCATTTTAAATCTTCTATATGGCTAAGCTTGTAGAGATTTTTTCTCTTTTTGAATAATAAGTTTTGACGGACCAGACTCATTGTTAATAATGTAAACCATGTAACATATTACCTCCAGTTTTATTGGAAATGTTCATCTAGTCAAGAAGCATTAAATCAGTCAATACACCTAGTAAGTGTATACAATAAAAAGTGACCAGACATCTAGTCTGACAAGTTAAGCAGTATTGCAGCAGAATAAATAAAAATAATTCTATGTGTCGTGAAGCTTTTACTGAATTTCTGTCTCATTATTATACTTTATATTATAAACTGTTTAAAAAAGGAAAAATCTCTATTATTCTATTTTCACAAATTTACCTCAAATTAGTATTCTTTAGTTACACAATATTGCAAGAATGTTACGCTTTATCACGCTTGTTTTTTTTCTGTCAAAATGAGCTCAATAGGCTTTGTACTTCAGTGCATCAGTACGGATATGTGCAAATAATAATGTCAAATTTGCAACACCTTTATTTATTATCCAATACTGACTGTGACAACCAGGTCAGATATAAACAACCCATGCTCTGACACTAGACCCAAATTATTTCCACTTATTTCCGAAAATAGGGAAACATTAACATGTTTATATCATTTCCTTAGTGATAAATGTAACATTATTCCGGTTCCTGTCATGACCATTAATAACGTTAACGCTAATATATTGGATCATTACTTCAGTTCAGCTTGAAACTGATTGTGTGGCAACATTAAAACATTAAAATTAACAAAGAAAGTTAAAAACCACATCAAAGACATTATTTAATTTTGTAGAACGTAAATCATATAATTTTCATTTCATTAACAAGATTTAATTTCATACACAAATAGTTTACTTCATAACATCGTTTGAAACTAGAACAGAATAAGAACAAAATACAGATGGACTTTACATTTTTCAGTTTTTGGATTTTTATTTCAAATTTTACAATAGTCCCTAACTTTTTTGTTGAGTACATTTCAACAGCTTTTATATACATCTAACTGAATACAAACATATGTATGTGATCTGTTTGACATGATATAAGTTATATAGGGTTTTTTGGTTATTTGCCAAGCACAATATGGATTCCAAACCAAAATTTACTGAAGATACCGTCAACTAAATGTCACAGTTTTTGATAGACAACATATTATGTTTGGTAATTGGTATAATAATATAATTTTCCAAAAAAACAATCGGTATACTAATGGGTACAAACTGTGCACCATTTCTTGCTGATTTGTTTCTTCATTCGTATGAAGCAGAATTTATTGTATGTAGAACCTTGTTAAATCTGGAGAGAATATTTTGTCCCCAAATCATTCAACTCCACATACAGATATATAGGCGACGTTCTATCTATTTCGAAATTAGGCTGATCTCATCTATCTCAATGAGCTAAGACTGAGTTCTGTTTCATATTTAGACGTAACCTAAATTATGGCGTCAGCGAAAAGGTTACATTTGAAGCTGATGACAAACTTGATGACTTCATTTTTTCTATCGTCAGTTTTCCATTTCTATGCTGCAATGCTTTTTTGCTTCTGCTTATGGTACATATTTGTTTTTTAATTAATCTGCTATGGTAGAGCTTGTTCCTACTGTAGGAAAGCTTGATGACGCAAGGATATTGCAAGCCTAGGATTATCAAAACGTTTTATGGCTGTCATCACAATGTTGTTGATAAGAATAATGTATCTGTATTGAAAAGTACTCTTTGATATATTTGACGTCCCTTATTTCAGTGTTCCTTTTATTCCCAATTTTGATTTAACGTGTGTTTACCGAATTTGTCAGCTTTAAAGCTTTTACTTTGCCTTTGGATTGTGGTTTGGACATGGGTTGTTATATTTGTTTTTGATAAATTCATATCCACAAATTTCTAATTAATAAACATTGAGTCCTAGAATTTCTCATCACAAAAACCATTGTTAGCTTCATAATAATTATAAAGACTAGTATAGTTAGCTATTGGTCAAATGTTTTAACCTCTAAAGAGTCTAAATACAGTCATATTATTTATTCTAGTTTGTATAAGTTTTAAATGGTATCTGCCAAATACAGTGGCTTAATAATTTACAGTCTATTTCTATAACGCAGGTTTAAATAATATATGGGACTCTCAAACTTTTCCCAATTCAGAGTGGTTAGTTAGCTGTATAAAACAACAATATATAGAGAATGATACACTACATTGGATCACGTGACCTCTTCCAATGGTTTGTCATATACATTATTTTATAATGAATTCAAGTTGCAAAACTATTTTCATATGCCTTTTAATAAAATTGTGTAAATTTAGATATGCAAATCATGACTCTCCATAGAAACAGGTAGATGGTCTGGTACTAATAAAGAAAATAGAAAATGTCACTTTGTAAACTAGATATTGGGGATGAATTTCATTATATTTTAGTATGTAAATTGGGGATGAATTTCATTATATTTTAGTATGTAAAACTTTAAATTATTATGAAACTTTATATATAGCAGTCATTTTTACAATAGGGCAAATGTATTGAAACTTTAATCGTGAATTTTCTAGTAGAGATATATTGACACTCAAAAGATTACGTAATTTTCTTCGTATTTTATTAAGTTTATTGTCATTCCTCCTGGTTAATTCATTAATTTGTATCCACATATGCATTGTAAATGCAGTATATATTCTGTATACTGTAAAAACGGTTTATGAGAAATAATGTTATTATTATTAGAATAATTACTTTGGAGTCGGTTTTATGTCATACTAGCGTTATAATTTAGCTTCATTGGTTTGACACAGTGTTTCACCTTAATTAGCATTTTATTGCAATTGTAAGAAAAACTCATAACAAATATATTTATACATATTATTGTAAGTAGAAATATGGCACAAATATTTTACTTTAAAGAATCAGAGTTTTAAGATGACATTTTAAATTTAAGATCACAGGTCGATAAGTCGGGTAAAATTGGGTTTTGGGCTGTATTATGTGATCAAATACCCTCTCATGTTTGTGCGGAACACTTCCAGTGTATATGAAATCACAGAAGATGACGTCTTCCGTAAATAACCTTATCCCGGCGATGTGCGACGTTACGTTTACCAAAACGTTTTGCAAAATCGTTAAGAGGTAAGCGATTGATCACGTGGTACAACGGAAACCCCATTAGTTTATCACTTAGCTTGAAGTTGACCACAGTGTTGTCGTCTAACGAAGAAAAAACGACTGTTGAAAATGGCGAATTTCAAAATGTAGAATTTCTCGTCCAAAGGGAAGCAACTCGTGCAGGTATACGTATGCTCTAACTTCATCACTAACAAAACTGATTGAAGTCGAATAAAAACGTTAACGTGTCGTGTTACGTGTACTGTTTAGCTTCAAAGGCTAGGGGCGTCTAATTGCTTGGTATGGAATGCACTTGCGTGTATAGGAGATTACCAACTTAAATCTGAACCAAACCGATGATGGAATCAATTGCTACCAGAAATTTTGACATTATTATGTGGTTCGAGGAATATAAATCAACGCTAAGAATCATATCATTATCATCATGTTCGCTTATAGCATGCGACGTTTCGATATAAGTGAAATATTCTTTACTGGGACGTTAAACACCATTACTCAACTCAACATGACATTTTCATCGTGTGAATAACTTGTCATTGTGGACAAAGATATGTTTTTATCTTCAGTTTCATCCTAACCTGACTGCCTCGATATAAATGAAAATTTTTGACATTTTTAAATAAATAACTAAACCAATATTCATTATTACTAAAACCCCGTTTTTCGGAGATTGTAGCCAAATTTTACAATTTTCTTTTTTTTTTCTGGTGACATCACTTTATTAAGAAATGACCTAATGTACAATGTCAATCTCTGCTCAAAATCTTATTTCAAAAAGTCTGCACACTCCATAAATAAAAAATTTCAATTTCACTTCAAACAAAAAAATCTATGTTATAATGAATATGGTTTAGCTGTAACCTGCCTGAGAATCATTGACTGAAACAGTTATTTCCCTTACGCCGCTAAAGTATAATTTTGTTTTCTGTCAGTGTGGAGATATGTGAATCCATTATGGCATAACACTTTTGTCATCATGTCTGGTGTAGGTACAAAGTCAGTCTGAATTTGTCCCCATGTGCTTCTCCTCTAACAACCAATACTTCAACTTTACCGTATCTACAAGCAGAAATCACATCATTACTTATCCTTGAGCAATGAAACATCACCAGCCACGTTAGTAGTAAGAAAAAAACAAACATACGAATCCATGTCCGAATCACAATCTCAAAGCAAGGTAAAAACTTTGAAATTAACAAAATAGATAACTTCCACCAGGGAAGTGAGACCGGGTGTTCCATGAGAGAAACACTCCCTGTTTAGCTAGCTACACCCATCACGTGCGTAATCAAAATTGAGGGAAAAGGATACATGGAACCAAATTTAGAATAATTCAGAAACGCCATCTATATATTTGTATTTGGAGCTGAATGATTTTGTGACAGTTTTGTCTCTAGATTTGACAAGGTTTTCCATAAATTCTGCTGCATATCATCACAGAAACAAATCAGCAAGCAATGGTGCACAGTTTATGCTTATTGGTTTACCGATTATTTGCTAGTAAATTATATTAATACCAAATCCTACAAATATGTGTTTATGGTGGTAACTGCAGTACTAGTATATTTTTGTTTGGAATCTGTATAATGCTCGCCAAAATAATCAGAATCCCTATTCAGCACAATCTATTTGTATCTTGGCTTACCATTTTTGTAAAAGAATGGCACTGTGAATAATTTGTTTATATGTTCTTGTAATTTAGAATGGGGGATAGTGATGTAAAGTGTTGAAAATCAAAGCTTTTTATACTTTTTACACGAGATAACGTATTAGAAGCAAGATGTTTCAGTTATTCCTTAGAATTTTTTTAGAATCTATTTGGTTGATGCTAGATGTAGATAGACTTTATCTGAATAAGACTGAGGACCATATTTGACGAATGTAAAAACTTGTACTAAGTTACTAATAATGAGATAATGATGCCGTGGTACATTTAGAGGAACCTGCTATATATCTTTCCTTATATGGAGTTTAGGAATCCATTATAAGTAAGGAGGGTAAAGTTTTTCCTCTCTGAGATTGATACCGAAAGAATCAAGAACTCCCTCATGGTTGGAAAGAACTTCATCTTTGGTAAAATTAGTTATAGTATTATCCGATATACTATCTGAACCAAGCTCCTTATATTAAGGCATTCAAAGGAGAATCTCTTACAAACAACTTGTGTATGTTTGTGATGATTGCCGAAATATCTAGACCCCTGAGTACTGAAAAAGGTTTAGTACTCGGATCTTTTTAGTTTAGTAATTTATATTTGCTTGGTAATCCTTGTTTTATTAAAACAAGGATTACCAAGCAAATAAAAATATAAATATAATGCTTATATTAAAAAATACGAGTTGTATGTGAAAATATATACAGAGGTGTTAGTTGATGTCCTCAAAACGTACGTACTTAAGCCACTTGCCCGCTGAAAGTCGGAATTATTATTTTATTTTTTTATAATCAGTGTCTCAATACATGTTAATGTTTATTATCGCCCGCCACCGTGGTTAGGGGATATAGAAATACATCTCTCTCTCTCTCTCTCTCTCTCTCTCTCTCTCTCTCTCTCTCTCTCTCTCTCTCTCTGTGTGTGTGTGTGTGTGTGTGTGTTGTGTGTGGTGTGTGTGCCGATTGACTAAGCTGAAACATGGTCACTGAGATGATTGAAATTTTGCAAATTTTGGTCATCATTTTTGATACTACGAATAAACATTTTTGGCCAAACTAAATACAGATTTTTAAGCTTTCGTAGGTGTGACACCTTAAATTCTCGAAAAATTAACAAAATTATAACATTTCAAACTTTACCAGGTTTAGGTTTTAAAACTTTTTTAGATAAGTAATGGTTATGAAATCATTGAGGGCTTTTAATCGTCAGTTTGTATGTTGATTGTTAAGTAAAATTAGCTGATTTTTATTTGAGTGATTGCAAAATAAAATATAAGCGAGATCGGCCCTTTTGAAAATGATAGCATATATATATATATATATATATATATATATATATATATATATATAATACTGCTAAATCTTTACCCAAGTGCCCGTACAAAGTTAGGAGTGTTATAATCAGTGGTCTAACATGATTTCGTGTCCTTTCCTATCGTGCTTTTATTTATTTTATTTTATTTATTTATTTATTTATTTATTTATTTATTATTTTTTTTGACTATGTTGGTTCACGTGATTTGTGGCCCTGTGGTACTTAAAGTAGTGACATGACAAATGGAATGAAAAGTTGTATTTCCCTGAAATGTTCTGCTCCAATTTCCAAAGTGTTTTGTTTAAAAGTTACTTTTTTATTTTTTGAAAATTCACAGTAAGTTTATGTGCACTAAACCGTGGCACTATGAGTTGCTAGCATAGTTTATATTTAGAAAGGGATTTTCCCATAAATTTGTGTATATGACGGAATTACTTCCTGTCTACCAATAGGAAACGGGAATTTTCCAAAGAGGGCGGGTTTAAAATCTACCTCCTCAGATCAACATAAACATGACTTGCAGCTAACGATTTCTGGTAAAAATTCACTCTCAAGATGTAGATATAAATGTTAAGAAATCGGTTATTAACAACAAACACAGAATGACCTAACTAAATGTGAAGATAGATATCGTGTTTGATACAGATATGGGGAATATTTGGACGAAGATTTTCCGACATAAAGAGATCCGGGTTTTAATGGCAGGTAGGCGATAGAACTGTACATAACAACCATGCTTGCTTGTTGCTGCAGCTGGCAGTATTCGAAGTCTTTGATTCTGTGAATTGTATACAATGTTCTTTTTTTCTTTAACATGTGTACAAATTGTACAAACATTATGTTTGTATTTGATGCGTACATGCAGTCTTGGTTCAGTTTGATATGACATGGAAACCATTAAGCTGTTACTGTGGTAACAGTTTCTCTTTTAATATTTTTTTTTTAAATTAATGTAATTAACATTATCAAGCTCATGTTTAAATGTTTCAGGTAACTGTTGGTCTTTCTTTTTTACCTCTCACCAATATTTTTCACACTGTTCAAAATAGCCAGATTCCACAATTTTTCAGTTTTTTCAATCAAAAATAAACCTATCAATTTTACATGGTCACTATTAAAAGTAATGAGATCTGGCATCATGACAAAATTATACAGGTCCTTCATTCCTTGACCAAAAAATTGTCATCATGTACATTTTACTTACAATTTTTACCACATGTGGACTGTGATGCTGTTAGGATGGTGTTAACCAAGAAGGGAACATGTAGTATAATGTCAGATAAACATTGTTCATAAAAATTATCTGGTCCAAGTTTCACAATCATTCCTTAACAAAAATTTTCCTTAAACTAAATTTTGCAGATTTTGGCAATCTCTGTTGGAAGTATTAAGGATGTACATTTTTTACGAAAGTATGTGCAGAAGTTATGCACTTGATGTGATCTTTAATATGACACCCTAAATTCATAAACATATTAAAATTTCTCAAAATTATTACAATTTCAAGTTTTCCAGTTAAGTTAAGGAAAATCTTAGTAAAGGAATAATTATGAAACTGGAGCCTACTTCTTAAACTTTTAAATTCCTAATAAACTAAACTAGCATTCAAAGTATTGCCTTAGGTGGATTTGGTCAAATATTTTACATGACAAATTTAGCATTTTTTGAGAGAGAAAAAAATAAAACAGAAAAAAAGTTTGCAACTGAAAAACAAAGTTCTAAGAACATGATGCAATACAAGCCAATGAGAGAAAAAGACAAGGCAAGACAAAAAAGGACAAACACATAGTAGGAACACCAGTTCTTTCTGTAAATTTTTAAGTAGGAGGCCAAAAAATCTGGAAGTTGGCAGTAAATATGGAGAAATATGTATCACAGTTAAAACATATTCAGAAAATGCCAACTAGGTGGAAGTACCTAAGGTGAAAAACTTCATTTAAATCCAAAAAAGTAGCAGACAGACAACTTTCAATGTTTTACTAGCTTTATTTAAACCACTGGACCACTGATACAACCACAATCTTAACTCTAATAGTTATTCAAAAATATAAGATGCATGTTTATAATTATTATAAGTGTACAAGATGCAGCTCTTCTGCAGGTGTATACCATAGTTTTGTATATATATTTTTATTGACACTTTACTCACTATATACAACTTACAAGTTGAAAGCATAACAACGCAATTACAATTTCTCCCTACCACATGTGCATGCATGTGCATACAAAATTAATAAAAGTCTTATGTAATAGCATTCCTTTATAAGTGTGTATAGTAGGTATTTAATATTGCTGAAGAAGGAGCAGGGGGAGGGCATGTAAAACTATTTTTATTATTTGTGTGTGTTAGGTTTATAAAGAGAACCAATTTCTTACATTTTTATCAACTAACTGTTGGTATTTTTATGTTCTTGTGACTGCTCGGTCACAGACATCTTGACTATGCATGATATATTTGCTGGGAATTTTGTGATAATATGGCACATCATGTGACATGATTACATATAGTGCTTCTTCAGAGAATCTACTACTGGATAATTGTATTAATTAAGGCTGTATAGATCTGTTATAAGTTTTCCAATAACTTGATGATATAGCTTCAGTAATCCGATCAACCATGTACACTTGGATTGGAATAGATATGTGTTTCTGGTTAACCAAATTACTTGGATTTTCCCATCAATGTGTATGTGATTGTATGCAGTGTTCCTTCTAGGATTTTTCAGAGGGGTATTTTTCAAAAAAAAAACTTTCCTCTAAAACACCATGACATAGTAATTTTAGATTCATGTAATATTAAATTTATGGCCCACTAAAGACCCTAACAATGGGGTCATTTGGCAAAAATAAGAGATCAGTGGCCCCATGGCCCCTTCTAGAATGAACCCTGCTGTATGTCTGGTATAACCGTTTTGAATCTATTTTTGGAATTTGTCTAAAATGAAACCTAAGTAAACCTAAATATTTTACAAATAAAGTACATTTTAATTCCCTGTAGCCAAAATTGCCATTGACAATTAATTTTTGAGAAATTCTCTCAAAAAGTAACTTAATATTCTAATGATTTTACCGTGAAAAATGCTTCAAAAGGGTCGCATTTTCACAAACTTTGGAAATTTGGCTAAAAATGTTTAAATTGTGGAAAATTGGTATTTGGGGAATTATTTAATATTGTAATACATGCATTGCCATCCACGACATGAAAATTGAATAGAATTCGAACAGTCTTCAGAGTGGAATTTATTTTAGAGAGGTTTTTACATTTTATACAGTTTGATTAAATAAAAACAACATATGGTTACAATTTGTATACAGAGAACATTTATGGCGGAGCAAAAATCAACAGATAAATATCCCCATGGAACAACTAGCTATATCTCTGTAATTTTGATAATTTGATCCTGCAAAGTCTGAGACCATTTTTTCTGATGATAAGGCTATACAGCAAGTCTGACTATGTGTGAGATCTTGGGCAATAAAAAACACTGTTGGTGTAAATTTGTTTGTCAGTTGTAAACCCAGTAGTAAGACAAAGTGTAACATCAAGTGTTCAGAATACATCAAAGTAAATAACATATATCACCTGATATGGCTACACTTGTTAGATTGACTGGTCTGTCACTGTTGTAATTAATAAATTTATGACTTAGGTTAATAAAAGTGGTGGTTTATTTTACATACTTCAGATGCCAATTAAAGTGAGTTTAGTTGATAATAAATCAGCTAGTGTATTGATGGTAAAGTGGACTTTTTGTCTGCAGCTTCTGATATTCTAACTGTGATCCTAAAACATAGCTACTGGTAATCTGAGTAATCACAGTAATTTTGCATCTCCGCATAATGTAAAGTAATCCCAGAAACTCAGTGGCAGAATAGTTCTCGCTAATTGATCCAAATGCCACTCATTGCTTTGGTTTCAATCGGTCTTGGACAGATCCTTCTGTTAGAAAAATTTATAGTTGATCACTTTCTGAAGGTCAGTGATTTTCTCCAGGTACTCATCCAAATATTAACCAGTCATTATGAAGACCCTTTGTTAACTTTGTACTGCAATTACATGGCCCAAAATCCATTGCTTTTATCATGTCTGTGATGTTCCTCGTCTAAATATTGCTAAATTCTTTATATCCATGTTGGGCATTGATTGTGAAGTGACTTAAAGGATGTGCTTGTAGTGCTTACACATAACAGTGCCTCTCACTTCCTGGATTCAAATCCAGCTTTGGACAGATCCTAGTGTGAGAAAGTTCATTTTGCTTGCCAAATATCGATGGTCTCTACCATGTATTTGTTTCCTCCAACATCCCAGAACTGACATTTCAATATAAGTGAAAGAATTTTGACTTAAACTTATGTAAACCATTATTACTCCATTCAACTCTTTATAACCATAAAGATTTAACATAACTAAAGAAATTGTGGTATTAAACTAGATTTAACATTATACTGTAATGGGTAAAATTTTCGCTTATTTCGGACTTATGAAATTATGGCAAAAATTTTACCCACACTAAAATGTCTACCACAGAGGTTAATATCATAATTATTATAATATATATAGAATATACACCTACTTTTATTGGTAACTCGAAAATTACAACCATGCGAAATGTGTCTAGATTTTTGAAATCTTGAAATTTTCACCCCACGAAAATAACCCTTTACAGTATTAACATTGTAGTACAGTCTTATAGTGCTGCTGGTAGAAAAAAGGAACAGTAAATAATTGGGCCTTAGTTTTGCAAATCTGATTTGAGGTCAATTAGTCAGTGTCTATGATATCTGTAGCTTTAGTGGGTGGTTGTGGTTTGTGTGTTTTGTTTAGCAGAGCTGCCAACTGACCCGCAACCCGCGGGCCCATCACGCATTTACACGTGAATTCCCGCTGACCCGCCAAGAAGTGGACTGGCCTGCAATTAAGCATACAGTTTGAGGACTTGCAGTATTCATTCATTACCACTTGAATCCACATGTAATGGCGGCATATTCGAGTTATTACATGAGTGGACTATGGGTCTAATCAGAATTTATTTTGTACTGGTAGCAGGTGAAAAATCACAAAATCGTGACACGAATATACTGTATTAATTTCTCTGTGAAATAACATAACAGCGCACCATTTTTAATCTTCTTTTCAATTTTTTTCTCTGTGTCCGAGTGGTGCAACTAGCTTAGCAGTGCATGATTACCGTGTGATGCACCTTGGATCTTTGGCAGACCTGCAATTGCACAAACATAGGGTTGGCAGCTCTGGTTTAGTAATTGTGATGATGTTATATGTGTGCCACCTTTATGTTGGTAACTGATGATATGGAGTGAATGGGGAGACTAGTTCATTATTGATACATTTTTTGTGTTGTAACTGCAATATTAATCACTGTTGCTCTACATGTTAATCTGAAAGTTAGACCTGCACTTCCTCCTCCAGCATTAACCATTCCATCCCATTATAAGACCAGCTAAAACTATACACAGGTACTGACCGTCATCTTTGAAGTGAAATTGGTTATCAGCACTATGATTACCACTTACAAGTTTCTGGCGCTAGTTTCACAGTCATATATTAACTAAGATTTTCTGTAACTTAAATCTGGCAAATTTCTACTTTATTTTATGTTACTACTTGTACAAATAAAACACTTCAAGAAATTTTGAATTATTACTGAAATAAGCTTTGGTTGATCTTCAAAATGACACCTTAAATTCCAGAAGATCTTAGAAATTAATTTAATTATTGCAGTATCAAATTTGCCAGATTTAAATTAAGGAAAAATCTTGGTTAAGAAATTATTGTTAAACCAAAGCCTGTCCTGTGTCCTCAAACCTTTCCTTCTGAAGAGAAACTGGGATTCATTAAGGTTACTAATATAGAATTACCAGTTTGATCATGTTCGCTACATGGTTAGGGAGAGGAGGTTGAAATTTGAATCTACTGGACCTCAGACTCAAGATATCAAAATGTTGAATAGTAACTGGGGTTACATATTCATTTGACAAGCACTGCATGCAAGCTAAAATTAACAAATTACACAGTGTTATTAGTCGGTTTGCATGATTTTTTTTTCCTGACAAGCAAAGCCTTTGCCAGTTTTATAGTGCGGTAAGTACACTAAGGAATTGTGCAACAGACTGAAAGTGAAATCACATTACTGGTACTCAAATCCCGATTATCACTACTAGCTGAACCAGCTGACTGTAGATAACTGGTAGTTAAGAAGTTCTATGCTAGAGACTGTTCACTCTAGCTTTAAAGTGACCATTGCTGTATCTAAAGATGAGGAAGTTTTTTGAAAGGTCATGTTACAGATGCTGGTGTGATCCCAAGGCAGGTGTCATTAGTTCTAAATAGTATGTAGTTAGATTATTGTATGAAGTACCGAGGGAGACTCTGTGTATGTACATAAAGGTTGCATTAAACACCCAGTACAAGGTTTTGATTGACACATTCTGATAAATTTTACAGCCATATACAGTCAGTCAAAGATAATTATGATTTTGGTAACATTTTTTTCTTTGTATATATATTTTCTATTTTGCTCTTCATATAAGCTCTTTATATATCATGTACAGTTATTTTTGTCTTATGTTCATGAATTTGCTATTTCATAAACATTGTTGTGGATTTCCACTTTAAGTTAGAGGATTTCCACTGTAAGTAAGATGATACTTGAAGGTACGGTAATTGACGTAGGGAAGTATAAGATTGTTTATACTTGAGTTGAAGTGCATTGTCATCATGATCCACTCGTGTCTTATTTTGATACACAGAATACCCAACAGAGGCATTGGCCTGGTATTATCTTTTCTCTGCACGAGTACATAGAAATGTATTGTTTCAGAGAAACACCTACACAAAAACATAACAAAAACAAAAAAACAATGATGAATTTAAATGAAAATTGAGGCCCAATAAAAAATAGAATAAAAATTTACACCCATTTTAAAAATAAAGAAACTATTATGTAATGCTTTAAAACCATCTACATTTTGTACTCTTATGCAAGTATTATGGACACAATAGATTCAAATTTGAATTGGCATTAATTTTTTGTATCATATTGAAAATCTAAAATACTTTTGAAACACTTTAACTTTGAGCAATGTATAGTTCATGTAAGAGAGACAACTCCCATACTGCTGATAACATCCCTTTACCAATATCACCAGTACAGTAGCTCATTAGGTAGAGGTCCATATGTGGGAGGTGGTGGGTTTGAACCCTGGTTGGGTCTGCCCAAGCACTCAGCATTTAGAAACGTAAATGAAATGGGAGATACCTTAAAAACTGATGTTCTATGTCACGGCAGGTGTGGCACATTAAAGAACTTTCCTAGCATGTTGGCCTAAGCGCATTGCAAAGGTTAATATGTCTGCCTAAAACTGATATAAGTGAAATATTCTTGACTGGGATGTAAAACTCCATTTAATCAATCAAACCTTTAGGAATATCATATCCAGTGAATCTTATTATAATTTATTCTGCTGTGATGATTTTTCAAGATTAAGTCTTTTAACCATTGGATTTTTTAGTTAAAGTAAATTTACAACCTGCAGTTTGGTTGGCTGTTATGTTGTTATGGATGTTATTCTGTCATCATTTCTAATTAAGTCGGTGCAGTGGTTCTTACCAACTTAAATTGATTCTGCTAAGTTCACTCATCACAGATATATGTCAGTACTGCTGGTATGTAAGTTAATGAATAGAAAGTCAATTTATTTAGAGTTGATCATGACTTATGTCTACTTGATGAATATGCATGTTATTTATTTAAAACTACAGTAAAGGCATGTTTTAAGTTTAACGCTAAGCTAACATGTTAGTTCTGAATTGATTGGTTGTTCATATGGAAACCTATTTGGATATCGTTATATCTTGGGAGCTGCTTTTTCTTTGACCACTAGCTATCCACATACACAATGTATTGGTCACTCAGCAGTTGAGCTTTGACCCTTTTTCATAAGCTTGGTGTTAAACTTTTGACAGGTCTGTACTGTATATGCAACACAGTGCATCCCTTCTGACCAAATTAGAATTTGTATTTCTTTTTCTACATCAAGTCAAGATGTCAGTGTGTCAGGCATCAACTAAACACAATAAGAAGTTGCTATTTGGAGTTGAAAACACTATGCATGTTATTTATTTAAAATTATGTGCAAGACAGTGCGTCACTTCTGACCCAATTACAATTTGTATCCCTTCATCTAGTCAAGATGTCCATTTGTTAGGCTGTTAAGGCATCAATTAAACTTAATGAATGGAAGTCACTATTTTGAGTTGATCGTGTTACCAGTACTAACTGTTTATGTGGCTGCAGGCATGTTTATGTATATATTTTACCAGAAAGCATTTTTTAATCATCATTATGATAAGGGTTACTTCCTCTTCAGCAATATAATCTTGAAACACCATCTGTATATCTAAATAAACATCTTAGATGGTAAGTTCCACCTGTGTATAACAGTTGTACATTTAGATTATCACAGAGAAAGGGAGGAAGTACACAAATTTAGATGAGTTGGTTGATTGGAGAGGATCGAGTTGAATTAATGAATTTTTCATCAGTTAAGAGTTTTTCACTGATATTAAGGTGATCAGAAACCAAACTACTTAGAGAAAATCACCGTCCTTTAGCAAGCAAATTGACAAACTAGAAACCGTTCCAAGTGAAACTAGAACCTTGGTGGTGAGAGTCACTGTGATTTGTAAGTGTGTTTTAGACCACTTGGCCACAGAGGGCCTGATAGGGATCCCTGGATTGACATTTAGTTTTCTTACATTATAGGATTTGTCTGTCAAACATAGGCAGCAAGAGAGAGAGAGAGAGAGAGAGAGAGATAGAATAAAAACAAGTTAGGGTTATGGATTGTGGTAGAGCCTAATTAAGACTTGATCATAGGTAGTGAGTGACTTTTTTTGGCATTTAGAAATGAAAGGCATAGACTTATTAAAAGGAACCTTATTAACAACTGATTCTCTGGCTGTTCACAAAAATGCCTTGATTAAATACATAATTGACATAAGTTTGTACATTGCTTTTATAGATTTTGTTTCTGAAAGTTAACCTTGATAAAGCTCATTGTAGTGTCCAAGTAGTTCCTTGTTTTCACACATAAACTAGAGAATTTAATTCAGGAGTTCTCTGAAAATTTACTAAAAGTTGTCTGGGGTTCCAATCAGTAATTTATTCTAAAAATATTCATAGATGTACTTATAAGAACATATGAAGGAAAATAAACAAACTGTTTATGTGACTGTAATAACTGGTGGTCACAGTGTATAGTACTAAACACCATGATACAGATATCATAAAAGGATATTTAAAGCTGTCTATCAAGACCACCTAGAGAAACCAGCAAAAGTGGCCTTTATTGACAGGTGGTCTTTATATGCAGATTTAAATAAAATGAATAAAGAACAACTAGGATAAACTTCCACTGGCCTTTAAATGCAGGAGATCCTTATAAAGATATGGACTTTGTCAGGTTTGACTGTAATGATATATGTCAAGGTTAAATACCTATCTGTAACTGTACATAGGTTGTTGTTAAATCAATCATACAGACATGATAGAAGAAGGAAGCTTTTAAATTTATAATTTTTTCAGAACTTATTTAACATTTAAGGAAGTTTTTATCCGAGTGATAATAAGTTTAGATATAGGTCATGATTTGTGTATTAAATTTCCTATGCATTGTTTCACTCTGTGGCTTGATACCAACAATACCCTATTACATGTGTGTTGTAGTGAGATCATCACTTTAGTTTTCTTAGAGTGAAGATATTTTCCAGGAGTGTCATATTAATTTTTGTATAAAATGCTGAATATCAAAATTATATTTTACAAACATGAGTCTCAGAGACCCAGTTAAACTGGAAGGGCACTATTTGTAGGGGTTTCCTCTATCTGTCTGTCTGTGAGTCCCCATTTTTCTTGGTTTTTCCTATCCCTTTATTTGGTCAGAGATATTGGATTTATATTTGATATGTACCTTTATATAGGTGACTTACAAGTCAAGTTGGACCAGTTTTGACAAGGTTATGGTCGTTTGAAATGATAACTGATGTAAATGTAATAGATGTACTGGATAGCTTCATAAAACAAACAAATACCTAGATAGGGTTTGGTTCATCAATTATGAAACAGTATTTTCAAAAACTTAACCTTTGCATTGAGTTTGTTTCAGTTCTTTTTTATTACATTCACTCCTTCATAAACATCAATTATTAATAATTTAAGGAACTGTAATTTTTCAAAAAGTTGCTATTTTGCAACAATTTTGGTTTCAATTGTACATGTAGTACAAATGTATATTCACTCCTTCATTTACATGATTCAGAATATTGGCCAGCTCATGTACATATTTTCATTTTGATTTAATGTGTAGCTAGGATGTCAACAATGATACATACAGTGATGTAATTATATGTAGTAATACTGTAATCATCCCAGTCAGTGTGATGAGTAGTGTTTTAACACCGTTAATTACCGCCCCAACTACAGGTATTAATAAGCACCAATGTCTTACGAGCATAGCTACAGGTATTGATTGTCAATACTGATTTTAACAGATGTTTTAGTATAGTACTGACTTGCAGAGAAGTGATCTGGCAGGTGATTAGCATATGTAAACAATCATCAAATACAACTCTACAATTATACTACGTTCTTTCCTCGTAAAATGGCATTCCAGAAAATCTAAATAAGAAGTTGTCAATATCAAGATGCAAAAAAATCTGTTTAGTCATTGTAGTAAGGCAGCCAGTCCTATCTCCATCTCCCTGGACCATTCATGCATCTTCTTGTGTGAGAAGTTCTCTCAAACCACTATTTGGATTTCCATGAAACTTGTAGGAAGCAATCATCATAAAGAGGTCATGTGCCTACTGCAGTGTACTGTGAGACTAATTGCTCTAATCCTATGTTTCAAACCACTGTGGTAGCTCAGTTGGTAGAGTGCTCGCTCCATAAGTGGGAGGTCGTGGTTTCGAACCCCGGCCGGGTCTGACCCAAGACTTGAAAGTGGGTAGTGACTGTTCTTTCGCCAAGTACTCGGCTTTACAAAATGAAAGTCACGGTTCTTTCGGATGGGAACTTAAAATAATCGAGGTCCCATGTCACGGTGGGCTTGGCACGCTAAAGAACCCTGCTGTATAATGCCATCAGCGCAACGCACAGGCAAAATTTCTGCACCTTTGCCTATAGCTGGCGACATTTTAATACAAGTAAAATATTCTTGACTGAGATGTTAAACACCATTACTCACTCGCTCATCCTATGTTTTAAGAGTTATGCCCCTTTGAAGTTTTAGTTTCTCTGTGGAGGATAACTCTTCTTGTTTATGTACATGTTGAGCACTGGAACAAGTTGATATTTTTCAGGACTACTAAAGATATAAAAATTTGCAATTAGAGTGTAAATTATCAGGGCTAATTGCCGAAATTTAAATGCTTTATATTGTGCGGAGGATGTATTTGTATTAATGAAATGTATTGATGCAAATGCTAGATGCTTGCAGTGGGAAGAGAAATAAATGTTTTCACATGCTATACACTTTTGTGCTGGAATGTATTTTGTGGAGGTTGGGTTTCTGTAATATTTGGTGCAGATGGATATGTGTGTAAACATGGGAACAGAATAGAATCAAATGGCACAAAAATTTGTACTGGCACATTATCTAAATGAGGGAAATTCAAAAATATTTTTGTTTCAATAGAGTGACGGCCAATCGAGTATAACAATAAGATTGATCATTTATCCTCAGACTTTGTTATAGACTATGCCAAACAAAAACTACAAGTTATTTATGCATTAGTTGTGTGTATACAGTAAAACCTGTCTATAAAGGCCACCCAAGGAAGCCAGTAAAAGTGGCCTTTATGGACAGGTGGCCTTTATATACAGGTTCAAATAATATGAATAAAGAACAATAGGGATACAATTCTACTGGCCTTTATAAGCAGGTGGCCCTTATATAGAGGTGGCCTTTTAGGCAGGTTGGACTGTACATAGATTCCAAGGTGTTTACAAGGACTGGCAGATGGCAAAATAACATATATCTATGAATTACACCTTTTTGAATCATTTGACATTTTTCCAAGAATTGTTTTTCTTTTTTTCATAAAGTTGAGAAATATACAATTTGTTCATCACCTGATTCTGCTACATGGTCTTTTTTAAATTTTTTTTTAAAATTTTTAATCAAACATGAGCTATCAAAATTTTATCTACGGTAGTTACAATGAAGTTTTTGGTTTTAGTATATAATCTCACTACAGAATTACTATTCAGAATTATTCATTACGACTATCTTATGTTATATATATGTACTTTTAATAGAAGGGAAGCTCAGTGTTCTGAAGCTTACGCTTATGGCTTACAGTGCCTCGACTCATAGCCTAGGTTTGAATCCCACTTGTAACAGAAGTTTGTCTGAGTTTGCTTACCAAGGGTTGTTGGTTTTCTCCAAGTACTCTGGTTTCCTCCACCATCCTAAATTGACCACTTTGATATAAGTGAAAGAATCTTGACTTGACTTTAAAACTCCATTTTACTCCACTCTAACAGAAAAGAAGGGAGAGATGAAAGTACTAGTATGAGAATTTTATTAACAAAAAAGTGCCGTTATTACAGGCACCTTTCCTCTTGAATAGCAAGTAAACTAAGTATTTCATAGTTTGTACAACATGAATAGTATTAAGAAGTGTAACATGCTATAAACATCACCCTTCTTCATACATGTATTTTCATTAACTTATGTGTATACCCACTATTACAAGGGTAAATATCTGGAGGTGTTACAACCGCTTGAGTGATATGAATGTTATTATTCATTCACCACTTTACATGGGCTTCATCAGAATACAACCAGCCTCTGTACAATTTTGAATCATCTTCATCATTTAAAATTTTTCAAAGAATTTCTTTTACATTTCATTAAGTATATATTTTGATTGCTGAGTTTATGCATGTGTAAGTGAATGGTGTTTTTGTCTTATACTTTTAAAATTCTAAAAGGTCTAAAATTAAAGCAAGTAAACTCATCAGCTAGTATCAGCATGTAAACATTGATATTTACCAAACAGTCCTGATGATATATACATATTATATACACAGTGTGTAGGTACAACCCTCAGTATCAGGTCGAGTCCTTTTTTCGTAGCCGTATCACTACGAGTCGCGCTTGCGCGACGAGTAGTGATACAGCTACGAAAAAAGGACGAGACCTGATACGAAAGGTTGTACCTACACACTGTGTATATAATATTTTTATCTAACATTTACAATTACGTTATTAAAAATAATAAAAAACAATACTTAATGTAAAAAAAATACATTTTACCACAGAAAACCACTGAACTATGTTTTGACCGACAAATCCAAGACTCTCTGATGACGTAACAATGAGAAAGTGCACGTGCGCTTTACCGCCAATGTTGTATCACCACAGTGTGGTGATACAAGATTCTGTATTATACGTGTTCGATAAAACTTGTATTTCACCAAATACAGACAGAAAAACTAGTCTAATGTTAGATAAAATCTATTATAGGTAAACAACATTTACCTGTCCGTTTGACCTTTTATTAGGAATATTCATATAGGCGGATCCACCCAATACATAGGTAGGTTTGCAGTTTATACATATGAGCATAGCCAATTATCAGTGTACACATCATATAGACAAAATATACACCCGTGGTCCCTTTTACTTAAATTCACTTGTCCATAACATGCATAATGAATATTTCAATCAAAGGTCAAGCGGACAGGTCATTGTTGTTTGCCTATACTTATATATTTGAATCATTTTGATTATTTGACACTAATCCAAAATTTCTTTCCCGTTTTACATACAGTATAGAGGTATCTCTGTTTATTGATATTTTCCAGTCCTGATCACGATTTAGATTTATATTTTATCATTTTTATGACCAACATTTATTACGATGATTCAGACATCTATATAATATATTATCTGTTAATAAGTATGGTAAATAGTCACTACTCTGATGCATTAAGTGATAGGACATGTTCATGATAAATGTGCAGCTAAAAGCATAGATATGGTAAGGTGCCTCTGATACTCCAAAATATACAATTTCAACCACGGACAGCGCTTTCCATGCAATTCCTGTCGATTTTTCAATGTAGAATTTCTCTGTCCTACCTTGAGATGTGATCACTGTTTCCAACCCAAACATCACAATCACTTGCACTCACTAAATTATTGACGTCATAATCATTCATTTTTTCATTCAGTTTGATCGATACAAATGGTACATAACTACCATTGATAACTATAGTTGCAAGTTTTGACCTTGTTAGAAAAAAAATCTGTAGAAAAGCCAGTTTCTGCCAACAGCAATATTGATGGCCTCAAAAATCTTCACAAGATGTCTTCTGTCTTTCTAAATGACATAAATAACAATGGCCATACTAAATATGATGTTAACATGAACAGCTAAGGAAGATTGACAGATTTTATCATTGATGTCCAAATTACAATTGTAGTGTACATACATATCAAAAACAAACATGCCAATCCATGTCCAAATCACAATCCAAAAAGCATCAAGAAAACTTAGTTAAAAATATGGACTTCCATTAGGGAAGTGAGGTCAGGTGCTGTGTAAGGGTGAGCACTTCCTGTTTACAGAGCTGCCAACTTTAAATGCGGGTCTGACTAAAATCCAGCCGTGTCTGGGTGCATGCCTACCAAAAAAATTGAAAATTGATCAAATTGTTATGTGATATCTTAGAAAAATTGAAAAAATATAATGCACATAGTGATTTTTCACTTGCTTCGGGCACAAAGTTAATCCAATACAACCTTATTCCATGTAAATTGCTCTAATTCGCCACGATTACAGATGTATTTGAGTGGTAATGAATGAACATTGTAAATCCTCAAACTTCTTAGGTTGTTTGTGGGTCAGTCCCCTTCTTGGTGTGTCAGAAGGAATTCATGTCCAAATGAGGGTTGGACCTGCGGGTTGCAGGTCAGTTAGCAGCTCTGTGTTTAGCTAGCTACACCTGCTACATGTATAATCAAACTTGAGAATGGAATTAATGTGGGACTATTGGGTGTCAGTTTTGAATACAAGGACATCAATGTCGCATCATACTTATCAACTATATTTTGATTTCATAAGGAGTGTGAAGGAATTTCTATCTACATGTTTGCGATAACTATATAAATCCAGATGATTTACTTTTGACATTTACTGTGAGGAGGTAAGTCTGTAGGTAGGAGAGGGAAAACTGTGAAAACTGTTCATACATCTGAAAGAGATAAGTGTGTATATCATGTTGAGAATCAGTCTGTTGGAAAATTATTTTTGATATGCCAAATCTTATTTGATATTAAAAGTGGATTATGAATCTTTCATAACTGTGAGGAAGTAAGTGATAAGGAAAAAAACAATCTGGACTTCCTGACTGTTTGAATTTTGGTCGATCCCCATAATCCATGCATGAGGAAGGCCTACTTTAAACCCCTTATATGAGTACCGGTATACATCAGTGTTTAAAGTGTCTTTATGAACAATACTAAAATTGTAACAATTTTATTGGAAAAAGTGGATTTGGAGGAGGCAGACAAAAGCTTAGCCAAGTTTGTCCATGAGTCATGTTAGGTCAGTAAGTAGGTCACTGTGTCATATCACAGGAAATCCTTGTTACTATAAATTCAACATTGTTTGGTCGGTCTTCATCAAACTTTCCCAGAGTGGTCTTGGAAAAAGTTAGATCAAATTTGAAATTTGGTCATGTTGGGCCAGTAAGTAGGTCAGTCACTAAGTCAGGCCATATTAGAACAGAAAACAAGAGGCCCATGGGCCTTAACGCTCACCTGTGACTTTGACCTTTGAACCCATGAGGTTAATTTATATATCAAAATGATCATAAGGCTAATATTCTAATATACAATACAAAAAGTTTTTGAGATAAATAATCATTTCAGTACTTGTTTGTATCTGTGACCTTAACCTTTGAACCCATGACCTTCATTCATATATCAAAATGACCATTGTACTATTACCTACAATATTCTTATATACATGCCTATACAAAAAGTTAATAGTTTTGCAGATAATTAACTATTTCAGTATT
The DNA here is from genome assembly GCA_021292105.1 of Anadara kagoshimensis. NCBI lineage: Eukaryota > Metazoa > Mollusca > Bivalvia > Arcoida > Arcidae > Anadara > Anadara kagoshimensis. The sequence goes on along the minus strand of CM037870.1, from coordinate 39,151,714 downwards.
TGTTTGCATCTGTATCCTTGACCTTTGAACCGATAGCCTTCATTCATATATCAAAATGGTTGTAAGTCTAATTCCTACAATATTCTAATATACATGCATATACAAAAAGTTATTAGTTTCCAAGATAATTAACCATTTAGGTATTCATTCGCATGTTTGACCTTGACCCTTGAACCCATGAGCTTCATTCATATATCAAAATGATCGTAAGGATAATACCTACAATATTTTAATATACATCCCTATACAAAAAGTTTATAGTTTTTGAGATAATTAACCATTTCAGTACTTGTTTATATCTGTGACCTTGACCTTTGAACCCATGACCTTTATTCATATATCAAAATGACCATCGTGCCATTACCTACAATATTCTTATATACATGCCTATACAAAAACTTTATAGTTTTGCAGATAATTAACTATTTTGGTATACTTGTACATCTGTGACCTTGACCTTTGAACCCATGACCTTGATCTATGTATCAAAATGATCGTCATGTCAATACCTACAAATAACTGAAAATCCTACACCAGAAATGTTAAAAAAAGCATTTTTTATCAAAGGTCAAAAACTGGAACATGACCTTTGACCTTGACATCAATTGGAAGAAAATTGCAAGACAACATTAACAGTGAAAACTCCATACAATTATTTTCAGCCGTTATGAAGTTATAACAATAAATGTCTCATTTAAAAAATTACGTAACTTTACGCAAAAAACGTGTAACCTATTTTTCGTCCAATTTTCATGAAAAACACAATTTTAATGTTCCCAGGTATGCTGAATTTAAATATCTAATCAAAATTTTCCTGCACTTTTTGGTTTCAGAGAAGAAGATTTTTTTGTCTTTTGGCTATTTATAGTAACGGCAGCCATATTGTTGGGCGTGGTCAAACCCTGAACACAATTTTGAAAGCCTGTTATCAAGGCACGATAGTCATCAAGTTTCATCAATTTTGGCCCAGTAGTTTTGGAGGAGAAGATTAAAATGTAAAATTTAGGCACGATGGACGACGGACAGTGATAGATTGCAATAGCTCATCTGAGCCTTTCGGTTCAGGTGAGCTAAAAATTGTTAATATTTTTGAGGCCACAATCGTAGTCTAATCTTCTTCAAAGTAACACAGACAAATGCTAATTGAGGTTCATATAATAATTGGTCATCTTGAAGCCACAATGTTATTGCTTTCTTCTTCAAACTTACCAAAATGTGTCATTTTAACAGAAAATAGATGGTTTATTTTGGTTGGTAAAGAAGGTCATAAGTTCAAATCAAAGAAAAATCTTACTAACACACTAGAAGGCACAATTTTAATCCAATTTTCATTAAGAGATGTAATGGTCATTAGATTTACGTTTTGTACATGTGAATACAAATAATGGCCATTACAGATCATTATGTATTGATCAGTGTGGTTGTTACATCAAATTTACTCCGATACAAGTCTCATTAAATTCTGACTGACATGATGAATTTAAAAAGGCTACCAGTTTGCTAGTTATTAAATTCATGGACGTATTTGTACCATACATGATGTTATTTATGCTTTATTCAATTCATGGTTTAAAGCACTATTAACATATATACATGTATATTGCTGTTTTTGACTCAAAATCCCAACTTGTTACAAGTTGAAATCTCAATTACCACAAGTGACTGCAATAATATTAAATCAGATTGCAATTTTAAACACCCACGCTTGTCCCAGTTAATTTTTGTGATGTGAATGAACTGAGAGTATACAGTGGATAATGTATCGGCCCTGTCTGTAAAGGCAATTTTAAAATCCTCCCGAGCCGTTTGACTTTTCATTAAACCTCTTTATAAGGACTGCTATCTAGCTTTTCAATAATACAAAATTCTATCTATATAATTCATCTATCTGTAAAGGCCATGTTTGTGAGGGCCCTTGACTGGCCTTCTTTAGCATAGACATATAAGACTCCAAAATAGATACCAGGCATCTTAATTAAGCTTAACCCTCAGTTACATGTTCCACTGTACTCAAATTAGATGCCAAGCATCATATAAGGTTTACCTTCAGCTTTTTGTCAGTATTAGCTTAGCAGATTGTGATAATATAAAGCTAGGTCTTGCACAAGGATATACCATGCAGACTGTATGAGGTTCAAAACCATGACCCATTTGTCAGAATTCCAAAGTATTAACCACTATGTCACGTACTGATTACGGTAGTTTATTTACCATAAAATTTAAATCCTTGTCATTTGTTTATTTTAGGATTAGATGCTGCTGGAAAGACAACAATATTGTACAGACTAAAGCTAGGAGAGGTTGTGACATGTATACCTACTATTGGTAAGAAATTTTGTTATCATTTAAATCTGGTCTTGTATAACACCAAGCAAGAAATTGCATATACCTGTACTGTGCCATTAAAGAGCATGGCAGTGGCATATATGTTATAGGTTTTTTTATTCCCAATCAGCGAGGGACATAGTATGAATGTATTTTGTCCATCTATTACACTTTGCTTGCACCAGTTCTTCATTACTATACAGCAGATGTTGATGAATGATCATTGGAAAGTGGTGTAGTTGTACATATCATTTTCTTGTTCTGGTTAATTGTTTTTCTAGGAGTTATAGCCCTTTGAATTTTTTTATAAAGCTGTTTTACAAATACATGTGCCTTGATGCAGATGATCTTGCTTTCACTGGAGGTCATTTTTCCTAGGATGTTCACATTTGTAAACAAAAACATTGTGTATATTTTTGTCGTGAACATATGTTTTGTAATTACAACTTGTCAAGGTTACATTAATATTATGTAAAAGAGAGCGTAACTAAGGTATATATAATAAATATTTATATATCTGTTACTAGTTATGTCATGTTGAAGGTTTTCCATCTGTTTAGATATTCCGTAATTTTGTCTTTTGTTTATAATGTAAACTGGTGAGACGTCAATCAAACTCCAAGATTAACTCTAAAGATGAACAAACTATGTTATCTATCTATCTGTCTGTCTATCTACTAAGTGTCAAATATTTGTACCATATATATTTTTGTTTTAAAAACACTCAGTGATTTTGTTATGGTAAGGTCTTTGAAGTTGGTCAGTTTGAAGGAAATCAGTCGATTGAAGTTTATTTAATGTTTACTGTGCTCAACCTTTAGCTGTCATAATGTGTGATTGAAAAAATACAAACTTGGAATATAAACTACATTCAGATTCAGAATTATAAGCATGCTGGTTGAGCAAAGGCTTGCAGCAAGAAGAAAATCCTTTCTCAACAACTGTATACTGTAAACCAACTTTTATTTACGAGCGATTAACTTTCGCATGTTTTGCAGGGACAAAATAATTACGAATGTTGATTGTCGCGAACTTGCTTCTGATAATGGTTTTATTTATACCAAATATCCAGCTATAGTCCATATTGTAACAGTTAATAGTCACATATTAGTTTTAGTAAGAGAATCACGGAAATAAATATCAATAAAAGTTGGTTTACAATAGACATATGCTTATCTATATACTGGTATGTATATTTTTGTGTACTTGCAGGTTTTAATGTGGAATCATTTCAACATAAAGATTTGAATTTTACGGCTTGGGATGTTGGCTGCAGAGATAAAATGGTATAAAATATTGATTTATTGATTTTGAAATTACTATTTGTTTTAAAAACACTTCCATATACTTCAGGAACTTATAATGTAAAGACTTAACTATTTTGTAAAGCTTTTAAGAAGATAGAGAAACAGTTGATGGTCAGACCAAAGATTGAAACAAAAACTTTGCCACACATCCCCCACTGTCCCATGACTACATACATGGTATAACACAGAACCTTCATAGTATTTGCTGCAAACATATAAACATGCAAATTAGATATAAACTTAATCATCTTTAAATTTAACTCGTGCTTCAATCATTGCTATATGTCATCTTTGGTATAAGTTGTCCAGGGTTCATGACCAACTTTTTTTGGTAGATGCCAAAAAACTGTACAGGCCTTTAAGTCTTAGCGGCTGAGTCAACTGTGACCTGTGATTTGATCATACCTATTGTAGCAATGGAATATTTTGCATTTGTCGGACTCAAAGATGATTATGTTCAAATTAATCAACAAAATACATGATACATTTCCTGTTAGTTATTCAATTCCTGTTTCAAATGATTCTGTTACTCAGAATATGTGGACTGATCCCAACGCAATGACTCCAAAATTAAATCAAAGTGACTTATTTCACATTAAAGAATGACTAGTCTAAATTTATCAACTAGGCATGCCTTCTGGGTCACAATTTCCAAAATTAACATAATTGCATGCTTACTTTCCAACCTTGTAGCCACTCTTTGTTGATTTGTATACACAAATATTTGAATAAAAAATGTTTAGAAATATCAGAGGGAACTTTTATTATTATATATGAATTTTCAATATGAGAGACCTGTGTTTTACAGAATATGTCCCACAATTTGTCACATGGTAATAAAAACTATGTGATATACATGAAATAGTCTAGAAAAATGTATCTCACTAACACTATAGAAATGTTTTTAACCAAGATATTGGAACATGTTATGTCAGTTGAATCAAAAATCAATTTCATAGTAAGATACACTTGCTCTTTAGGGACCTAAGTAATTTGAGTTAATATTTTTACCAGCTAGGACATGATATCATTAGCTTGTAGTATATAGAGTCAAATAAAATTACGTTAGGTGAGGAATACAATATTGTTATTGACACATGGTCTTCATTTTTATACCAGTACCTGTTTAATGTATACATCTACATGTACATGTATTTTTTTAACTTATTCCTAACTACAGTAAAACCTTAATTCACTGCCACTATTTGTTCAGTAAAATTTTAGCATTATGATTATTTGAGCGAGGTTTATAAAGAAAAACAGATAAAATGCATTTTTGACTTCAAACTAGCATGGTGATAAGCAAGGTTATTGTGGGGCATTATGGTAAGGTTTCACTACATAATGCCTTGACATTTTTATCCTGTTCAATTTCTGAGTAATAAGATTTTAAAAAAAAAACAAGCCTCATTCATCAATACTGGTATCTCTAAATTGGATTGATTATCAGTAGATTTTGTTTGATGCCTATTATAGAGTAATTTCACTTATACCAGGACACCTCCAGCTATAGGTGAATATTCAAAGTTTATATTTTCGTTTAGTTTATTTTTGTTGAGCTCACTTGAGCTGAAAGCTAAAGTTATAGGTGTTCATTATAAATATGAAGTAGCTAGACCCTTGATCGTGATATTTTAGAGCTAGCACTCTTAGGACAGTTAATAGTTGTGGCATATGGGCCAAAACTAAGCGGAATTTTAATGTTCCCTATAATTGATGTAACTGACTATTGAATTTCTGCAGGAGATATGGATATACCCTCAGGTGAGCAACAAGGTCCATGGGTCTGTTATCATCATGTTCTGCCTACCATGATGATGCTGTACCAGTAATCTTCATTTTCAGATCTCTTTTAGAAGCTTTTAAAAACCTTGACATCTTATTACCAAGTATTGTAAGAAGTGTTATTTTGTTGTATTCATTTTCAAGTCCACGATTAGTCGATTAAATCATAAAATTTGTCTACCAAGAGCGATAACTCTTACAACTTTGTTACAAAAAAATTATTTGTAATCTTGTTGACATGTGTATCTAACCAGGCCCCAGTCTCACTCACAATCATTTCTTAATTAAGATTTTCCAAACCCTAAATCATCTGAATAGTTTTGTTAGTTTTCATGATATTATTGAATTTAAGGTGACATTTAAGATCACTCGAAGCTTATTACAGTTTGGTGAAAGTATTTATTTGTAGTACTGTAAAATATTGTCAAAATTTGCCAGTTTTAGATTAAGGAAAATCTTAGTTAAGGAATGATTGTGAAACTGAGGTCAGCATTTTTAAATTTTTCATGTTCACACTTTTAAATCATGATATAAAAGATAAACACAGTTGATTTTTTGGGTTTTTTTTCAGTGGATTAAATATTTTATCTTATTTTATTAATAGAGACCATTACTACGACATTACTACAAAGGTACAGATGCTGTTGTTATTGTGATAGATAGCTACGACAGAGAGAGATTGGATGAGCTCAACTATGACATCATCAAACCAATGGTACAGTCTGACGAGCTCGGAAACGGCATATTTTTGTTCTTAGCCAATAAAACAGACTTAGAAAATACAATGAGTATAGATGAGATATCTGAACGACTTGGACTGAAACACCTTAAACATCAGTGGAGTAAGTAAGGTTTTTCTTATAAAAACTGTAAATAGTGAAGGTGAATGACATAGTACGTATACACATACTGGTATAAAATAAGCAATTTTGGTTTTATCATTTTGATCCAAGCACTACTGATGAGGAATTGTATTCCGAAACGGCCATCTAGTGCTTAAAATTAAAACTGGTATAAGATATAATATATGTATTTTATATAGAATATACTTTTCCACCCTTTTCGTCTAAAATTTAGATGCCAAATCTTAGCATTTTTTAGGCTTTTGAAATTTAAAATTTAGAAATTGGAAATATAATAAGCATGAAAAAAGACATGCAGTATGAAAATCTTATCTTAGGACAGGACTGAACGATATATTAAATAATAAAATAGTAAACAGCATTGGTTTTGAATATTTCACACAAATTGATTACCGGAAAATGTGACCAAAAGAAATGAATGTAATTTATCCTTCAATTCTACTGCATACATTTTGTATACAGTACATGTATTAGATTTATACCAATCCATGTTCATATCACAATCCCAAAGGTAAAAAAATGGAATAAGGACAATAAGTCTCCCACACACAGTGTAGTGGGAGACTTAAAAAAACTTTGGAATCTGGCAAATGACGATAAAAAGGTGAACTTCCATGAAGGAAGTGAGGTTGGGTGGTCCAGAATGTTTTAGCACCACCTATCTATCTAGCTACACACACTATATAATTATGTTTATATTTGTTTTCAGATATCATGCCTGTGTGTGCCTTAACAGGGGATGGATTAAATGAATCTCTGGACTGGTTAGCATGTCAGTTAGGATCTGTGCAAGCTAAGAAAGCTTTAAGTGGTGTTGGTTATAATCCGACCGTACAACAAGACTCTGTCAACACAAGTGACGCTACAAGTGATAAACCTCAACACGGAATAGACTACTGTACCCGTGCTTATAGTGCAATAAAATGTCTGTTTGTGAGGTCAAATCGACACGATAGACAGATAACAGAGGGGTCAAGTAACAGTGAAAATTCCCTATCATGAAAAGTTATTCAAATTATATATACATATACACACTATCTTCATTATTCTTATGAAGAATTTTTATCGATTTTAAGCTTGAATGTTCAAAATTTAAGTTATTTATTTTTACAAGTTTAAATCATTATGAAAATATTGTGCTCATATTTATATTGAATTTCCAATCATGAATATTTATAAACACTGAATTTTATACCGGTTCTCATTGACTTGTAAAACTGTTAGACATTGTAGGTTTCCACGATTTTAGAGCTACATGTATTTTTATAATAAGTACCTGTTAGTCAAATTTCCAAAATTTTTGAAAATATAGTACATGGTTCTTTTTATGTATTTTTTTCACAAATTTTCTGAAATGGGTTACTTTTTTAATGAATTTCTCAGAAATTAGTAGCAATTGTTGATTTTGGCTATCTGGTGCAGGAATGAAAATGTATCTTTTGTGATGGTGCACATATTTTACAGAGTTATTTCTTGTACAAAGGTATGGAATACTGGTCTGTACATAGTAATTTACATCTTCCTGCAGGTACTTGTTGTAGGATTGTAATTTATATTTATTACTCTCATGTATAGAGTACACAAGTCTTATTTATATATACTTATATATATGATAAAATACACATGATACAAGAATTAACATATAACAGGTGCAACATAGAGAAAGTTAGTTGAGTAATGGTGTTTAACGGCCCAGTCAAGAATATTTCACTTATATCGGTTTTTTATCATGCAAAGCTTACCAAAACATTGGGACCTTGTTTATTTTAAGTTCCCATCCAAAAGGTGTAACATAAAATATTGCTGTGAAATGACTCGTATTTGTCAGTAACTAAAGGAACTAAAACATAATTTTCAACTTATGTTATTTGATACTTAATAATTTAAATGTAATTATATATTTGAGAATTCTAACAATTTAAATGTAAATTATTTGAGATGAAATAAAAATTCAATTTATAATTATTTAAGACATATCAATAGATCAGATGCAACAAGGCACACCTTTCAAAGGGAGACAACTACAATACAATCTTGGAAAGATTTTAACTAATTATTTTTCTACATTGTCCATTATACTGCGTTATATGTGCCATTTGTCATAGAGTTTTATATTTTATTTAATATTATATTGTCAATTTTGTGTTAAATGATTGTAACCTTTTTAAGTGGGTGTGTGATTTATCAAACTACCTACAAGATATCTTGCTTGATATATCTTCAATACAGTGTAATTAACAGTTAGCTGTCAGTCCGATTCCAAGTGAAAACATGTACCAATAAAAGAATGAAGATTTTATTGAGGCAGAGCATACCACCTGAATTATTGATAATAGTTAATTGCAATAATTGCAAATTTTCATGAACTTGCACATGCAGAACAGGGTGGTATAGGTACAGAGATATAGTCATTACAAAGTAAAAATGAATACCAAATTTTTTATGGTAAAACTGTAGTACATATTAGGTGAGAAATGTGTAGTGACTTATTTTTGATAAATAAAATCACATATATTATATTAAGGTATATGTTTCATAGTATACCAATCTGTCTATAAAGGCCACCCAAGAAAACATGTAAAAGTGGTCTTGATAGGCAGGCGGCCTTTATATACAGTTTCAAATAACATGAATAAAGAACAATTGGGATAAAATTCTATTGGCCTTTATAAGCAGGTGGACCTTATATAGAGGTGGCCTTTAAGGCAGGCTGGACTGTAACTGTAACCCTGGTTAAAAGAGGAGATGTTAATAATGACATTTGTAAATAAGACTGGTTAGAGATGTTGTTTAAGCTTGAGGTATTACATGGTACATACCTGAAAGCCTGGTTTTAAGAGGAGATGCTTAAAAAGAGATAAGATGCAGGCTGACTAATCAAATATTTATTTGTCCAGATCAGTACATTTTTAGTGTGCAAGGTTGCCAATTAAGTACTTTTTTATTGTTAAGTGTTTGATTTTGGTATAATTTCCATACTAAAAGTCAGAATTTTTAGCACTTTTAATTTAAAAAAACCCCGTCAAAATGGGAAAATCTGTCTAATTTGACGGTTTCATTTGATCCGTCTGTTTATCAGCTTTTATGGTACAAATCCGTCAAAAACGGATAAATCTGTCAAATTAGTCAGTCTGCCGATGTTTAAGCTTGTTACCTGTTGAGTTTTATCTATCATGTTAATAACAGACCTGTTTTACTAACACTCATTGTTAATAACATTTTGTTGTTGTTGTTGTTGATACATAAACCAGACCCTTTGTTGTGTACAGTACTTTGTAATGCTTGTTAAATCTTGTTTCGTGTAATATAAGAGTGTGAAGAGAAACTTGTATTGGAATGTTAAAACTAAGCCCTCAGTTTTTAAGATATGGTATACCAAGTTTGAATATACATGTAGGTAATCTTTCTTCATGGAGATTCTAAATTGATACTTTCCTAGCAAAATTTTTGAAATCTGTTGGATGTTGAAAGTTAAGAAACATTTTTGTCAAATCAGTAAAAAAAAAATTAGAAATATATACCGTACATGCATTATTAGTTACACAGTATGACCTCATACGGAAATATGTGGAGTCATTAAAAGTTATATTTGGTGATGCAATAGCAGAGCCCAATATGTATTTTAAAGACTCCACATTCCATATTGGGTCACTAAATAACTGAATTTTAAAGAATTTATCCCGCCAAACATCTTGATCTTCAAGATGTCAAAACATTAGTACATCTGCAGAAACAGCAAACTGCTTTGACGACGCCTTTGTGGCTGCAGCTGTTTATTTAGGTTACAGGGGATGTAATTGCTACTGTCCTAATATTTTTGGGGGGACAAGGTAGATAATCACTAGTGACCTAATATAATCCCATATTAGGTTATTAATTGACCAATAGAAATAAAGGATTTTTATCAGAGGTGGGATAAATATATATATATATAGTAGTAAAACATATCCTGATTTGTGTTCCACATTTTCACTTCTGACTTTTATTTGTGACATCAACTTATTGATTTACATTTAGTAACATGAATGCATCAAGATGATTTTAGCATTTACTTCTTAAATTCATTACTATTGTTACTTTACAAGTTCAGTAATAGTGTTTCACATCCCAGTCAAGTATATTTAATTTATATCTAGATGTTGCCAGCCATAGCCAAAGGTGCAGAAATATTGTCTGTGTGTTGTGCTGATGGCATTATACAACAGGGTTCTTTATTGTGCCATGCCTACCATGACACATGTTTATTTTAGGCTCCCATTTGAAAGAACCATGATTTCTATTTTGTTATGTCAAGTGCTTGGCGAAAGAACAGTCACTACCCACTTTCAAGTCTTTGGTCAGACCTGGCTGGGGATCGAAATGACAACCTTCCACTTATGGAGCAAGCACTCTACCAACTGAGCTTCTGCAGTAGTTTGTTACTTTATGAAGCAACTGAATGATGTTTCCAACTTGATGCATGAAACAAAACTCATGTTACAGTAATTATCATTGTACAGACAGACAAGATTCCCAAACATGTGTAAATCATATAATAAATCAAGCAATTAAATGTATACAGTAGTGACCAAGGAAATGTTCAATAGTGATTGAGGTGTTCTTTGTAATGCTAAATATATTGTGCTTCTCCCCCATCAAATCATGTCAATTCTGCAAATGTAAACATTTGATTCAAATTTCAATATGTGTGTGTGTGTGTGTGTGTGTGTGTGTGTGTGTGTGTGTGTGTGTGTTACCTCTCATTATCTGTTCTGATGTTTCAGAATCATTTTATGTTTGTGTTATGTTACATCAGTAAAAGCTATGATATTAGTATGGCTTCCAGTGTCATATGTTTGATCTCTTAGCCAATAAACATTTCAGTTTGTAAATGATTGGTCTTGTTATCTTTTACTATATTACTATAACTTCACTGTGCAAAGTACAGAATGTATGATGTCAGTTACGCTGTTAACAGTCACTGACCAACAGTGTGACAGGTTATGGTCTGGACTGGCAGTCACTGATCAACAGTGTGACAGGTTATGGTCTGGACTCTGGCAGTCACTGATCAACAATGTGACAGGTTATGGTCTGGACTCTGGCAGTCACTGATCAACAGTGTGACAGGTTATGGTCTGGACTCTGGCAGTCACTGATCAACAATGTGACAGGTTATGGTCTGGACTCTGGTAGTCACTGATCAACAATGTGACAGGTTATGGTCTGGACTCTGGCAGTCACTGATCAACAATGTGACAGGTTATGGTCTGGACTCTGGCAGTCACTGATCAACAATGTGACAGGTTATGCTCTGGACTTCGATTATCTGTCGGTCCATACTCTGGACAGTGTGTCAAGACATCAGCATAAATCTGCTAGAATCCAGTCAAGTTTAAAGTCACCTATAGACAAATTATGCAAGTTTTTACCTTGTGGTTAAAGGTTTTACAAGAAAATGGAAATTACATATGTGACAAGTGTAGCTAGCTGTACAGGAAGTGTTTACCCTTCTGAAGCACCTGACCTCAATTCCCTGGTGGAAGTTCACATGTTTAGATTTGCCAGGTTTCAAGGTTTTTACTTTGTTTTTGGATTGTGATTTTGAACATGGACGGGTGTGTTTGTTTTTGATAGATACATGTACTAGTGTATATTTAGCAAACCACACTGTTCTAATAGTCGGGTGTTAATTGACAGTAGAAAATGACTTCATATACTCATAAATCATCCCTATATTGACCATGAAAGTATGACCAGTCTAGACAATTGGTACTTTGATATTTGAATGTGTTATGAACATTGTTTTGTCATTATTTTCAGCACTCATGGAAAGTCTAGAACTTTGACAAACAGTGATATACATTGATCTGGTCTTTTTTCCAGCTCATTTATTCACTGAGACTGTGGTGGCCATATTGGCTATATGTTAATTTCCCTGAATTGTAACAGACTGGCCAATCAAATTCATTCAGTCTTTAACTTAGTGGTAACAGAGTTGTCTAAAGTGGGTTCAAATCATGCTCCAGTACATATTCTCCACCATCTGACCATCCAAAATCTGACCATCTTGATAAGTGAGAAAATTTTGACAGGCTCCCATGCATGGAAGTGCCTAAAAACTGTATACTGACATCTTAATGAGAATCACAAGATAGACATATACAGACGTTTGCCTTTCATTTTAGCTCACCTGCTAAAAATGCAAAAGAGCTATCTACATGTAATGGTTATAGTCTTTATAGATGTCCCAGATGTATCCAGAAGCTATAGTTTCTTATTTGGTAATTGTTGTTGCTTTTGTGATTTGTGCTTTTCCCTATGAAAGACAGACACCAGTCCAGTTCTTTCTTTCCTTGCAATTTTCTTCTTGCAGTCATCACAAAGTCTGTGTGTTAAATTAGTAAATGCAGAAACAACTGATTGACATGTTATGAACAACCTTACAGTATAACAATTACCGGTAATTAATTTAAATAAGATATTATTAAACATGTTATAAATAAAATTATCACCATCTTCAGTATTTTATTGTCAAATAATGCATAGATAGATTGTCATGAATAAACCAATTGTTTCCACCCTATGTGCACTACTATTAAAAAAATTGCCATTTGCCAACTAAACTGGTTACCTTTATCAACGAAACTTATCACCAGTGTGCATGTAGGAAAGTTAGTAAGAAAAGAAGATAGAAAAGAAGAGAAAGAATCATGAGAATAGAAAAATAGTCTTAAAATAAGAGAAAGGTTTGTTCATTGTTCGATAGTAAAATTGTTATTTGTTGGTTTCTTAGTTGTTTGATTTGTTGTTCTTTTTTTAATTTGTTCTTATTTATTTTTTTATTTTTTCACATTAATAAAAAACAACACTTTTGATACAATCCATCGGATCACTCAAATGTTGTACTTTGAGATCACCCCTGGACTAAAAAAATAATTGAGTTGTCGTTCTTACGTTGCCTGATGTTTGCGCACGCCCAAACAGTCTAGCAACCATGTCAACAAAGATGGCCGAATGAAGTCGTTTATTTTGTGTACTGAAGATGAGTTTTATGTGAATTACACATGTTTGATCTGAAAATGACTCTCAATCCACTAGCAAACGCAAAGGGCATCAAGCTCGTTTGCGAATTATGCCAGAAACCAGCTTTTATACAATGTACAAAATGCAGAGTCACATACTACTGGTGAGAGAAAATTTATTTTCGATGTGATCATCATCTTCTGCAACTTTTGATGCAATGATAGCAGTTGTTAGAATGCCAGTATTTGGTGCTAAGGTTTCGAAGATGGCCATATACTGTGATATCGTGTTACAAATGAAGCATTGATTGCTGTCACAATATGTTCAATTTTCATTTACATTTCAGAGGAATTTTAAAGTGATTATTTTGATTTCGTGAAACTGGAGTTTAAAACTTTATATGTGCCACAAAAAAGTTTTGTAAATTTAACTGCAATAAGACTGTTTAGATTATTCTAATTTAAGTTTCTAAAACCTATTTATTTATTGACAAATGCTTGTCAACATGAAAGTATAAAAAACCATTTTGGTAGCTCATGCAGTCGGTAGAGTGCTTGCTCTGTATCTGGGAGGTTGTGGGTTTGAACCACGACCCAGGTCTGAACAGGACTTAAAAATATGTATTGACTGTATTTTCCCCAAGCACATGGCATTTAGAAATGAAAGTCACAGTTGCCATTTGAAGAGAGCTTAGAAACATGCTCTGTGACATGGCAGGCGTGGCATGTTAATGAACCTACTGCAAAGTTCAAAATTTCTGTATACATTTGTTTGTCTATACTTTGATACATTTTTATGTTATGATGTGTAAGTGTCTCAACAGTTTACTGTGAATATTTGATTGACTAGCCTCAACCATCATAGTCAGTAGCTATTTGTCTTACTTCTGACCTGATCTTGATTTGAATGCTTACAAAGTATGAATGTGTGCCTTTTTATTGCAGTGATGTAGAACATCAGAAAGCAGACTGGATGGGAATACATGAAAAAATATGCCAGAGTTTGATACCTTTGCGACAAGCAGCACCATTTTTACCATCAGAAGAAGATAGACAAAAAAGAGAAAAACATTTACAGATAAAAAAGGTACTTAAAAATTCTTTTTCTTTGGTTTTATTTTTTCAATTTTAAATTCTTTATTTGTATTATGATTTGTTTGAAAATTAAGATAGCTTAAATCTGATGCTAATTTAAATAACATGACATGTATTATTGGATTTCTTTGCCACAAGCTGGAGGCTTGCTCATCCACATGTAAACTGTTTTTTGTGTAACCTTCAGACATCTTACCTGTGAATGTTTCTTAGTCAAATAGATTTATAAACATAAATCTATTCAGTTACATTTTATGTTACATGGGAACTTTAAACACAATTTTTGATCATTCCCAATCATACTTACTTGTCTGAATGTTCATATAAAACATTATTAGTACATCATTGACTCAACTCGAATCAGCGATTGTTAAGTGAATGTAATAAACGTACAATAATGACAACAATAATTATTATTTAACAGACACACATGATTGATTTAACACGGACAACTGGTCAGAAATTATTATTTGAAGGCAGACATGAGCAGGCAGTACCAGCAGCCATGCAGTCATTAAGATTTGCTATCGACGTTCATGGTCTGGCGAGTATTGAACTGGTACCTTCCTATCTTATACTAGGGGAGGCCAGTATTGGTGAGTTAAATTATTTACTATATAGATTTTTAGATCATTGCAAAACATGTGAATTTGTTGTGTCAGCCAGCCTTACTGACATTTCTTTGATGTCATAATCTAATTATGATCTTCCGAATCCCTAACTATAAATCACACAGATGTAACCATGCATGGACTTACTTTAGGTCTCATTAACACTCCCATTTCAAAAAAGTTCTAGTGGCCTAAGTTCAAATAATATCTCCAAGACATTAGAGTGATAAGTAAGGGGTAGAATTTATAAATTTGATACATAAATTTTATTGGCATTAAAATATTTCATTGGAAATTAAAACATACTCATTCTTGAGGGGTTATGTGTTTTAATTCCCCTAGGCTTTCAAATGGTGTATCATTAATGTACATATTCCATATAGGAACTCACAGTGACATCATAAAAATTGTCTATTTAAGATGGGACCCTATGTGAAAGGATATAGTGTTTAATGGGACCAAGACCTTAAAACAATATAGACTGATAAAACAATGAATTGGTCAGCATCAACTGTGCATGTCAAGCTTGAAAGGATCTCCTTTACCTTACATTCTTTTGTTTATAAAGTTACAAATCTAAGTGACATAGTCTGTAAATTTGGTTTCATCTATTACTTTCTCTCCCTACAATACATTTAAAATCACAATCAGTTTCTGCTCCCATTAATTTTGGTTTAACCTGCAGTTCATTTAGTTGTGAATCATTAGAAACCTCAAATTATATACATGAATTGTCTTTTAGTTTAATACATTGAACTCTTGTGATTTCATGATAATTATGAGTATAAAGTTTTTGTAACTATGAGTAGTTTTAATTTTTTTTATACAAATGTATATAAATTGTCCTTATAAACGTTTTGTATAGACATGTATATAATGGGTTTTTTTTTGTCTGCAGGTCTTGGTCGTTTATCTCAAGCAGAGGAATATTTAGCGCAAGCCCAGTGGACAGTACTAAAAACACCAGAATGTTCCAATGCAATAAAATCTAAACTATATAGAAATCTTGGTTTATTATACGCTGCCAAAGGGGAGTATGATGATGCACTTCGACAACTTGCAGATGATGTAAGATATTTTATATTTATCATGTCTGACTTTCTTCTATGATTTAAAATTGTACACAAGATTTCATTGATCCCTATAATAGAATTCAAGACAATCCATTTTGATAATATACACTGCATTATCATTACTAATTTAAAACAGAACTTAGTGAAAAGATTCAAACACTTCAAAGCAATCACTTAAAGAATATGCAAATAACATGTTGTTAATATATTTTAGATTACTAGTACTTCAAGTTCTTTCATGTAAGATTTCAAGTAAATTAAAAAATAACTTTTGTATACCAAACTATGTTTTTTGACAGATTTCACTGTACATATACCAGTAGTAAAATAAATAATAACCTATAAATTCAGTTAATTTTAGTAATTAATCAGAAGTAATTATTAATAATTAATCTTTTACAGATTTACCATTCTTCAGAAGAATTTGGAACCAATGATATAAGAACATCTGGAGGTTATTTTCATATGGCTAATGTGTTTTTCCGTCAAGGTCGTATGGATGTAGCAGACTCTTTATACAGACAGGTACATGTATATAAATGTCAAGAACACATGGGTTTTGATAAGTAATCATAGGATTTGAAAAGTGCATATAATGAAACTACAACTTCAGACATGAATAAAATGTTATAGGTTAATGTGACTTCAGAAGTAGTTATATAAAAGTTAACAGTACCTAGTATAATTTTGAAAATTGACATAATTATACCCCACACAACAAAGATGTGATGGATATAGTGCTTTTGACCTATATGTCTGCCAGTCTATTATCAGTTATTTTTTATTATTTTTTCTAAACACTGGTATGCAAGTCTTCCCAAATTAAGTAACAGATCAAATTTATGTTCTGCTCCACACATTTTTAACAGAGTTATGACCTTTGTTCTTAATCTTGACAACTTCATTAAAAACCAGTTCTCTGCACTTTTTCTAAACACTTGTAGCTTTTTATCTGATTTTTAATTGATATGTAAGTCTACCTCAGTAAGTTTTAGATTGAGTTAATGTTTCGGTTTGCTTTGCTGATTTTTACGGAAATGATGGCCCTTGAACTATTGAAAATTCGCAGACATTTAGGTCCAATATGTGGACATGTGGGGTATGTGTACTGGCTCACTAAGGGTTTTTCCATATAACGATAATAGTCATATTTAGATTGAAATACAAAAGTTTGAATATTTTGATCCCTCAATATCTTGAATTCACCATTCTATATTAAAAGGCATTAATTTTTAAGACAATTAAAATATGTGGTGCGTCATTAATTACCATATGAGTGTGTATGAATGCATTATGGTATCCATCTAATTTGTTGCTAGGTAACAGACATTTGGTACAATCATCTACTAAGGATTGTGACGATAAGAACGAGGACTCCAGTAGCATCAACAGGTATTGGACCATTACTCATGGATACAAATGAAGAAAAAGAAGATGTACTCGGTGAGTTATATCAGTGATTTGTCAACTTAACCCATGGCCTTAAACTTTAATTTGTACATGATTTGTTAATTGTGCATTTGAAGATATAATCTGACTAGATTTATATGTATAGACCCACCCATCCTTGCAAATGAAGTTGGGGGGTGGTATATAGGAACCCCCTGTCCATCTGTCTGTCTCTTGACTACCCAAATATATTGTCTGCTTCACGTCGTCCATATCTATGGATGGATTTTGATCAAACTTAGACAAATGTAAACCAATATCAATGTCGCATACCAAATTTAGGTGCATAAGTCAAGGTGACAAGGTCGCGAAGTCAAATCTAAATAACATATTGGCAATGACTGAAATGGTATCAGTTTCTAAATAGAATGCTCTAGTTTTTTTTATCAATTTTGGATGGCATGGTTTACATGTACAGTAAAACCTCGTTATAATGCCCCTCGATAACTTTGCCACCTCGCTTATCGCCACACTATTTTGAAGTCCCAAAATCCATTTTGTTTAAGTTTTTCTTTATGGGCCTCCCTCGATTTATTGCCAAACCCCTTTATAACGCCAAAATTTGACTGAACAAATGGTGGCGATGAATTGAGGTTTTACTGTAATTGTTGGGTCCTGGTCCATCAAACCCAATACTCTTCAGGATCTAGTTTTTATATTTTATATGTTTATATTTTCTAGATGAAGCACTCTTCAGGATCTAGTTTTTATATTTTATATGCTTTTATTTTCTAGATGAAGCACTCTTCAGGATCTAGTTTTTATATTTTATATGTTTATATTTTCTAGATGAAGCACTCTTCAGGATCTAGTTTTTATATTTTATATGTTTATATTTTCTAGATGAAGCACTCTTCAGGATCTAGTTTTTATATTTTATATGTTTATATTTTCTAGATGAAGCACTCTTCAGGATCTAGTTTTTATATTTTCTAGATGAAGCACTCTTCAGGATCTAGTTTTTATATTTTATATGTTTATATTTTCTAGATGAAGCACTCTTCAGGATCTAGTTTTTATATTTTATATGTTTATATTTTCTAGATGAAGCACTCTTCAGGATCTAGTTTTTATATTTTATATACATGTATTTATATTTTCTAGATGAAGCACTCTTCAGGATCTAGTTTTTATATTTTATATGTTTATATTTTCTAGATGAAGCACTCTTCAGGATCTAGTTTTTATATTTTATATATTTATATTTTCTAGATGAAGCACTCTTCAGGATCTAGTTTTTATATTTTCTAGATGAAGCACTCTTCAGGATCTAGTTTTTATATTTTATATGTTTATATTTTCTAGATGAAGCACTCTTTAGGATCTAGTTTTTATATTTTATATGTTTATATTTTCTAGATGAAGCACTCTTCAGGATCTAGTTTTTATATTTTATATATTTATATTTTCTAGATGAAGCACTCTTCAGGATCTAGTTTTTATATTTTATATGTTTATATTTTCTAGATGAAGCACTCTTCAGGATCTAGTTTTTATATTTTATATGTTTATATTTTCTAGATGAAGCACTCTTCAGGATCTAGTTTTTAGCTCACCTGGCCTAAAAGGCCATGTCAGCTTTTGCCATCACTTTGCGTCCGTCGTCGTCATCTGTCCGTCGTTAAAGATCAACTCCTCAGAAACCGCTGGGCCATTTGCAACCAAACTTTGTCACAACAGTCCTTGGGTGGTCTACTTTAAAAATTGTGTCCGACATGTCCGCACCTAATCCAAGATGGCCGCCAGCGGGTAACATAGATTAACATTGGACCCTATGGGAAAATATGTTCAAAGATATTTTTCTCTGAAACTACTGAGCTAATTGAAACCAAACTTGGTCACAGTAGTCCTTAGATGGTACCTTCTGAAACCAGTGTTTTTTAAGTCTGCACCTAATCCAAGATGGTCGCCAGCGGGGAACATAGGTTAACATTGGACGCTATAGGAACAATATCAAAGATCTTTTTCTCATAAACCCTTTAGCCAATTGGAACCAAACTTGGCCACAATAGTCTTTGAATGCACCCCTTCAACATTGGGGTTTTTGAGGGCCGCACCAAATCCAAGATGGCCACCAGTGGAGAACATATTTTAACATTGGACCTTATGGGAAAATACATTCAAAGATATTTTTCTCTGAAACTACTGAGCCAGTTGGAACCAAACTTGGTCATAGTAGTCCTTAGATGGTACCTTCTGAAACCGGTGTTTTTTTAAGTCTCCACTAATCCAAGATGGTGGCCAGCGGGGAACATAGGTTAACATTGGACCCTATGGGAATATTATCAAAGATCTTTTTCTCTAAAACCCTTTAGCCAATGGGAACCAAACTTGGCCACAATAGTTCTTGGATGGCCCCCTACAACATTGCTGTTTTTGAGGGCCACACCAAATCCAAGATGGTGTAACGAACCCGAGAGGCTGATACCTGGACATCTAGTCAATGTGTATATATCAGTGCTTTCAGTTCCGGTTATAGTTTCTGTTATTATGATATCAGGACAGAAAATAGGTAATTTCACTGAATATTTTTATGACAGTTCTTTCAAGCAACAAACAATTTTAACAACATCTTCATAACATGAAACATTTAATGTTATTGTTCACATAGCACAGCATAACACAGCATAACACAGCTTTTACACAAATCAACACTTCTTCGGAACAGTTAAAACGAACTCGTAATATCACACAGTCCTTCGGTGATCAACCGCACAGTCCATCGGCGGCTAAACAGGTACCACTCAATCCATCGGTGACACCTAAAGCATCTGCACATTCCATCGGCAGATTAAATTACAAGTATATTAACAATCTGTTCCAAGAAACACGCAACATATTTCGAAACAGCAATTATATATTCCTGTGGTCACTACCATAACCATTACCAATGACCTCGAGATATTCCTAAGACTTTGTTAGTTAAAATTTCAAATAAATTTCTTATGGCTGAACCAACACGTTCATAAACAAACCACACTTTGAATAACTTCCGGACCCAATAACCAATCAAAACACTGGGTACACTCAATTATTCACGGTGGCGAACAGCGCGCAATTACCGTAAACATTATAAAAAAGTAGACACGATAAAATGATAAAAAAATATAACAATGTCACTGGTGACAACTCCTCCCTCCGTAGAAAAAGATGTGCAACATCTTTACAAGCAGTCTATTTGAATTCCTCCAAAGTTCGACTTAGATAGTCCGCTCCAATGTTTTCTCGTCCTGGAATTGCTTTTATTCTCATACGATATTGCTGTAGAAGTAAAGCCCAGCGCATTATCCTTGCGTTAGCAACTTTGCTCTTTGAAAGTGATGTAAGCGGTTGGTGATCTGTTTCAACCACAAATTCCTTTCCTAACAGGTATTGTGAGAATTTGTTCACACCCCATACAAGTGCCAAGCATTCTTTTTCAATAACGGCATATCGTCTTTCCGAGGTAACAATTTACGACTGGCATATGCTACTGGATGCATTACACCATTCAATTCCTGAAGTAAGACCGCTCCAATGCCCAAATCAGAAGCATCTGTCCTTAAAACGAATGTCTGGTGTATATCAGGTAAGCGAAGGATCGGTTCCGATGTCATAACTTCTTCAGTGTAGCAAATGCATTTTCCTGTGGCTGATTCCACTCTACTTTATTCGGCATACCTTTTTTCGTTAGATCGGTAAGTGGTACTGCAATTGTAGAAAAGTTGGAATAAACTTCCTGTAGTATCCAGCTAAACCGATAAAAGATTTAACCTGACGTTTTGTAATAGGTTGAGGAGCATTACGTATTGCCAGTATTTTATCCGGAGTCGGTTTCAAAATTCTTGCCTATATATGCCCTAAACATTCAAACTTTGGTACCCGATATAACATTTCGTTGGTCTTGCCGTTAAATTCGCTTCCTTCAATCTGGTAAGTAAAACTTTGAGTATATTCACGTGATCTTCCCATGTTTCGGTGAACAATAAAATATCATCCAGAAAGTTATCCACGTGTTCCATTCCATGAAGTAATTTCCGCATCAGCCGATTAAACGTCGATGGAGCATTCACCAAACCAAAACTCATGACTTTAAATTGATACAGTCCAAACGGAGTAGTAAAAGCGCTCTTCCGCTTTGCACTATCAGTGATAGGTACTTGCCAGTATCCTTTGCTGAGATCAAATTTGCTAAAATGTTTACATCCAGCTAATTTCACGAATAGATCGTCGACTGAAGGCATGGTTCAGCGTCAAAGATAGTAGCTTTGTTCAACTGCCTATAATCTACGCAAAACCGATAGGTAGAATCCTTCTTACGTAACAAAACCACCGGTGATGAATAATCAGAGTCGGACAGTTCTATTACATCCATGTCCAGCATCTTTTGCACTTCAGTTTTGATCGCTTCACGTGTTGTATAAGGTATCGGAAATGGCTTGACCCTTATTGGTTCCTCCGTTGTTGTTCTAATATCATGTGTTGCTAAGTGAGTCCGTCCTGGGAGGTCTGTCATAACACAACTAAATTCCTTTAACAAAGTTTCTATTTCCTTCCGTTGATCCACATTCAACTCGTCAGATATGTGTACATCATTTACAGTCTCGGTAGGTTCTAACTGTAACAACATCAATGGAGATCTGTCTGTTTCGTTCATGTGTCCATCCTCACTGTCCTCAAACGTTTCCTCTATGACGATATGCTTGCACACGCAAAGACACCTTTGGTTTCTGCATCCTCTACGGCAAATTTCATTCCTATCTACATATTCCTTCAACATATTAATATGAAATGTTTTTATCTTACTATACATTTTGATGCGATAATCTACGTCATTCAACTGTTCAACAATCTCAAATGGTCCTTTCCATTGAAGCTGTAGTTTATTCCTCTTCATCGGAAGTAATACTAAAACTTTCTTTCCAACTGTAAGATTTCTCGCTTTTGCTGCTCTGTTGTAATTCTTTGCTTGTTTAACCTTTGCCTGTTTTAAATTCTCATGTGCCAACTTACATGTTTCTTCTAATCGCTCTCTTAGATCAAGTACATATTGATATGTTGTTTTGACGTCCGGGTCTGGTACATCCTTCGTCCATAATTCTCTTAAAATCCTTAGAGGTCCCCTAACAGAATGTCCATATATCAACTCAAACGGAGCAAAACCCAAACTCTCCTGAGGAACTTCGCGATAGGCGAATAACAAGGCATTCACATACCTATCCCAATCTTTAGGGCACTCAACACACATTCTGCGCAACATCTGTTTTAATGTCCCATTAAACTTTTCAACTAATCCGTTGCAAGCGGGATGGTACGGTGTTGTCGTAAGTTGTTTGATTGATAAAAGTCGACTAACTTCTTGCATTACTTCAGAGGTGAATTGCGAACCCCGATCAGATAATATTTCGCGAGGTATTCCTACGCGGCTAAACACATCAACCAAAGCCTCTGCTATGTCTGTAGTTTCAATACGCTTCAATGCGACTGCTTCAGGATATCTCGTGGCAAAATCTACTATTGTCAAAATATACCTATACCCCCTATCTGACGCAGGATATAACGGTCCAATCAAATCCACGGCTACCCGATCAAACGGTTTATCGATTATAGGCATATCACCAAGCGGGACCTTTCTGACACGTCCTTTCTGTACAGTCCGTTGGCATACATCACACGATTTGCAGTATCTCGTAATGTCTGCATTAATGCCTGGCCAAAAGAACTCCATCAAAATTCGATCAACAGTCTTTGTTATACCTAAGTGTCCAGACATTACCGAGTCGTGACCTAACTTCAACACAGCCTCGCGATACTGTTTTGGTACCACTAACTGAGTATGCGTTCCTCGTTTGTCAATACGTTCTCTAAGTAGAATATCATTCCGTACATAAAATCTAGTCTTAACTCCATTTGCAGTTTCTTTTATATTATTCTCTTTCGCTAATTTCCATAAAGGAACGAGTGTTTCATCATGAACTTGCGCATTTTTAAAATCGATCGGATCAACGCCTTGTATCTCGGCTGGAACTAGTAATTTATCCGTTTTGCTTGCTCTAACTTTCATTCCTCTTGTTTCAACTGCGCTAATAACTTGTTTCTCCCAATTATCATTTGGATTGTCGGGTGGATGTGCACCGGGAATGTTACCGATTATCACGTCATATAGCGGCGATTCCAAACACCAAGCATTAGTTATTCCGCTGAAATATGGAGATTCTATTTTAACTTGTGCAACCGGAACTATAACCTCACTACCATCGACTAATTTGCATGTTTGTTTTCTACCAAGCATTTCACTGTCTTTAACTAAGGCTGCCCGTATAACAACGCCATTACAACCAGTGTCTCGTAGTACTAAAACCTGTTCTGTTCCTAAACGACCACTTACAACTGGCATTGATTCTTTTTGCAACGACTTAAAATCGCAAACATTCGCTAATTTACTTTCCGACTGGGGTTGCGGGTTTTCGATTTCTACTGTGTCAGTGTTTTGTTCGTTTAACGGTGAGGCATGTACTCCTGCCGCTTTTCCTCTTTCAAACTTTCGCGGACATTTATTTGCCAGATGGTCAACGCTATTACAAATAAAACATCTTTTACTAAATTTTGGCGCTTTCATTTCAAAGTTCTTTTCTCCTTCTTTATGTGGTTCATTTCGCGATCTGGGCTGAACTTGACTTTGAACATTCGATTGTCGCATATTTAAAGTTTTGACTCTCTGAGTAAACACACGCGCTTTGCTACCGCGAGCTTCAACAAACTGGTCAGCAAGTTTGGACATATCACCCAAACTAGACGGAATCCTTTCGCGCAAAAACAGTTCTAGTTCACCACTGCAACTTAATAAAAATTGTTCACGTAATAACAAATCCCTTAAACCCTGATATGATTTCGGACATTTCGCTAAATCAACCCATCTATCAAAATAATTAGCAAGCCTCATAGATAACTGACTAAATGTCTCGTTTTCTTCCGCACGACTTTCGCGTAATCGCTTTCGAAAACCTTCCTCGGTGTAATCAAATCGTTTCAATAACGCTGCTTTGAGTTCTGCATAGTTTAATGCTTGTTCTGGGGCTAAACGCGAAAATACCTCTAATGCTTTGCCTTTCAGTAACGTACTTAGACCAAGAGCCCACTTATCCACAGGCCAACTTTGAGCTTGTGCAAATGTTTCAAATCGTCGCAAATACGCATCCATATCGTCCTTCGTATCATCATATGCTGGTAATTTTGGATTATATTTGAACAACGTCGTACTAATACTTTCCGGTTTACTCTCCATTTCAATTTTGCCTTTCGTTTTTTCTTTCAGTTCTAACACTTCAAGTTTCCTTTGGTGTTCTTTGTCAGCTTCCTTACTTCTCTGTTGTTCCAAATCCATTTCCATTGCTAACTTTTCTTTCTGTTGTTGTATCTCTTGTAACTTCCATTTTCTTTCTTCATTTATTTGTCTCTCCTCGCGTTCTTTAGCCCTATCCTGACGTTCCATTTCTTGTTGTTCTTTGACAAATGTTTGCAATGCTTCATCTACATATCCTAACTGTGTTCCCATTTCAATAATTTCTTTAAGACGTTCCATTTTTGTTTGTGGGTTTGCAACGCAGAGTAAATTTCAAATAAACAAATAAATCCTACCTATACCTATCGAATATTCCCGAGGTCATACAAGTAATACAAATTATCCTAACTAACTACCTTAAAACTAACTTAATTACAATCACATATAAAACAAAAATCACAAATCAAATAAACAAAATGTCCATAATCTTCAGACTGGAATTACTATGTCCATGTATCACAGCACACTGATGGATCCCACCGCTGCCACCATAATTGTAACGAACCCGAGAGGCTGATACCTGGACATCTAGTCAATGTGTATATATCAGTGCTTTCAGTTCCGGTTATAGTTTCTGTTATTATGATATCAGGACAGAAAATAGGTAATTTCACTGAATATTTTTATGACAGTTCTTTCAAGCAACAAACAATTTTAACAACATCTTCATAACATGAAACATTTAATGTTATTGTTCACATAGCACAGCATAACACAGCATAACACAGCTTTTACACAAAATCAACACTTTCTTCGGAACAGTTAAAACGAACTCGTAATATCACACAGTCCTTCGGTGATCAACCGCACAGTCCATCGGCGGCTAAACAGGTACCACTCAATCCATCGGTGACACCTAAAGCATCTGCACATTCCATCGGCAGATTAAATTACAAGTATATTAACAATCTGTTCCAAGAAACACGCAACATATTTCGAAACAGCAATTATATATTCCTGTGGTCACTACCATAACCATTACCAATGACCTCGAGATATTCCTAAGACTTTGTTAGTTAAAATTTCAAATAAATTTCTTATGGCTGAACCAACACGTTCATAAACAAACCACACTTTTAATAACTTCCGGACCCAATAACCAATCAAAACACTGGGTACACTCAATTATTCACGGTGGCGAACAGCGCGCAATTACCGTAAACATTATAAAAAAGTAGACACGATAAAATGATAAAAAAATATAACAATGTCACTGGTGACAGATGGCCGCCAGCAGAGAACATATTTTAACATTGGACCTTATGGGAAAATACGTTCAAAGATATTTTTCTCTAAAACTACTGAGCCAATTAGAACCAAACTTGGTCATAGTAGTCCTTAGATGGTACCTTCTGAAACCGGTGTTTTTTTTAGTCTGCACCTGATCCAAGATGGCTGCCAACGGGGAACATAGGTTAACATTGGACCCTATGGGAACAATATCAAAGATCTTTTTCTCTAAAACCTCTAAGCCAATTGGAACCAAACTTGGTCACAATAGTCTTTGGGTGGCCTCCTACAACATTGGTGTTTTTGAGGGCCACACAAAATCCAAGATGGCCGTCAGTGGAAAACATATTCTAACATTGGACCCTATGGGAAAATAAGTTCAAACATATTTTTCTCTGAAACTACTGAGTCAATTGGAACCAAATTCGGCCACAATAGTCATTGGGTCTTTACATTTGGTATTTTAAGATAACATCTGCATTTAAAAATCAACTCCTGTGAAACCACTTGGCCAATTGCAATGATATTTGATATGTATCTTAGTCTTGGAGAGTACATGTCAGTCTGCCATATGACTTTTGTCTTTGACCTAAACTTAACCCTCCAGTGACTATGTTGAACTTTTTGGATTAGGTCAGTTTCTCTGAATCTCGAATACTACACATGGTAGGTCAATGATATTTGGTATATAGCTTGATCTTGGATAGTACATCAGTCAGACTGCCTTATGGCTTTTGTCCTTGACCTTAATTTCATGGTCCATTGACCAGTTTTTGGATAAGGAAAATTTCTCGGGTATTATACATGAAAAGTTGATGATACTTGGTGTGTATTGTCTCAAAATTTTGAAATATGGTTAAGTTTTGAAAGGAAATAATATTGAAATTTTGTGATAGAAATAAATATTGTGTAATAAATTTCAAGCATTTATTTAAACATTAGACAATGTTGATTTTCATTCTGCAACAACTCCACCTAGGTGAGCTATACAGGCTCCTGGGAGCCTCTAGTTATATTTTATATGCTTTTATTTTCTAGATGAAGCACTCTTCAGGATCTAGTTTTTATATTTTCTAGATGAAGCACTCTTCAGGATCTAGTTTTATATTTTATATACATGTATTTATATTTTCTAGATGAAGCACTCTTCAGGATCTAGTTTTTATAATTTATATATTTATATTTTCTAGATGAAGCACTCTTCAAGATCTAGTTTTTATATTTTATATATTTATATTTTCTAGATGAAGCACTCTTCAAGATCTAGTTTTTATATTTTATATATTTATATTTTCTAGATGAAGCACTCTTCAAGATCTAGTTTTTATATTTTATATATTTATATTTTCTAGATGAAGCACAAGAAGCAGAAGCAGTACAAGTACTTAATGCTATATATGACATGAGAGAACATCAACCCAATCGTAAACCACAAGATCTAGCTAGAATATGTCACGCTTTATCCATGTTGTATTATATATTACTGGATGTACAAAAAGTAAGTATAATGTAGTGATAACCAGTACACAAAGTCTTATACTATAACATTTTGTTCACTGCAGTGTTTTTCCGCCTATCATAGTATTTTATGTTCAAATCTGTTTTCCTTGGTGTAATTTTAATTAAGTCACTCCATAACTTATTGTAATTTTACTGTTATTTATTTTTTTCTTCCGTAAAGTTTTTGTCCAGAGTTTTTCTCAAAGACAGCAA
Organism: Anadara kagoshimensis; assembly: GCA_021292105.1. Classification (NCBI taxonomy): domain Eukaryota; kingdom Metazoa; phylum Mollusca; class Bivalvia; order Arcoida; family Arcidae; genus Anadara; species Anadara kagoshimensis. The sequence goes on along the minus strand of CM037870.1, from coordinate 39,123,938 downwards.
GAGCTACAAACTTGAAACTTTCTACAAATGTAAAGTGTCATATGTGATAGACCAGTTGATTTTTATGACTTTCTGCGTTGTCATGGTAACAAATACCAAGAGGCTATCGAGTTATTTAGTCAAATTTTTAACCTTTTATAAAACTTGTGTTACAATTACTACCCATAAACTATATATATTTTTGAAAGTTGTGACATGGCCAATCCAACTATAACGTCCACATAATATTGGACCTTTGATCAATTTAGGTCCGTACCATTTTGGACCGAAAAAATCACTTTTTTTATCCTAATGACAATCACCTATAACCTATATACATGTATATTCTTGATCAGCATGTAATCCATTTGGACACAGGACCTATTTTGGACTGGACCATTTTTGGACCCAATCAATATTTCCTACGTTATTAAAATAATTGACAATACCCCATATATATTCTTGATCACAATGTTATAACAAATCCGTATATCATATAAGGGGACCCTGGACCCATATTGGACCAGACAAAAGTTGGGGCTGGAGCGACTTATTTTCGAGGTTGCTTGCTAGGTATTTTTTTTATTGTTGTCTATTTTTATTTATTAAGTTAACTTATTATCAGCATTTAGAATTTTAGTTTATTGAGATATATGTTGGAAAATTGGACAACATAACATAGCTTTTTTCACCAAATCTTACTTGTCTTAATTATATGATTTATACATTTTATAAGTTATATGTGTATTGCTTAAACTAGGCAGAATACTGTCGTGAAGACACAATTATGTATTATAAACATTAAAATAATGCTAAAAATTAAAATTTTATTTTAATTATCTTTATTTTCCAGGCAAAAGAATTTGGACGTAAAGCTGTAGTTGCCAGCGAAGGAGATCCCGATGATAACTTGTCAAGAACAGTTGTGGAGTTCATGAAAGTATTAGAAACACACAGGATTTGAAATTAAATACAAACAATAAAGGACTTTATTCTAAACAAAAGAACAATGGACCTGTATATCTCAATCACAAGGATGTGATATACATATATATAGGGGGGTGGGTGGGTATATAAACATGTGGTTTTATACATTATGAAGATAAATGGGATACAAATGTAATTTTGCACTTATTGAAATTAAAATGAAGTTTTAGTTAGAGAATAAGTTTCAAAGATATACGTCAGACTTATTTATTAAAACTTTAAAATTTATGGTCAGGCCATGTTCATTTGAAATGACTATTACATTGTCCAGCACATTACATATAGAATGGTGAAATGATGATCAACAGTTCCTGGTAAAATGATCGACAGTTCTAGTGAAGGATTGATTGATGGTAACATACAATGAATTATAATTACTATACTATTATTTAAGATAATGGATTTTTTCTGTGATATTTACATGTATGAAAGATGTATGTATGTTGGATTTATATTTAATGTTTACCAATAAATCTGTTTATTAACAAAATTATATCAGTCTTTTTATTATTAGTAGTCAAAACTGGGTATCTGACTGTTATAAGTTTATGAAATTAGTAACTTCATCCATGTCAGGTCTCCCAAAAATACCATTGGTGCTGAATTTAAAGATCCCTATTTGGTGTTGACCAGAAATAGTGCCTTACTTTCTATTTGCTATGGAAGAGTGCCATTATTAATTTAACCAATGAAGATAATTACAAAACTAGAAGAGTTACAAGACATCTGAATAAAGTTAAATGCTTGATTTACGTTTAGCACAGTATTATTATCCCCTCGAAAATGAAGTTTGAAGGGATTTGGCCGCTATGTTACACTTTCCTTGTCAGTACATGTACTCTTAACTACTTTATTTCAACAGAATTTCATGAAACTTGACACAAGGGTTTATTTTGGGAATGTCTCTGACTACTTTTGTTTTGTAGCTTGCAAACCCGAATTGAGTTATTGCCCCTTGTTTATTTGAATGAAATACTGGTATTTCTTAGTGTGTTACAACTTTATTTCTCAACAGAATTCAATAAAACTTGATTCAAAGGTTTATTCATGTTATTATGGTAATATCTTGGACAAGTTCATGTTTTGTAATTGGCATACCTGAATTGACAGAGTTATTGCCCTTTATTTTCGTGGAATATTTCTGTTAGTACTCTATAAACTTTAGTTCATGTTAGTTATACAAAATACAAAATATTATTCCGGTATTACACAATACTCCAATGGGATTATTTGTATTACAGTTCTCTATCAATGTTTCAGTGCTTGTACACTGGTAAGCACTAAAAATGACATACAACTTGATACATTCTATTGGTACTTAGCCAACAGGTTAATGCAGGGCCTAACAGGTGTACAATAAAGGCCTTATTATCTAGCTTAAAATGAGCGAAGATTTGGTTGATAAAAATGCCATACTAGTATATGAAATTGTATGTTCAAGATAAAATAACATCAAAACACATGAATATGACATTAAAATTAATCATGTTTAATCAATAGTAGTTCAATACATGGCCCTTTATGGCCATATTTCAGGAGATTTTGACTGAGTTATACTCAAAGTATGATCACATTCAACAACAAACTTAATGCACTGCAGAACAATTCATTTTGCATACTGTAGATAAAACATCGGACATGTTGGAGGGTCAAATATTTTCAAGGTAAACATGTTAAAAATGTGAAATGTATAAATATGTTTATGGAGATATTATTAAACAAGAAATATCCAATAGAATCAATCTTGCAGAGCAGACATTGATGCATAATTCAAGTAAACTAGTACCAGTAACCATTCACACTTTAAGGTTAAATATGACCAGTGTGATATCTACTGCAAAGGCCGGTCTTTGCTCATTTAAAAGTTAACTTTCCAATGATCAGATTGAGGTCTGTTATATTTTCAAGATTCTCAGAATGAATGTAAACTGTAGTTATTATGCAGACAGGTAATTAAATGTGACAGTAAACACATTTTGGTGCTAGTTTTCACATTTGACATTAGTACCACTTGGATAGCTCAGCTGGTAGAGTACATGCTGTGTAAGTGGGAGGTCACTGGTTTGATCCCTTGGTCTGACCAAAGTAGGTAGTGACTGTTCTTTCCTCAATTGCAATAAGAAAATGAAAATCGCTGTTCTTCTGCATGGGAACTTAAAATAAACGAGGTCACATTAAAGAACCCTACTGTATAATGCCATCAGCGACACACAGGCAAAATTTCTGCACCTCCGCCTATAGCTGGCAACATCTCAATATAAGTGAAATATTCTTGACTGGGACGTTAAACACCAATACTCAACTCAAATTTCCCAATAGGGCCTGTATTGCTTAACTGACACTGTTCATTTGCAGAGTTATATACCAGACACAATATGCATTAACCAAAGGTTTTCACAATGAGTATCATTTAATTTGGTGCACACTGCCTTGGTGGTAGAGTGTTTACCTTGAGAGTGAGAGGTTGTGGGTCCAAACCCTGACCAGGTCATACACATGACTTTAAAATTTGAGATACTGCTTCCTCTCCTGGCTCTCGATATTATATCAAGAGTACAGAGTATTGGTTCGGTGGTAGAGAGTCCACCTTCAGAGTGGGAGGTGGTGGGTTGACCAGGTCAAAAATATAAGACTTTAAAATTTGAAATACTGCTTCCTCTCCTGGCACTTAATATCAAGAGGGCAGAATATCATCTGGTTCACCGAGTACCAGGATAACTTGACTGGGGGGAGTGGTATGCTTGTCTGCACATACTCACTCTGTGATCTAGCACCTAACTGAATATGTGCCAGTTCAAGACGAACCATATAAAACACTATAAGACTGGCAGCATTATAACATAAAACATATATAAGTGTATACTAGTAAAATAATAAATAACATACACTGGAATTATAATTTTATTTTTTATTTTGCCAAATTTGCATTGAAACTTACTTCAGACAGAAATTTAAAGAGAAGAAAAACAAGTTGTAGACCTAAATATTAACAGTTCCCTTTGTAGAATATCAAGTTAGACTTACAGAGAGGTTATCAAGAACAGGGAATTCTTCTATATAAAGAATGCATGGTGGTAATAGACACTGTAAATTATAATGTCTACAAGATGATTTTTAATCTCATTGGTCACATCGGCAACATTTGATGCTGCACAGTATATACTACATCAAAGATATCTTACATTTATAATTTGGCATTGGGATTACAGCAGCTGGTTTAAAACTGCTGTGAATTAGTGGTTTAACATCAATTCATTGTATATGGTGTTAAAACTTTGTCATAAAGAGGCAATATATATATATATATATATATATATATATATATATATATTCAATGAAATGTCCTCATAACTTCAGTTCATTATAAGTGATGTTACAATTTTGTAATAAAAAGGCAATCATGAATCAGTGGTATAACATCAATTCGTTGTAGGTGATGTTACAATTTTGTTGAGGCAATTATATTCCATGAACTGATGTTATAGCAACAATTCATTATAAGTGATGTTATGATTTGTTTCAAAGAGGCAATATATTCCATGAACTGATGTTATAACTGCAATTCATTGTAGGTGATGTTGCAATTTACTGATAAAGAGGCAATATATTCTATGAATTATTGTTATAACAGCAATTCACTATAAGTGATGTTACAATTTTCTGATAAAGAGGCAATATATTCCATGAACTGATGTTATAACAGCAATTCATTGTAGGTGATGTTACAATTTTCTTATAAAGGGGCAATATATTCCATGAACTGATGTTATAACAGCAATTCATTGTAGGTGATGTTACATTTTTGTTATAAAGAGGCAAAAATTCCATAAACTGATGTTATAACAGCAATTCATTGTAAGTGATGTTACAATTTTGTTATAAAGAGCCAATATATTCCATGAACTATTGTTATAACAGCAATTCATTGTAAGTGATGTTACAATTTTGTTATAAAGAGGCAATATATTTCATGAACTGATGTTATAACAACAATTGTAAGTAATGTTACATTTTTGTTATAAAGAGGCAATATATTCCATGAACCAATGTTATAACATTATTTCATTATAAATGATGTTCAAAATTTGTTTTAGAGGCAATATATTTCATGAATTGATGTAATAACAGCAATTGTAATTGATGTTACATTTTTGTTTTAAAGAGGCATTTATTTCGTGAAATGATGTTATAACAGCAATTTATTGTAGATGATGTTACAATTTTGTTATAGAGGCAATATATTCAATGAACTGATGTTATAACAGCAATTCATTGTAGGTGATGTTACAATTTTCTTATAAAGGGGCAATATATTCCATGAACTGATGTTATAACAGCAATTCATTGTAGGTGATGTTACAATTTTCTGATAAAGAGGCAATATATTCCATGAACTGATGTTATAACAGCAATTCACTATAAGTGATGTTACAATTTTCTGATAAAGAGGCAATATATTTCGAGAACTGATGTTATAACAGCAATTCATTGTAGGTGATGTTACTTTTTTGTTTTTATAAAGAGGCAATATATTTCAAAAACTGATGTTATAACAGCAATTCATTGTAAGTGATGTTACAGTTTTGTTTTAAAGAGGCAATATATTTCAAGAGCTGATGTTAGAACAGGAATTTATTGTAGGTGATGTTACAATTTTGTTATAGAGGCAATATATTCCATGAACTGATGTTATAACAAACAACATTCATTGTAAGTGATGTTACAAATTTGTTTTAAAGAGGCAATATATTTCAAGAACTGATGTTATAACAACAATTCATTGTATTTGTTATAGAGGCAATATATTTCAAGAACTGATGTTATAACAACATTTCATTGTAAGTGATGTTACAGTTTTGTTTTAAAGAGGCAATATATTCCATGAACTGATGTTATAACGTTAATTCATTGTAGGTGATGTTACAATTTTGTTATAAAGAGGCAATTTATTTCAAGAACTGATGTTATAACAGCAATTCACTGTAGGTGATGTTACAATTTTGTTATAGAGGCAATAAATTCCATGAACTGTTGTTATCACAGCCATTTATTGTAAGTGATGTTTCAATTTTGTTATAAAAAGGCAATATATTCCAAGAACTGATGTTATAACATTAATTCATTATAAATGATGTTCAAAATTTGTTTTAAAGAGGCAATATATTTCATGAACTGATGTTATAACAGCAATTCATTATAGGTGATGTTACAATTTTGTTATAAAGAGGCAATATATTCTATGAACTAATGTTATAACAGCAATTCACTGTAAGTGATGTTACAATTTTGTAATAAAGAGGCAATATATTCTATGAACTATTGTTATAACAGCAATTCACTGTAAGTGATGTTAAAATTTTCTGATAAAGAGGCAATATATTCTGTGAACTATTGTTATAACAGCAATTCACTATAAGTGATGTTACAATTTTCTGATAAAGAGGCAATATATTCCATGAACTGATGTTATAACAGCAATTCATTGTAGGTGATGTTACAATTTTCTTATAAAGGGGCAATATATTCCATGAACTGATGTTATAACAGCAATTCATTGTAGGTGATGTTACATTTTTGTTATAAAGAGGCAAAAATTCCATAAACTGATGTTATAACAGCAATTCATTGTAGGTGATGTTACAATTTTCTGATAAAGAGGCAATATTTTGTGATGTTACAATTTTGTTATAAGAGGCAATATATATCATGAGCTATTGTTATAACAGCAATTCACTATAAATGATGTTACAGTTTTCTTATTAAGAGGCAATATAATCTATGAACTAATGTTATAATACTAATTCACATGGATGTTGCAATTGTGGTATAAAGAGGCAATATTTTTCTATGACCTGATGGCATGCATTTATTTTACAATTTTATATTATGTTATACAAGAAAGTTGCTGTTATATCATCAACTCAATGTACTTATATATAGATCAATAACATTTTACAGATTGTAAATATGTGATACTGCAGTAGTCTTATATAAGGACTTTCACTTACAACAATGGACAATTCTTCATTTAAAATAAAAATATCCAAAGGACAACATAATTGTGACACTATTCATGATTTTATACAGTTTATAATGATTAACACATGAAATTCCTGATGGTCTTTTAATTCCGTGAAGAAAACTCAATATCATATAGTATATCTTGTTCCACATAAAAATAAACCTACATGTATATCACACACTCACTTTTATGTACAAAAATAAAGAGAAATTCAATAATGTCTTCCGTTTTACAAATGCATCGATTATATATTAATTTATATTTATAAAATTATCATTCAAATGTACAACTTCATTAAGTTCATAATGCATCTACAAAATTTCATTTCACAGGAATCAATCCTAATCCAAGGACGGATAATGAGGGCTAAATATTTCATATTACTACGAAATAAACGTGTCCATGCACCCACAGGTTGTTTATTTAAACTCGTGCTGTGATAGTGAGGCAGCCAGTTCACTTCCGGGCAACTTTTTAGTATAGCCTTCTTTGCCATTCAACCAGTAAGTCTTCATCATGCCTTTACCCTGCATAAAAATAAAATAGAAAATATGTAAGTTTCATCTATATGGTGTCTTGGATACATACCATGTAGATAATAGATGTGCTTTCGCAATAAATGCCCCAAAATAGACTTCATTATTTACAAATGTAATCACTTCTATGAGTTACACTTTCAACTTTACAATGAAATCAACTCAACTGCAAAATTTTCAGTTGAATTTTGGATAAGTATCCAAAGAGCAATACCCAAAAGTCTTAGAGTAACAGAATACTTTCTTTAAAATCTTAATTGGTTTAGTTTATATTCATGTACTAAAGTCTTAAGTTACTCCAATACTTAAAACATTAAAGAAAGTATTTTGACAACTAAACTTTCATATGCCATAAATTCCAGATATAACTTGGTTATGATCTGATTTCAAATTACTCAATATTGGTCACTGGTCATATAACAATGTTGTTTAGCTAACTATATAAACAAGAAACATTCTTACCTTTACTTCTCTTTCTCCTCTGAAGTCAAGAATATAACCACCAAGGGCCATCAAAATATCTGCTGTAAAACTACTCATGTGAATTCTCAAAGCTGAAAAATTAAATACAATTATTAATATCAGAATGGTAACAGAAAGTAAATGATACAAGAATCAATTAACAAGAGACCCAATTAAAGGACCAACTTTTAAATGACTTTCAAATTCTCATTGGACAGGATTTTTTAAGTTTATATGGCCTACGAGGGGAAGTCAGAAAGTTCATAGAACAGCATAATCAGCCAAGCATAACACACAATTTCTTTACTTATTTAGACAACACAACATTCCGCAATTTTAAACATATCAAGTTTATTTGTCACAACATATTTGTGTAATTCTCAAAAGCATTCAAAGTTAGTAACCATCAAGCAATGAAATCAAAATGTTGCGTTTAGGGCAGTAATAAAGTTCCTCACAATAGAGGGATCAAATGCCAAAGAAATTCACCGGCGAATGGCCTAGGTGTACGGTGACAGTGGTCCTGCCTATTCCACAGAGGCAAAATGGTCAGCTGAATTTAAACGTGGGCGCACCTCACTGAAGGATGACCCACGGTCAGGTCGGCCAGCTGATGCCATCACAAAGGAAATTGTCACATCTGTGGAGACCCTCATCATGAATGATCGTCAAATTAGGATTGATGACATAGCTAGGGAGTGTGACATTTCACAGTGTATACACGGTTATCCACGAGCATCTTGGGATGTCAAAAGCATCCGCAAGATGGGTCCCCAGAAACCTTAATGTGCAGGATCGCTTCCAAAGACTCCAGTCAAGTCGGGAGCTTCTTGGCATTTATAATGATAACCTGAAGAGCTTCCATTTAGGTTTAGTAACTGGTGATGAAACATGGATCCAGAAACCAAAAAAAAGAGTCCATGCAATGGAAGCACCCTGGCTCACCCCCACCAAAGAAATTCAAAACCCAACCATCAGCTGACAAAGTCATGGCCACTGTGTTTTGGGATTCTTAGGGTGTTTTGTTAATCAATTATAAACCTGCTGGAATCTATATCACTGAGGCTTACTATGCTGATCTAATGAAGCAGTTGAAAGCTGCTATTAAATCAAAAAGGAGGGGAAAGTTGAGCCGAGGGGTATCGCTTCTTCACGACAATGCTCTTGTGCACAAGTCAAGGATTGCACAAGCAGCAATTCGTGAATCATGTGAATGCAAGTTCGAACAACTTAATCACCCATCCTACAGTCCCGATTTGGCACCCAGTGATTATTTCCTATTTAGAAATTTGAAATCCCATTTACGGGGAATCAGATAAATGGTATAAACATTTGGTATAAATTTCATGAAAATCTGTCAAAATTTGTAGGCATGAGAGCGCTTACAAGGTCAATTTTTGGATAAAATGGAGTCATTATTGTGGTCAAAGTCCTATAACTCCAACAAAAAGTATCAACCAATGCTGATTTTCGAACTTGACCAAGGTATTAGTGGTATTAACATTTGGTATAAATTTCATGAAAATCTGTCAAAATTTGTAGGCATTAGAGCGCTTACAATGTCAATTTTTGGATAAAACAGAGTCATTATTGTGGTCAAAGTCCCATAACTCCAACAAAAAGTATCAACCAAGGCTGATTTACGAACTTGACCAAGGTATAAGTAGTATAAACATTTGGTATAAATTTCATGAAAATCTGTCAAAATTTGTAGGCATGAGAGCGCTTACAAGGTCAATTTTTGGATAAAACGGAGTCATTATTGTGGTCAAAGTCCCATAACTCCAACAAAAAGTATCGACCAAGGGTGATTTTCGAACTTGACCAAGATATTAGTAGTATAAACATTTGGTATAAATTTCATGAAAATCTGTCAAAATTTGTAGGCATGAGAGCGCTTACAAGGTCAATTTTTGGATAAAACGGAGTCATTATTGTGATCAAAGTCCCATAACTCCAACAAAAAGTATTGACCAAGGCTGATTTTCGAACTTGACCAAGGTATTAGTGGTATAAACATTTGATATAAATTTCATGTAAATCCGTCAAAATTTGTAGGCATGAGAGCGCTTACAAAAAAGTGTGACGGACGGATGCACGGACACACGGACAGACGCCCAGCATTTCTATGTCCCCGCTCCGCGTTGCGGCAGGGGACAAAAATATATAACATATAAAATATACAACTTACCCATAGAACTAGACTCCATACGAGAGGCTGTGTTGACAGTGTCACCAAACAAGCAGTACCTAGGCATTTTCAAACCTACAACTCCAGCTACAGCAGGACCTGTATAAAATGTATAATAAAAAAATTACTATTGTACTTTAGTTATTGTTTTTTACCACTTTGTCTTGATGATGTAAATAGTAAATGGTAAAACCAGTCAACAAAATTAATTTTAAAATAATAAAGAGATTTATAGTAATGAAAGAATTAGAGTGGTGACAATGAAAAATTGCCGCCAAAACCTTAATGATTTTGAACACTCAATTACAGTTAGCCAATTCTATTATCAACAAACAGGGTGTGTGGCCTAAAAAGTGCTCCAGAGATTATAAAAGAATATAAAATATGCAACTAAAGCAGCAAGCCTGCAACTAGAATTGCACAATAAAGCAGTAAATATAAGCCAAATATAGGCTACAAATGTAATTACACTTTATGATTGAAAACATTAACAATTCTAAAATCTTACTTTTTAATTTAAATTAATTGAAGATAAATAGTTTTTAAGACTTTGGTTTATTTTCCAATGATCAGCTCTGAAAATTGTTTCAACAATGAATTAACTAGCTGGTATTGAGATCTGATTTACTGACTTAATCCATCTGTTGAATACAAGATACCCACATGTTAACAATTCTGGTTATAAAACACAAAATGTTGGTATCCTGGTATTTTGTTTTATCTAACATTAGACTAGTATTTCTGTCTATATTTGATGAAATACAAGTTTTATCGAACACGCGTGATACAGAATCTTGTATCACCAACAGTGTGGTGATACAACATTGGCGGTAAAGTGCACATGCACTTCTCATTGTGACGTCATTGGGGAATCTCTGATTTGTCAAATGTAAACAATGACGTCATTACTACAAAACATGTCATAACATAGTTCAGTGGTTTTCTGTGGTAAAATGTATTTTTTCACATAAAGTATTGGGTTTTTTATTATTTTAATGACCTAATAGGAAATATTAGATAAAAATATCATACACAGTGTGTATGTACAACTCTTTGTATCAGTCTTGCGCGACTCGTATTTATACGACTACGAAAAAAGGACGAGACCTAAAACTGAGGGTTGTACATACACACTGTGTATATAATATGTATTTATTTACTATACATGAATGCATTCCAAGTCCGAGTTGTAGTGTTGTCTCTGGCATATGTCTGATTTTGAAGTCAAACATAGCTGATTTTTATTTTGTTTTATTTACTATACCTGAATGCATTCCAACTCTGAGTTGTAGTGTTGTCTCTAGCATATGTCTGATTTTGAAGTCACACATAGCTGATTTTTTATTTTTTTTATTTACTATACCTGAATGCATTCCAACTCTTGAGTTGTAGTGTTGTCTCTGGCATATGTCTGATTTTGAAGTCACACATAGCTGACTTTTATTTTGTTTTATTTACTATACCTGAATGCATTCCAACTCTGAGTTGTAGTGTTGTCTCTGGCATATGTCTGATTTTGAAGTCACACATAGACGATAGTAAATCAAGGGACATTGTAGCTATTTCTCCAGCATGTAAATCTCCATTTCTTATAGGTAATCCACTGACCACCATATCTGTTGATAAATAATAGTACAAATACATTAATAAATATGTCCTATAACAATGTAAAGACATTATAAGTTATACAGGTTTTTTTTCAAGCATGTCCCATGTACGCTGACAAAGACTAATGTACCCTAGCCTGTGACTGAGGGTTGTTATAATTATAAATACATGTACAAGCATTGAACTGCTTAGATATGGTAATAATGATCCTATAACTGTCACAGCTATTCCATGCACACTACCATAACCATATAACAGTATAATGCACATGTATGCATGTTATTCACTTTGCCTGGAACTGAAATTGATACAGCAGTTAAATGACTATAACTTAACAGTTCAATACTAAAAAAAAGTGTTTACTAAGAACTATGAGTTTAACAAGAATTACTTATAATTTTATGTCCGACTGTCCCCCCCTTGATAGTAAGGCATTGTAAGTACAATATGCCAATTTCTTGTCTTTTTTACTGTCTGGGTAAGAGAAACGTGAGAAAACTACAGCTGTGTTGTTTTTGTCACTTGTATATATTGTAAAATGTAAAAAATATAAATAAATAATAAAAAAAAACTACAGCTGCTTTTAACATTTCGTTTAGCTCATTTTTCACCGACAGTTTAGTTCTATGATGGATTTTTCTTAAGCAAATTATAATATACTATAAGGTTATTTTCATTTGACTTACATGCATCTCCAATTGTTTCTACTTTGTATACATCATAGTTGTCTAAAATTGCATCAAAAGTGGTATACAAGTCATTCAACAGATCAACAACCTGCAATGGTGTACTGTTTTTGGCTATATTTGTGAATCCTACAATGTCACTGAAAAATATAAAAAATTATTTTAATAAAACATGTATATGAAAATAATATTAAGCTGTTAAACATTAGCATGGTTTCATAGTTTGGTGAGTGCAGACAGATAAAATTACAATATCAGTGATTTTGTTTGCCTAAAATTCCTACCCAATAAAGGCAGTTTCCCAGGGAAAAATGACTAAAATTCCCTCAAAACAACAGCAATATACAGTTGACTCTCGTTATCTCGAACTCGACGGGGAAATGCAAAAAGTTCAACTTATCCGGAGTTCGAGATAACTGATGTTAAAAACGGCAAACAAAAGGGAAGTAACTTGTACACGTCTAAAGGAAGTCGCTTCCGGTTTTATCTTGTCAAACTGTATGTCATCAGCATTGACATTTTAAGATGCAATGATAAATGATTCAATTATGCATTTTGTTTTATAACATTTTCTTTTATTACTCAAATTTGTCAATAACTGATTGCGCTATTGTTATTAGCCGACAAATAGTGGAGTCCTCTTTGGTCTCCATACCAGTTTCGCTTTGTGCACTATAATCACCCCAAGCTTCTGGTTGTATTGAGTAATGTTCACATCACACGCTTTAGGCAGCCATGTTCAGCTTGGCAGTAATTATAACACCTGCTAATCTCCTTGATGGTTTAATTGCTTATGCAAGGGATAATAATTAAGGGCTTAAGGAAATTGGGAGGTCAGTGTAATGTTGTAATTTTAAAATCAACACGAGGCCGACAATCAAATATTTTATTTATGTCGGAATGTGTTTTTTCTACCAAAAATTCTGTAGGCATTGACAAATTTGATTTTCCAAAATTTTTTGTTCGAGTTAACAAATTTAATTTTCCTAAATTTTTTGTTCGAGTTAACGTCATAACGAGTGTAATTTTCCTAGGATTTTCATTCAAGGGGACGAAAATATTGTTCGACATACCTGATAATTCGAGATATCCGAGTTCGAGATAACCGGAGTGATTTTGGTTTAATAAAGAACAACTCTGTTTGGACTTTTTAATAAAAGTTCAAAATATCCGGTAGTTCGAGATATCCCAGTTCGAGATAACGAGATTCAACTGTACTAGCAAATTAAATTTAGTTGTCCTTACCCACAAAATGTTAGATATTGTCACAATATAACATCTTTGCAATGAGGATTCTAAGCTATTGCAAGCATGTCATTAGCAGTTTAATTGCTGTATTTCAGATCTTCAAATTTTCCATCATGTAGTCTTTAAAAATGTAATAAAATCATTGAATCTGCAACCCGTATGGTAAACTGATATATATGTTAGCTATTTTGAACTAGTTGATAAATATGGCTTAGTGATCTTTGACTATAATGATTATTAAATAACTATAATATGTAACATGAACAAGGAAATTGTCATATCTATAAATTTTAAGTTTGGTTTCGCTTAGAAACTTAACACAGCTGGATCAATTTTGGTTTGATAATCATGTAGATTTTCCAGTATTCCAACAAAAATACAATGTATTACATGTACTACTTTTATTACCTGAAATATATAGTAACACATTCAAAGCTTTCTGGCTCTACAGCATTTCCACGTTTCAAATCTTCTACTACTTTCTTTGGCAACATCTGGCTAATAAGTTGTTCTGTTTTAGCCTTTTCTGCCTGCAGTTCCTTTGTTCTTTCTGCCACAATGGCTTCTAAATTGTTGGAGTATTTTTCGAGCTATAACAGAAATTGAACCATTAATTTTTGGATTGGAACATGAAATATCATGGATATTGTTGACAAGATATTTTATCAAATATATAATGTTAGTTTTAAACTTCATTATCAGGCAACTAAAATTTTATTGCTTGTAATTAAAAAAC